>PVJL010000090.1:0-551913 GCA_004026885.1 Lyroderma lyra | reverse complement strand
GTCAAGATTTTAAAAACTAATTTTTTCTTGAACCTTTACAAAATTTTTTCTAGACATAATTTAAAATTGATGATTACTCTTCATTGTTGCTGATGAGAAAGCTGTTATCAAACCTAATTCTTATTCATAAAGGTAACTTTCCTGTTAAGTTGTGTGCCTCTTAAATTGCCTCTGCTCTCCCATCTAGGCTTGAGAGCCTTTAGACTTCTTTTTCCTTTATTGTAAGATCTGATACTTCATTAAGTCTTTTTTCAGAACACATCATACTCTGGGGAGAATCACTTGGCATGGTCTTCACACTAACTATATTTTAAGCTATGTTCATTTCATTTACTTACTGAAATTTTTATTTTGGACGACCTTGTACTTTTAATTTTTTTATTCTTGTAATTATATGACTCCAATTTATAGAAATACTCAGAATTTAAATTATATTTTAGTTTGTTTTTTTTTCATGTCAAATATGTTTGCTCAAAGTTTTCTGTTTGAGTTTGGTGCATCTTTTCCATGTTATTAGGTTCCTGGGATGTTTGCCGTTTGTAGTTATCTGCCCATATTTGGTAATGAGAGTTTGTCTAGGATAGCTACTTTACAATAGAATGTTGGTGTGGTTGTAAATGTTCAATATCTGAACATTTACATATGTGGCACTAGCCACATTTGCCTATTGAACATTTGAAATGTGGTCAGTGCAACTAAGAAACTCAAGTTTTAAAGTTACTTCATTTAAATTTAGCCCATTGCTGTTAGGCTTCTTTTCATTATTGAAATTTCTTTTTGCAGTTGATAATAACCTTTTGGTTACCAAGTCCAGTGAAAAACCTTTCAGTCCTTTCTTGACTTAAATCCTTCCAAGTGATTTCTCTTTTGTTGATAATTTTTATGATTTTGATTATCTTTTCCGTGCTACTGTTTTAATCCCATTTGTGAGCTCTGAGACTAACATAACTGCAGTGAAAAGTTAATGTCCCCTGAGGTGTTCTGTCCTAGTTGCTTCTCATTCTTCAAACCCTATCCACATTGGTTCCCAAGTGGTGGCCTGTGTATCCCTATGGGTATGTGCAGGGCTGTTTATGGGTACATGAGAAATAATCAGTAATGAAGAAGAAACAAGTAAAAAGTTAAAAAACATTAGTTATAGAATAATAAATGTTAAATTTGAATCACCTTTCATGGAGATTCAAACTTGGATCAAAATTAGATCACATTAGCGATGAGGGTGTGGATATGAGCCCTTCCCCCAAATCGCTCTTCTGCCAGTGATTATGCAGTTTCACAACAGACCATTTGTGATGTTTCTAGAAATTTACCAAATGTATAAATACATCTGTGACCAGACTGTTAGATCAGTTCAGTTATTGACTGAGTAAAAGTAAGTGCATTGTCTTCGACTGTGATTGTTTTCAAGTAATTTCTTAATTTTATGTTTAAATACTTGATCATTAATATTTAACTTATGAATGTTGTAAAATGAAATCTGTGGTTTGTACTTGTAGTGTCATCATTTTTCTTTCCTAACTTATTACCTCATTTCCACTATTTTACATTAAGATAGGCACTGAACAAAAATGTCAGTATTTAAAAACAATGGTTTTAAAAACAAGAGGTACACTTTATAGAAGTGGATTTAAAGGGGATACACAAGTGGAAGAAGGTTGGGAACCTCTGCCCTGTCCTTTGATTTTTCAGGCTCGCATATCATTTTGGTAATTAGGAATGTTTCATTTGGTGGATGGTCCATAGGTACCTTCCTAAAATATAATCTTGAGTATTCCCTGTCATGGTTAATTGTTACAAAGTCATCTTTGATTGTTTTTTCTTTACTCCTATGTTTATGGGAAATTCTGGACCTCATTGCTCCTTAACTATTGCAGTATCCTTTTAATCTATTGTGTCATTCTTTATGCATTGCTGAGTTAAAACCTGCCTTTTATAGGTCTTCATTATGTTCTGTTGGTGGCATAATTGTCCAAATGTATATTTTCCTCCCTACCTTCTTCTGCTTAACTGGGAAATCTTCCTATCTTACGTACATTAGAGAACACTGAAATCGAAAGAAAACACCATTTATGCTGGAAAGTGAGCATCTCAGAATAGATTTCTGCTTGTAAATATAGCTAGAAGATTTGAATAATTCAGAATCCCTTGAGTCACCATTGCCAAGAGTCCAAAAATCTTTTTTCAACCACTTTCTCCTCTCCTTACACTGCAGTCATGTAAAACCACATACCCAGTCAGTGCTAGAACACCACATGCTGTTGGCTCTTTGCGTTTTCACAACCAAAACTGTCCTCTCTCCATGCCTATCTTTTTTTCCTTGACAAACCTCTTAATCCTTCAAGATCCCAGTTCTTTATTGTGTGACTCCTTCTTGAACCTATTTCTACAGCTCTTTCACAGTGAATTGTAATTATTTACATATGTGGTTTGCCTGCTCTACTGTGAGCTTTTAGAAGGCAGAGACCGTTTTTTTTTTTTAATTTTTACTGTACCAGGCCTGGCATATAAATGTAGGTGCTCAATAATGTTAAATTAATGTCTTATATGCCATTTGACATATCTAGTAGATATCAAAAACAGGTGAGTGGTAGTAGCAGAAAATTAATTGGTTTCAATTGGAAGTTAATTTTTCAGGTGCATTTGAGAGTAAAATAATTTACTGTTGTAAAATAGTTGGATTGAAGTTGCTTTTTGTACTATTTATGAAGGAAGCAAATAGTATATTCAGACCTTCAGGGATCTATATAAACTTTTAGCTACAAACTTAAAAAAAAGTTATGTATGTAATTGATATTAATTCCAACACATTACCAATTCCTAAGTGGCCTTGATTGTTAGGCTAGCACTAGGTGCTTTATTATAAACCTATAAAATATTATTAATATGTGTAATTTGAATAATAAAATTTTATTTAAAATTGTACAGCCTTTTTTTTTTTTTTTTAAATTCTGACCACATTTTTCCTAAATAATTTTTTCGGAAATTCTTAAATCCATGCCCCACTAATTAATGAGATTTTATAGTTTCACTTCCTATAGTAGGCAGAATAATCGCTTTGATTTTTGAGGGTTTTTTTGGTCTGTTTTCCAAATATGAGTCAATAAGCTTTTACAAGCTTATTGAAATTAAGAATTTCCTTAGAAATTCTTATATGTAGTACTTCAATTCCTTTACCTTTGAGAAACGCTGCTCTAATTATTTTTAATTAGTGATTCATTGTATTGTGATTTTATTCCTAAAAGTGACTAAAATGTTACTGAAGATCATTTTGTGTCAGGAAAAAAAGAATGCAATGGTAACATGACATTTGGTAACTCTTGAACTTGTGCATTTTGACAATAAAACTGACTTCTAAAAGTAAACTCGTTGAAAGACTATAAACTATTTCAACCCAACAGTGGTCTCGTTGAAGCTTTCTAGGGTTGAATTCACATCTTGTTGAAAATTCAAGGGCTATAATAACAGATCATTCTTAATTTCTCTTCAATCCCATTTTGTCTTTGATCTTAAAGTACATTAGCCACCTTTGCTTTTATATTTACCAGTATTTTCATTGAATTATTTTTAATAGTCAAACTTACCTTTAATGATTAAAACCTTGGTTGAAGATATTTGAGTGTATTATAGGCTCTGTAATGGTTTCTCAAAGAGTAGTAAAGTTGTTTTTTTTTTCCTTCCTCATTCACTACTTTTTTTTCTATTGTTAAATTTATTTGAGTGACATTGGTTAGTAAAAGTTACATAAGTTCCTGGTGTACAATTCCACAGTACATCACGTATATGTTGTGTTATGTGTTCATCTCGAGGAGTCAATTCTCTTTCCATCACCATATTTGGAATAATGTTATGAGAATTGACATCATTGGAGATTTAAGATGAATGTTTGGAAGGTTGGTCTTTACTTTTTTGTATGAGTATTCTAACGTTTATTTGAAAATAAATTATTACATTATTTGTTACCTTTCCATTTTTTTCCTCAGTGTTTTTTCTCCAGGATAAAGCTACTCCTGGCTTAATAAAAAGTACTAATATATTTTTGTAATTGGAATGTGATGTATCATAGTTTTTTCTCGTCTCAGAATTGATCAAATCAGATGGAAAAGAGTCAGGCTTATTGGTCGAAATGGTACTTAAGTTTTGGTTTGTTAGCTCTGTCCCTTCTTTGAGTGTTAATGTGCCTTGAGTCAGCTCCAACTCTTGATGACTCTTGAGTGATGTCCAGTCCTCAATGCCCTACTCAGCGCCTACAGACTCACACCAATGACTTCTTTTATGGAGTCAATTCATTCTATATTTGTTCTTCCTTTTCTTACCACCTCCTGTTTTTCCCAGCATTATTGCCTTTTCATGATGTGCATGAAGTAAGACAGCTTTAGTTTTGACATTCTTGCTTCCAGTGATGATATTTCAGGTTTAATTTGCTCTAGGGTCCATTTATTCGTCTTTTTGGTGGTTCGGGGTATTCATAGAGCTCTTCTCTAATACTGTATTTGAAACGAAATCCCCATTTTCTTCTATCAGCCTTCTTTGCTCTCCGACTTTTCTATCCCTACATAGTAATCTGAGGGCATGAATGATCTTAGACTTGGCCTCTATTGATACATTTTTGCTCTTGGTAATTTCCTAATTCTTCCATTGCTGCCCTTCTGAGTCTCAGCCTTCTCTTTATTTCTTGACTGTTGTTTGCATTTGAATTGATGACTGAACCAAGGTAAACCAAATCTTTTTTAATGATTTTGGATTCTTCATTGTCTATGTTAAACTTGTATTCCTTTTGTAGTTGTGATTTTTGTCTTCTTGATGTTCAAATGCAGTCCTACTTGGGCACTTCGTTTTAATTTCATCATAAGTCATTTCAAATCATTGTTACTTTCTGCTAGTAAAATTGTGTCATCTGCATATCTAAAGTTTGTGCTTTTATAGTTCCACCAATTTTCACTTCTTCCTCTGAGTCTAGATTAGTTTTCCTGTATATTTTGCATGCAGATAAAACGGGGGAGGGGGGTAGAGGGGGCGATAAAATGCACCTTTGTCTACATCTTTGCCTGTAGGAAACCATTCTCTCTCCATATCTGTCTTGACAGTGGCTTCCTGTCCACCGCACAGGTTACACATCAGGACAGTCAAGTGCTGGCGCACACCCATTTCTTTAAGAGCAATCCATAGCTTTTCATAATCCACACAAAGGCTTTATTGTAGTTTATAAAATAAAATAACCTTGTGAAATGCTTTGGAGCACTCCAGTATCTCTGTAATCCTTTCAGTATCATTAAGATTGGTATCTGGAGAAAGGCAAGGAAGCATATAGAAATCTTCTGTTTTGTGCAGTGTTATTTTAGAAGACCTTTCTTGATAGACCTCTAGGTTTTTATTGTACATGTCAGAGCATCATGTTAAGGAACTGCTATCAAGTAAAAGTTAAAACCTAAAAAAAATGTTGACTCATAGGGCCAGAACTCTTTGAATATGGACTGTATTCTAATTCTAATTGCCTGTAAGAAAAGTTCCTGTTTGGGTTTGAATATATCATCTTTTAGGTAGTATCCTGCTGGTGATAGGCTGTTGTTAATTTGATAACAAGAATTAACGTGAGAAAATGTAAAGAGCACCATTCTTGCAATCTGGATATTGTGGTTTTTGTTTTGCTGGTTATTAGCTTTTTTGTCTATGGGAAGGTCATATATTTCTTGGCTGCTGCTTTTATTTTTTTCTTCCCCTTTTTTTCAAAAAGATTGAATTGATAGTTTCTAAGGTCCTTTCCAAATAAATGGCTTGAAATATATGCAGGAGAACCTTCTGATTTTTGTGATTTAATGTATGCTTTCATGTTTGCTGTATGTCCTGTCATTCCATGGTAACTAAACCTCTCCTTGCCAAAAGAATGATGTAGTATGTATGGCTTCTTTTGTTTGTGTGGGGACCTTTGGAATATTTCCCACCAGTGTTCATTTAGCATTTCTTTCATTGCTATATGGAAAAGAGTGGGACAGCATGATAGTTTTCTATGCATTTATTATTTAAACTGAGAAATTAGGTTGGAAATTTTCAAGATAAGCTGAAATCCTGAAGTTTTTATTGTATATACTGTATATAATGTAAAAATCAGTTTTGTTTATGTAAAACATGGTTTGGTTTGTGACCTTGTTAGTAAAGCTTCTAATTTAAGTCTTGAGATGTCCACCAAATACAGTATTCATTCTTTGCTTTAAGTTGGGAAATACTCATTTTGCTTCAGAATACTGAGTATTAAACATTTTAAATTTAATCTATTGGTCAAATACCAGTTTCTGGTGGGTTTACTTTACAAATAGAAAAGAGCTGCTAATTTTATATTCCAGAAATTCTTGGATATTCTTTGTATTTTAAATGTACTGCCTTTTCTGGTTTTTACTTAGTAGATGAGATAGTTAGGGTATTATAAAACAAAAGTATTATGCATGCATTTATACCATTTAAAATTGAGGGAAGAGTTGTTACTTTTTCAAGTGTAAAGGATGTAAGTATAGTATAAATGTTAATACCTGAATTTGGCTATATTTGGTGAAAATGGAATTTTCAAAATGCTGATATCTACCATGAATAAATAGTTGTTTGTAATGTGTAGGTTTTTATTGCTGTGGAATGGAATGAGCACTGAGGTTTGGATGAAATGTTCTTGTCATTCACTTACTGGTTGTGTAAGCTTAGACTCTCCTTGTGTCTTGATTTCCTTTGTTTAGCTCTTGACTTTCTTAATACCATTATCCTTTTTTATCCCCAGTGTCTACTTACAAGTCTCTTAGATCTTGCCTCTGACATAGCTCTTGAATCTAGTCATTATTTTCTAGCCCAGAATCTGTTCATTATTTTCTAGCTCAGACCCTTACTCTCTTTTGCCTGAATTAAAGCAATGGCATACTGCCACTTCCTTCCCCCCACTTTATTCCTCACCCCAGACTCAGCTCTTAACAAAAGCACATTTTCTCATTTTTGGTATAAAAATTCTTGTCTTCCAACTGCCCTTCAAATAAAAGACAAGTGTTTCAATGAACAGATTGCTGCATCTCTGTAGTTTTCTAGCCCTTCAGTTCCTTGAAGATATTAAGAGTTCTGTTACACATGGGAACTTCACACATGCTGTTTCCTTCAGGAGTACTCTCTTTCCTCCAGCTCCTTCTGCCTAGTTAATTCTTTCCTATTTTTCAGGCTTCGGCATAGAAGTTACTTCCTCTAACCTCCCAATCCTGAGTCTAGATTAGTTAGCACATCTGTTATCACATCTAATCCTTTATGGTGATTATATTATAGTACACAGAACTGAGCTTCTTATTTTCCCCCCTCAAACCTGCTTTTCCCACAGTCTTCTGCATTTTGTTAAATAGAAACTCCAGCCTCCCAGTTGCTCAGACCAGTAACCCTAGTCTCCTAACCGGTCTTTCTGCTTTCCAACTCTTTAGTCTTTTCTCAGTGCAGCAATCATATCAAGTCAGTCCTTTGCTCAAAACCCTCTTATATGTCCTTACAAAGGCCCATGGGCCCTATGTAATTTGTTATACCCTCCATTGTTGTCTATCTGACCTTCTGTCTCTAGATTCTACTCTTGCTGCCCTTTAGCCACACAGACCTCCTTGTAGTTCTTGAGCATTTAAGGCACATTTCTGCCTCACGGTCTCTGTTTTTACTCTTCCTTATCACTGAATATCTCAGATATTTTCTATCATTTAAGTAGTTTGCAAATGATATATAAGATGGGTGATTAAGAATAACATTGAATGAATTGAAATGGAATAATCAGAAGGATTACAGTGACATTTGTGGTAGTATGTACTGTGGTCCTTAGCCAGGGCAACAACAGATGGTTCAAATGCTTGATTTCTCAAATCTTTTACCACCAGAGGACTAAACAATCTTAAAGACTAAATCCAGTGCAATTAGTATTTAGGGTTGATAAGAGCGATGGGTTTTTATAAGCAAAAAGTGAAGATATACTATATATATGTATCTTAAATCTTGTCAGTTTTTCAGTGTTTTTTGGAACATCATTATATTTTAGAGAAGTATTCTGGCTTTTTTTCATGGTCAGAAAAATGTACCATTGTTTCTTAAAGTGTGGTTCCTGGACTGCTTGCCCCAGAAATCACTTGGGGTGTTTGAAAATGCTGCTAAGATGAACTGAATCAGAACCTCTGGATAATGATACTTGGATATACTTAACAAGTCCCCGAAAGTCATGTTGATGCACATAAGTTTGACAACCACTATATGTGCTATATGAATGATCAGAGCCAGATAAACTTTAAAACTTAAAAAATTTTAATTTGAATATATTTAAGACTTAAGAAAACTATAACTTAAAACTTCGATGCTAAGAGAACCTGGACCCTTTAAACCTGCCTAAGTGCCTTTTATTTTTTTCCCCAGAAGCAAATATGGCATATTTTGGAATTGAATAGGATCCATTTGTAGTTGAATGTACTCAAAGCACTTTCTAACTCTTAGTGACATTTTGTCATTTGGGAATTACACTGGAGAACATTGAGAAATACCCTTCAGTTCAAACCACAGAAACATACATACAATATTATATTTTTACAAACCCCTGCTTTCTAGGGACATAATCTCTTTTAATGCTTTGGTTGCATCAAAAAATTGCAGTTACTCATTACAATAATTGTGAACTGTTTTACATTTGCACTCGTTTTTAGCCTGGATGTGAATGGATTATTTCAGGTTGAGGAAAGCTATGTTTTTTTCTCCCTTCTTTGTGAGAACTTTGCCACTTTAATCCATTTATTATATATCACTTTGAAAGTGGAGATTGTCCTAAATATTTGGGACTAGTAGTTGCATACATTGGTTACACTTCTGAAAAGGCTGCTTAAGTCAAGACTGTTCCTTTGAAACAGTCTTTTTCTAATATAAAAGGATGTTATATATACCTTGAGGTGTTTAGAAATTAACTTGAGTACTTTTATAATCAACTAATAAACCATCAGGAATATTATAATGCATTTTCAATGCCAGTAAAAATTGCATATTGAGGTAATATAACAACAGTATTATAAAACTGTATTAATGTCATACAGTATTATTATTTTACATAAAAGATTTGGATTTAGTAAACTCAGTCATTTGAGTTAAAAATTTACCTCTGAGATTATTTTTCTTCATTTATTTCCTGCTGCCACATTTCTTTTTTTTTAATACTGTGTGCAGTAATCTACTCTTAAGTGTTTAAATTAGAAAAAGTTTTATGTAAACTAACCACCCTCTGTTAAGTTCACAATTTTCCATTCTTCTTGGTTCACATTATTGTACTTCATTGTGTCAGACTACAATTATTGCTATTAATGGAAGCTAGTGAAATAATACTGAGTTTGATTCAGAATTAATAAAATGTGGCTCATTCAAGAAGTTCAAGGAATCCCAAGGTGGGACTGTCCTGGGGAATGAAGACACTTTGCAAAAAGTGGAACATAATTTTTATACACTGTAGACTTTTTACTTGATATAATTGGCAGACAATTATAAGTGAAAGGTTTACTAGAAATAAAAGGTTAGAAAATATCAGAAAGTCATAAAATGAAGAATTTGTAATAGTGCATTGGTATAAATCAACCAAGATGAAATTGTTGATACCATAGATGGAATGTGTCAGGTAAGAAAACATTAAGGGGAGTGTGTGAGCTTACAGCTAGCATACACAAATACAAGGGCTGTCTGGAAATAATCCAGCCATAAATGCCTGTTTTTCATATTACATGGCTCAGTACTTTCCGGACAGCCCTCGTATATTGAGCACCTACTGTGTGCCAGGCATTTTGGGTAATGCAGACAATAAGACAGTTAAAAATGCCCATAAGGAACTGACACTCTATTGGGCGAGATAGATAATGAACAAACTAACAATATATGAGTTAAAGAAAAGTGTTGCCTCATGGAAAAGTAGAGCTCCATAAGAGGAAATAAGATAATTTTGGGAAGTATGGGGTACTATGTAGGAGTAGGAGTTGCTATATAGAAATGAGGAAGGTAGGTATTTGATATGGGGTGAAGGAACTATATTCCAGGCAGAAAACAGTAAATGGTCAAGGCTTTCTGATTAGAGTGTGCTTGATGTGTTTGAACAAGATAGCTACCAGTGCTTTTAGGGTGTGAGGAAGTGATAAAAGATGATCTCAGGTAGAATGGCCAGATTATGCAGGGCCTTGTAGGCTTTGAAAAGGATTTAGGCTTTTACTCTGGGTAAGTTAAAAAACCACTGGAGGGGTGTGCCCTGGTGGTGTAATGACTAGGCTTTGGTGCTCTCGCTGCCACCGGAACCTGGGTTTGATCCCTGCTCAGGGAACCAACTGAAAAAAAAAAAAAGCCATTGGAGGATATTGAAGGGCTTAATCTATGTGAATAAGAAGCAGGAGGTCACTTATGACACTGTTGCGTTAGTCAAAGGTGAGAGACAGTGGTGGCTTGATTAGGATGATACAGTAGAAGGGGTGTATTTCTGGGAACATTTTGAAAGAATCTGCTGATGAACTGGAAGGGTGGGCTGATGAATTTGCCTCCTGTAATGTTTTTTTTTTTTGTTACATTAGACATACCTGGATATAACCAGTTTTGAGTAGTCACATGGTATGTCCCCTCCATCATTCCTGACTTTGCACACACAGATGCTTACATTTTTCACCCAGTGCACATGGAAGAGTGTTCAGACCAAAACATACTCAACCTGACCTTTCCAGCTGAGGCCTGAGTTTTGAAATTTTTTGGTGGAGGTGATCCCTTATGGCGGTATTCTATACAGCTTTTTGTTCTAGGGGTCATAATGATGGACCCATTTCATCACCTGCCAAGATCTTTAAAAAATCCTCACCTTTTTCAAAAATTTCAAAAAAATTGGAGGAACTTTTTCCACGAGAAGTCAGTAATGCCACATTGTTTGAACTGAATGTCTGAATACTTCCACTTTGATTTGCATTCAATGAAAAATGTGAGCATTTGTGTGTGCAAGGCCAAATATAATGGAGGAGAGATGCCATGTGACTACACAGAACCAGTTATACGAGGTTGAACAATTAATTTCACGAGCACATCCTAGAAAAGTGCTATCCTCATTGCTGAATATCACTATGGTCACCTTTGAAGTATTTTGGGAAACTGTGCACTGACGCCAGCACCTGGTCCATGCTTCAAAGCAATATTGTAGATGGCCATTCCAGAAAAAGAGTTCCAAAATTGCTTTAAAGGGTGGACCAGGTGCTGGAATCTGTGCATAGCTTTGAAGGTGATCATAGTGATATTTAGCATTGGGGTATGAAGCACTTTTTCTAGGATGAGTTTGTGAAATTAGTTGTCTGACCTCATAATTCAGACATATCTAATGTAACAAAAATATTACAGTGGAGGCAAAATTTATCAGTCCATCCTTGTATAAATGGAATGGCAGTATGTAACTTTTTGAGATTGACTTTTTTTCACTTAGCATAATTTCCCTGAGGACCAAGAGAAACCTATATGAAGAGGGAGCCCCCCCCCCCAAAAAAAATACAGAATTTATTTCTAAAATATTGTGTATTTGCTCTTACATGTTTAAACTTCAGTCACCTTTAAAGTACTCTGCGTTTGATGCAATACACTGAGCTGCTTTTTCCACTGCTCAGAACAGTTAGAACATGTTGATTTTGATGCCTTTTAGTTCTTCTGTCATGTTTTTGTTTCAGCTCTTGCACATTGGCAAAATGTTTCCCTTATAGGACTTATTTCATCCAGGGAAACAAGAAAAAGTTTTTTCTCAGGGTGAGATCGGGTGAAGAGAGAGAGAATGGGTCATGGGGGTGTCGTGCAGTTTTTGGTCAGAACTACTGAACACTCAGCACAGTGTGGGCAAGTGTGTTGTCATGCTGTACGTTGTTCGTGTAAATCACCCATATGAAAAGGGAAAAAATGTTGAAACAGTTTCCACAAATAATTCACTGAGACTGAATGCAGCCACTCACAAACAATGCCAGCTGGTACACTGATGGAGATGGGTTCCTAGGACACTCATCTAATGGGGGAAGCCTGTACAATAAGAGGCTCGCTAGCCAGAAGATAATTCCGGTTCTTTTGTGCCCCCCCTCCCTCAGATTAATGCATAGCTTTTATTGCTGAGTGGTGTTCTATGGTATGATGTATATACCTCAGTTTGCTTAACCATTCATTGTTAAAGAACATTTGGGTTGTTTCCAGTTTTGGGGCTATTAAAAATATAACTGTACATTCATGTACATGTTTTTGTGTGAAATAACCTTTCATTTCTCTGGTACAGATTTCTAAGTATGATTGCTGGATTGCATAGTTGGTTAGCCACTTAATTTTGTTGTTTTTTTGTTTTGTTTTTTTGTTTTGTTTTGTTTTGTTTTTTGGTATGTGGGTAGCTCCCTGGCTGGGAATTGAACCCAGGCCACAACGCTGACAGCGCCAGCGCTGAAGCCTTAAGCCACTACACCATCGGGGAACTCCCTGCTTAACTTTTTTAATGACAGTTTCAAGCAAGAGAATCTTCACTTACTGTCTGTCATCAATTGTCAAACTGCATTATAAATTATTACTGTTGCCAAAATTTAATCTTTATCTATGGTCCTCTCTCTAATCACATTCTTCTGTAAATCATTGCGCAAATACCTGAAATTTATTTTATTTTATTTATTTATTTATTTTTTTGAAGTTTTTAAAGGAAAGTAATTTTACTGGATGCTAATTTAATGTTTCAATGTTTGATATCTAATATGCCATGACAGTTAAGTGTACCATATTTGCTTTTCATTTTGCGTAAATATATTATTTAGTATATTTAAGACAATTTATAAACTATCAAACTCATGTGATAATATGAGGGCTATCTGGAAACTATCCAAACATGTAATATGAAAAATAGGCATTCATGGCTAGATTTTTTTCCAGACAGCCCTCATATGTATATTTTCACAGAGGTACATTTCGCTGCTACTGTGATTTTTTTACATTTAAAAATTTAGTGTTCAGAAAGCAGTGACATGGTCTAGACTGGAATCTGACATTTATAGCAAAGTGCCTTATCTACTGTATGGCCTGCCATTGTCAAAAATTATACAATAGAATAAAATACATTAAACAGTAAAATTAGTAGATGTTATTTAATCTGCCTGTGAAGATTTAGGAGACTTGAAGTTGCAATATGTATTTTAGCTATGGTAGACCTTTAGTTCTAAACCTGGCTATCAGAATCACCTGGGACATTCAAATAAACCTAAAAATCCTCATATTATTAGAAGTGGTGGTATGGGACTAGGAATCTTAACTGTACACCTCAGTTTCTTTTGATATGTGGTTAAATTTGGGAAACCAAACAGTAAATTAAGGAAGTTCCAGGGAAGAGTGATTTCTGTTTTATTCTGGTGGTGTCTTGCACTATCTTTGGCATATAGTAAATGTTTAGTAAATATTTGTTAAATGAACACTGTGTCTGATGTGGTGGTAGAATGTTATTGACTGCTTTCATAAAATAAAATTACAGCAAAGGAAAAGTTTAGAGTATAGTTTGAGTAAATTAACTTTTGCTGTATAATGTTAGTCATTTTGCCCAAAACCAATTTTGAAAATAAACACTTGGTAATTTTAAGTGTTGAGCCCAGATATTGAGCAGATGAATTTAGGTGCATTCAGTAAACACTGCCCGTCTTTTCCATCTGTGAATTTATTTTGATTTTTCTTGTTATTATTTTAGTCCTATTGTTAGTCATGAACATCCTGGTTGGGAAAAAAATTCAGTGGGTCACTTTTTTTTTCTCTTAGCACAAAAAGACATTACTACACTGCCTCCTAGCATTTAGTATTTCTGTGTAGAAGTCTGAGGTCAGCCCTTTTTTGTTTTATAAGTGATATGTTTCCACTGCCATAAAGAATTTTAGTGTTCTTTATGCTTAAAATTCAGCAGCTTCACTAGGATATGAAGATATGTGTCAGTTTTTATTGGTTCTTTATTACTTTTTTCTTGTACATGATGAGCCCTCTTCAGTGTCCAGATTGAGATCTTCCTTTATTTCAAGAAAGCTTTCTTTTATTATACTCATGAGTGTCCTCTGTTTTCTTCTTTAGGACCTCCAGTTTTACATATGTTGGCCTCATCTTTTGTATATGGCAGATTACTCGCTAAATGCAAACTAATCTCTGTCCTTTTGTCCTGTATGCTTTGTGGTATTTCTCAGATCTGCTTTTTATGATTGACATTGCTTTCAGAATCACCTGGGACATTCATACAAACTTGAAAAAAAAAATTCTATGGGTCACGTGTTTTTTCTTTCAGCAGTGTTGATTCTTTTATTACTTCCCATTTTGTATTTGTTTCTTTAATGATTTCTTCTCTTAAGTATCTCCTGTTTATTGCAGCTCCCCTGCTTTTGTATTCTCTTTTTGTTTCATAGAATTCATGTTCTCTCTACTCTGGCATAGAACAGAATTTGTCTAAAAAAGTTGTTGGTTTCCTAAGATTTCTTTCAAAGTATTTTCTTCCTGTTTATGTTATAAACCCTCACATTGGTTTCTGCACAGACTGTGGGATGGTTTCTGTGTCTCTGTCTTGAGTGAAGTTATTCTATTGGGCCTTTAAAATATATAAAATATATAGAGTGTCAGTTAGATTCTCTTTGATCCTGTTATTCTCCGGGATGCTATTTTGTATCCTTAGAAGTTGGTGGTTCATAGTCTAAGTATTGGGGAAAGAGGTATGTGAGGTGTCCTTTGAAAGGAGAGTGATAGTCTGGGAAAGTAATCAGTTCGTTCTGTTTTCTCTGCACTTCCTCTGTACGTCATTAATTCTCCCATCTGGGAGTCTGGGCAAAGACAGAACGGCAGGGCTCTCTGATTCAGGTAGTTTTCCACTGAATTGGGCCAAGTGACCCTTCTCTCCCACCTCTTCTGCCTGGCATAGTTTGCAAAATATTTATCTTGACAAATTTGAGAGGAATGGGATGTTAGCCTTGAGTATGGATTTAGTTGCCTCTTGAAACTATTTGTTAGTACCAGTTTGTTGGGTTATGATAACTATTCCCTTGTTGAATTTGATTAAATAGCCTTTTTGTGTTTTTAGTTAATTTTCATGTTTCTATACTTGTCTTCTATAAAACCTATTCTCATGGTTCTCATCTTTCTGAAAAGCTGCCTTTAAATGTAATTTTCATTATTAATTTTTTTGCTGTCTGAATCATTTGTTAAAATACATTTATCATTCCAGTCATTGAATGGCTTTTAAAATAATTCAGATATAATCTCTTAATGAGTTCTACATGGTTCTTTTCAATGTTAGATACTGCTCATTTCCATTTTCATGTGGGTTGGGAATTCTAACACCTAGATAATGGTAAATAGAATATAAATACTTCTAATTACATATTATATATAGGGGCTGTCCAGAAAAATACAACCATAAATACCTCTATCTTTCATTTAATGTGACTGGTTACTTTCTGGACAGCACTTGTGTGCATGCATAGTGGAGTATATTGTTGCCAGTAAAAATGATGTGGAATCATATTTATTGATGGATGAAGATGTTCCTGGATATTAAGTAGAAAAATCCACCTGTAAAGTATTATGATTCTCGTCTTTGAATATTATCTGTACATGGAGAAAAAAGCCTGTGAGGGTAGTTAGTTACGTTTCCTAATGTTTTTCTGTAGCTTCTGATTATATTAACACCTGTTCTTTATTTTTAGGAAATCAGATATTAGTTGCAATTTTTAAAAAAATGATGAAGACTCTTGGTAATTTTAGAATTAAAAAGAATTGCTTGGTAATAAATGATGGTGTAGAGATTGTCCCTGTTTGAAGTTTATCTTTATTAAGGAATCACTTATCTTTTCCTGCATTTAGTTGTTAATGCTTTGTTAGAAGTCTGAATTTTATCAGATGCCCTCTCAATATATCTATTGATAGCATATTTTTAAAAAATTAAATTCAAAATTTATATTCATACAAGTCGTTCAGTTTTCAGCCATTGTACATTCCTGGATTGAGGTGTATGTTTAGTTGTGAATTCTCTTAATTCTTTTATTGCTCTGTGGTTCCTGTCATCTTTGTCAGGATTTTGCTGTTGGTTCCTTTTATGATTAAATATATTTCTGGAACAGGTTATACATGACAAGAATTAACTTTTTCCATGAAAGTTTGGAACAGTTCCTCAATAAACCTGTATAATCTAAGTCTGGCTAGAGATATTATTGGACGAGGGGAGGTGGTGAGGAAAGGAAAGATTGGGAGTGACAGGATATTGAAGAATGTAGTATTGTTTGTCCAAAGTATGTTGCCTTAAAATTATTATGTAGGTTAAACAGCATCAGCGAATATGACCTGTTGGAACTTCTCCTCATTCTGAGCCTCTGATTTTATTTGTAAAATATCTCATAGTAAGAAACATTTTCATCTTCCACTTGTATAAAATTGCTTTAGGCAGTGTGAAATGTTTACTTTTGCCTTTAGTAGATAGCCTTTTCACAGTTAGAGAACACCTGACACAAAGCATCCAGTGTTAAACTACCAGTAGCTATGCCCAAAAGCGTTGTCTAACACAAAAGCAGGATGACTAAAGAGTAAAAACAGATGGAGTTTTAGAATAACTGCTGTTTGTATGTCTATTAAGAAACACACCAAGAGAGCGGTATTAAAAATGTTTTATCTGTAAGAGAAAGCTTACCCATGGTTTTCCTTGAAGTAACTGCTGTAGTATGCTGCCTTTTTTTTCTAATGACCTCATAATTTGGGGAGAAGAACTTTTCCAGTTTATATTATATTGTGCAGGTAATAGAATGTAGGCTAGAATAATTTTTTTCTATTAATAAGTATTGTTACACATTTTCAGTGAGTTTAGGAGGAAATGAGTGTCTTAGAACTTTTTTGCTATGTTAGTTACACTTAACAGATTAAGTTTATATACCTACATATGACACAGGGATTGTTACCACTGCCCAGCCTTTTGACAACTGATCTCTAGAGTTTATCATTCCTTTTTTAAATGATGGTATATGGAGTTTACAGGTTCCATGATTATGACTGGGCTGGTTGATCCTTAACCCCACACTACCCCCATTGTAGTAAGAGCAGCTCCTGTTTTAGTATTGGGCCTCCATTTATGCATGTATTTTATTTTAGTGTCTTCTGACAGACCCATGCACTGTTGTAATTACAGGGATTATAGTCATGACATGACCGGCAAGGTCCCTGTGTTCAGGAACTTTCCTTATCGAAGAGACACAGTATAAAATGATCAAACATAATTTCATGCTGGCGGGGCATAGGAATTGGTCAGGGAAAGGCTTCTTTTAGGGTTTAATTTGTGAATTAATACCTGAAGGATGAACCAGCCAGCTATGTCAGGAAAGAATTCTCTGTGGCTTAAACTTGGGGGAAATATTAAACAACCATTTTTCTAGAAAGAATCCTCTTTAGTCTTTTGTGTTGTCCTTAAAGGCACATACTTGTAAACTGTTTTTTATGATGCAACCAGCACTGTTCAAAAGCGTTAAAAAAAAAGTTCAAAAACAAAAATTCAATTCTTAATGATTATTTTATGTTCCTTGAATAGAAGAAAAAGTCTGTTTTTTTTTTTGTTTTTTTTTTTGGCTTCTAAGGCCCTTGAGTAGTCATTAGTTTAACTTAGCTTTATACCCACCCGTTTTATCTCATGTTCCTGTAAACTAGTTTTACTCATTGTCCTCAGAATCCTGTCATCCTGTGCTTTTCAACATTTATGCCATTTTTTATTGTTTCCCTTGACTGAAGTTTATGCTTCACTTCATTGTTCCTAGTTAAATCTCTTCTTGTGTGAGATGATCTTTGTAGTTTCTCCTATCTTAATGTAACTGAGAGTTTCAAGTATGAAACATGAAGACATGGTACATACTTGAAGATTTCTTTTGCATTCATTTTTTCACCCATTCTTAGATTGAGGAGTACCAAGGGGCTTCCAAAGTTGAAATCAGCTACTACTAGCTCAGTTGGTTAGAGTCAGAAGGTAAAATTACTTGGAGAGACCTGCAGGCATGCCATGACCTGCTGCCTCTCTCCCTCTTTGTTTGCTGTACTGTATCTGAAGCCATCAGCTTGGGAAAGGATAATACTTGGTTTTTCAGTTGCATTGTTTCCTATTCACCCTTTCAGAAACTTTTATAATTTGATAACTTTTCACAAAACTGCATTTGTTATTTTTCATACTAACATATTTTTCTCTTAAAGGAATGTGTTCCTTCCTTAGATAAGCCACTTAACTAATTTAAAAAAAAGAAAACATAGGGAACAAAACGAGACATAGTCTGATTACACTGCTTAAAAATAAGTATTAAGGAAAGATGTGTGATATGATGGGACTCGTTTTAGGTGGGCCAGGGAGGGCTTTTTTAAGGAATGGCATTTAAGCTGGAAGGATAGCCAAGAAATGGGCAAAGATGGGGAGATACAAGTGAGGAGATAGAAAGATCTAGGGTAGGAAAGAACTGGGAATAAACTCAAAGAACTGAAAGAGACCAGTATAGCTAAAGTTTAGTGAGCAAGGTGGTGGTGAGAGATGTAAGATAATGTTGGAAAGGTAAGTGAAGTGAGACTTTGAATAACTTCCCTCTGTACTCATTAAAATTCAAAACACATGTCATGATCTGAGGTAACACCTTTAAAAGATTACTTTGACTATTCTGTATAGAGTGCTTTGAAAATGGAGATGACAATGACCTTGAGAGCAATTAAAATATTAGGGTGAACCTAGTAGATTTGTACAAGGGGTCAGTAAGAAATGAGTAGATCCTTACTCCGGGATTCATTCTGCTTAGCCCTGTGATGCTGTTTGATCTTCGTTGTACTGAATCAAGTGCCTGAGATCACTGAAGAGTCACAAGTTGTATTTGACAGTATTTCTAAGCAAATAGAATATAAGGCACTGAATCTTGAGGGTATAGGCATTTAGAAGGTTCTAGGCTTTTATTGTTACTTTGTTAATAAAGCCTTCACCAAAGCTAGTAGAAGGAAGGATAAAAATCTTAGTCTAAAATCTTCTAATCCCTTAGTGAAAAGTCAGGTGGTAAAATATGGTATAGACGTTTTGGTAACAGTTGTAATATGTAATTCACCTACCATACAGTTCATTCACTTAAAGCAGTGGTGCCCACTCTTTTGCCTTCCTTGGGCCACACTGGAGGAAGAATTGTCTTGGGCCACACATAAAATCCAGTAACAATACTGATAGCTGATGAGCTTTAAAAAAGAAGTTCCAAAAAAAACTCAGTGTTTTAAGAATTTGTGTTGGGCTGCATTCAAAGCCGTGCCACAGGTATAATGTACCTGAATTTAAACTGTACAGTTCAGTGGTTTTTGATATATTCACAGTTGTACAACTATCATCACAATCAATTTTAGAATATTTTTATCACTCAAAAAGAACCCCTATAGCTGTTACCTACCTCAGTCCTGCCTTACCATCACTTTTTCCCCAATCCCTAGGCAATCATTAATCTTTTTTCTGTCTCTATAGATACTTCTGTTGTGGATGTTTCATATAAGTGAATTCCTATAATATGTAGTCTTTTATGACTGGCTTATTTCACTTAGCATAACATTTTCAAGGTTCTTGTTCTATCATGCAGCAGTACTTCTTATTGCTGGATAATATTCTATTATATAAATATAGCATGTTTTATTTATTAATCAGTTGATGGACATTTGGTTTGTTTCAGTTTTTGGCTGTTAACGGATAATGTGCTATGAACATTTGTGGATGTGTTTTTATTACTTAGATATATATAAAGTTGAACAATTAATTTTGCGAACTCATCCTGGAAAATGTTCTATGTACCTCATTGCTGAGTATCACTGTGGTCACCTTTGAAGTGCTCCCCTTGGGAAGCTATGCACCAACGCCAGCGCCTAGTCCACCCTTCAAAGCAATTTTAGAACTCTTGCTGGAATAGCCACCAGAGCTGTCGTCATAACCAAAATTGGACAGTTAAGTTTGTGAACTTGCCACCATGCACTTGCCATGCAGCACTGAACAAACAAGTCAGCAAGGTGTCATAACCCTGTAGTTAAGTTCACGAACTTGCCACTGTACATTTACAGTGGCAAGTTCGCGAACTTAATTGTCAGATTTAGGGGATGCGGACAGCTTTGATGGCCATTCCAGGAAAAGTGTTCTAGAATTGCTTTGAAGGGTGGATCATTCGCTGGCGTCGGTGCATAGTTTCCCAAGTGCTTTGGAGGTGACCGTAATGATAGTCAGCAGTGAGGTATGTATGTAGCACGTTTTCTAGGATGAGTTCACAAAATTAATTGTCCGACCTCATATTTAGAAGTAGAATTGCAGGGTAGTTCCCTGGTGGTGTAGTGGCTAGGCTTTGGTGCTCTCAACACTGCGACCTGGGTTCGATTCCCAGCCAGGGAGCTACCCTGCCCCCCCCCCCCGCCCCCCACCAAAAAAATAGTAGTAGAATTGTTGGATCATATGGTAAGTCTATGTTTAATCTTTTCAGGAACTGCCAAACTGTTTTTCAAAGCAGCTGCACGTTTTACATTGATAGCTGCTGTATGTGTGAGGGTTCCACTTTCTCTACATCCTATCCTCACTAGTAGTTTGTTACAGACTGTCTCTTTGACTGGCTATCCTAAGGGATGCAAAGTGGTATCCCATTGTAGGTTTGATTTGCATATCCTTAATGGCTAATGTTGTTGAGCATCTTTTCATGTGTTGTTGGTTTTTTTTTTTTTGTTTTTTTTTTTTGTTTTTTTTGGCCACTTTTATGTCTGGAGAAATGTTTGCTGATGTTTTGCTCATTTTAAAAATTGTATTGTTCATCTTTTTTTATTGAGTATAAGAGTTTCTAGTAGTAGAACTAGATAAAAGTTCTTTGCATATGATTTGAAAATATGTTCTCTACTTCTGTGGATTATCTTCTCTCTTGATGGTGTCCTTAGAAGTACAAAAGTTTTTAATTTTGACAAAATCTAATCTATCATTTTTTTTTTCACTTGTGCTTTTGGTGATGATTTATGTCTATGTTCTTGTAAGAGTTTTATAGTTTCTTACATTTAGATCTAGGATTCATTTTGAATTAGTTTTTTGTGTATGGTGTGAAGAAGGGTCCAACTCTATTTTGCATGTGTACCTTAAGTATTTTGTAAATCCCCATTTCTAGCCTGTAGATAAATATAAATAATATGTGCTATTTTTATGTGTAAGAGTAGGGAAGACATCGGTGGCCTCAAAGAAAATAATGTAATGTAATTTTTACAAGGAAGTTTGTATCACTGTGCTAAGCATATTTAGCATATTAATTTGGGATACACATAAGATAGCAATACTGTCTTTAAAACAAGCTTTATTATTGAAATTCAGTGAGAGGTTTTAAAACAAGCTTTATTATTGAAATTCAGTGAGAGGTGCATCTTTTATTTATCTCTGTAAGTTTGATCATTTTTGGTCCTGTTAAAGGAATTTTCTGGATAGCATTTGTTTGTAATAGATACAAGTGCAGATGTACTATATGGCATTATTGTTGATGATGAGAGTTTTTCAAGTGGCAAACAGCTTGGTAAAAATTTGAAACAAAACTAAGTACCTACAGTACATTTTACAAGCAGCTACACTCCTAGAAAATTCAGCATATTAAGCTGACTTAGGTTATAGGCTCAGTTAATTATGAGCAAATTTTTTAGACATGGGTCAGTTCTTTGAGAAATGTCCTATGTGCAGTAGGCATCCCTGGTCCCCTTTCAGTAAGTGTCACGAGGCACCTTCATTTAGAGCAGTGCTGTCCAGTGAGCCATATATGTAATTTAAATTTTATAGTAGCCAACTATAAAATTTGGAATTAATTTCAACATACAGGGTCCAGCACAAATAATGTTCCTTTTTAATGAGTTGGTAATCTATACCAAATCTTTCATTAAAAAATCATAAGCATGTAGTTCTGTAACATAACAATATCACACTCAAGCACACCATATGACATTTTAGATGAAATGTTCAAATTACTGTCCATCTCATGCGAGACATTGATGTGCAGGGTCCGGCATTACTTCTGCCAGACCCTATGTACAGTTTAACCCAGCATATTAAAAATAGTTCATATAATCAATAAAAAATACTAATGTGTTGTTTTATGTTCTGTTTTGTATTGTCTTTGAATCCAGTGTGTATTTTGCATATACAGCAAATCTCCATTTAGAGTAGCCACACTTCAAGTGTTCAGTAGCTGTATGTACCTAGTGAATAGCCCAGATCTAGAGGGAGTAACTCCTCAACCACAGAGGTCTGTTAAATTCAAGCCTATTATTGACACATCATTGTCTTATCTGTTTACCCCCCTCCCATAGAGGTAGTCTGGTTAACACAACTTTGCTTTTCACCACCATTAGCTCATATACAATAAATTGAATGACATCAGTATAAACTGAGGTTGTGTTGGTTCATATGTGAAAAATATTTTTCTAGGCCAAGAGAATAAGAATAGCATGAGTAGGGTTAAACTTTCAAATAGAAAGGAAAAGGCCACAGGGAACAAGCCTGAAGAAAATTTAAGCCTGCTCCCTAGCCTTACATGGCTCCTTGTCTGTGGCAAGCTGCACTTTTCTCCCCTGTCCATTTTAACTGTAGTCTCTATATTCAGAACTTTGCTTCCATGTTCTCAGCCTCAGCAAGCTGCATTTCTATCTTAATGCCCTTTGTTTTTCATTTTTAATATCCCTGAGACAGTCTACAACCATGCTGAGCTATTCGCCTCTGCTGTTCAAGTCTTGGTTAGTGTTCTAGTTACAACAGAGTTACATAATTTTTGAGTGATTTGTTCTTACTGTTTTTCCCATAAGACTTTATTCTTAGTGTGGAATTTTGCAGAATTCAAGGTTTTCCAAGAAAATATCTATCATGTTAAGGCAAAAATACCCATTGCAGATATGTGGCTTTCTTGGTGAAATCTCCTTTTTTGAGGGGTGTGGTGGTGGTAGTTCCCTGACTGGGTATCGAACCCGGGCCGTGGCATTGAGAGCACAGAAGCCTAGCCACTACACCAGCAGGGAACCCCCCCCTCCCCATGAAATCTCCTTATTTTTAAATGTGTCTCTGGTTTTGGGGTGATGAGAGGACCAGAGACAATGGAAGGCAATACAATATTTAGAATGAAGTGTGGCCCAAAACATCTTGAGAGTGTTTATTAAAAATTCAGGTCTTGGGGAGGGGTTTCCTATCTCATATACCATGAATCAGAATCTCTGAATTGAACCTTCAAAACTACCATATGTTACCATGTATAAGACGACCCCTATGTTTCTAACCCAGTCAAAATCTCTGAAATTTAACCTTGAAATCTACCATAGTTCTTTGTGTATGAGATGTCCCCATGTATAAGACAACCCCTACTTTTCTAACCCATCATTAAGAAATCAACATCAACCTCTCTTGTGTGTAAGATGACCCCCGATTTTTCGTCTAACAGTTTTAGACAAAAGCATCGCCTTATACATGGAAAAATACGGTATCATTATTTTTTGTTTTAAATATACTAAAGTTGGAGATTCACTGCTGAACCTTACTCAGTCGTGTTACTACCTACTTCTATTAGTTTGAAAAGTAGTTTGAGGTCTTACAGGTCCTTGAAATCTTCCATTAAGTATTACCTGTTAACTTGATTGTCATGTTCTGAATAAGGACACAAATGGTGTATTTTTCAATGACTAGCAGAGTGAAAACTGTTGTTTCACCTTTTAGAAAGCTATTTGCAATTCCCAGCCTTGTTTGATCATGTAGAATTGTATACAAGGCTATCCGGAAAAAAATCCAGCCTTAAATGCTTCTATTACATGGCTGGCTACTTTCTGGACAGGTCTCATAATACACTTCCCACTTTCCCACTCATACCTGAGTTCCCTTTTCTACATTGGAAGGCAGTTAATGCCCCTTTCTTGCCAAGAAAGGTATATTTTCCTACATTTTTTGGTCAGTTTCCTGGGGTACTCTCCTGGAGCTCCCTTTTACTCAGTGTAGGTTCTTCTCCCTCTGAAAATCCAACCTCTAAAGTTTTAGAGGATGCCAAGGAAGGATTATTTATTTTGTCTTTTAAATATTGAAGATTGTCAGAGAAAAGGATTCCTTGGAATCCCTTATAATTTGGTTCATCATTCCTAACTTTAATTTCTTAATGTTGGTTTAAATATGTATCATTTAAAACCAATTTTATCCCACTTATCCTCAAATACTACTTTCCTGAAGGAGATAGTTTTCTTTCTTTAAAGCAGCGAGACTTTTTTTGGGGGGAGGGGGGGTACTTGAGATCATAAAAGGGTACTGGACCACATAAACAGCTTTTGCTTCCATTACTTTGTTGAGCTAAAGAGCATCCATGAGACTATCTCTTACCAGCATATACAAGTATATTATCTCCTTTGTGCACTTGAATAATCATTGGGTTTAGTATTAAAATTCTGAATTCAAGTTTTATGTATGCCTCTACTTAGTTAGATATATGAGGGCTGTCTGGAAAAAAAATCCAGCCATAGCGCGCTGCACCACGTCCCGCTTCAAAGATGGCGGCTTCCTAGTGAATCGGCGTCCAATTTGGAGCGAGACTCAGGCTACGGGAAGGATCCTGGCTTCTCCCACCCCTGCTTCATCCAGCCACTCAGGAGCAATGTAGGTGGTAGAACCTTGCAGCCCCACTGAGGAAGAAGAGGAAGAGGAGGAGGAAGAGGAGCAGTCAGTGGAGCCAAGGCCCCGCACCCGCTCCAACCCTGAGGGGGCCGAGGACCGGGCGCTAGGGGCCCAGGCCAGTGTGGGCAGCCGCGGTGAGGGTGAGGGTGAGGGTGAGGCAGCCAGTGCTGACGATGGGACCCCCAACCCTCTGGGAGCTGGCCCCAAGCCTTGGCAGGTGCCCCTGCCAACCCCTGAGGTCCAGGTGCAGACGCCGAGGGTCAACTGTCCAGAGAAGGTGATCATCTGCCTGGACCTGTCCGAGGAAATGTCACTGCCAAAGTTGGAGTCGTTCAATGGCTCTAAAACCAATGCCCTCAATGTCTCCCAAAAGATGATTGAGATGTTTGTGCGGACAAAACACAAGATCGACAAAAGCCATGAGTTTGCACTGGTGGTGGTGAACGATGTCACTGCCTGGCTGTCTGGCCTGACCTCCGACCCTCGTGAGCTCTGCAGCTGTCTCTACGACCTAGAGACAGCTTCCTGCTCCACTTTCAATTTGGAAGGTCTCTTCAGCTTCATCCAGCAGAATACGGAGCTGCCAGTTACAGAGAATGTGCAGACGATCCCGCCCCCATATGTGGTCCGCACCATCGTCTACAGCCGCCCGCCCTGTCAGCCCCAGTTCTCCCTGACCGAGCCCATGAAGAAAATGTTCCAGTGCCCATATTTCTTCTTCGATGTTGTTTACATCCACAATGGCACCGATGAGAAGGAAGAGGAGATGAGCTGGAAGGACATGTTTGCCTTTATGGGCAGCCTGGATACCAAGGGCACCAGCTACAAGTATGAGGTGGCGCTGGCTGGGCCAGCCCTGGAGTTGCACAACTGTATGGCCAAGCTGCTTGCTCACCCACTACAGCGGCCCTGCCAGAGCCATGCCTCGTACAGCCTGCTGGAGGAGGACGAAGAAGCCCCTGAGGCTGAGGCCACTGTCTGAACCCTCCCTGTGCACCCATCCAACCTCCTTGTACAATGAAACCATTGGCCTAGAGTGCCAGTTTTTAAACTGATACTTGGGAGCCCTGGAAAGAAACCCAAGATACCAGAGGCACAGTGTTTCCCATTCCCTGTGTTTCCCAAACCACATCCCACTCTCCAGTTTGTCAGTTGTCATTTTTGTTCTACCCTGCATGATTTTTGTCAGAATAAAAACCTGAGAAATCCCTAAAAAAAAAAAAAAAATCCAGCCATAAATGCCTGTATTTTTCATATTATATAGCTCTATACTTTCTGGACAACCCTCGTATTACCATCCACAAATCACTTGCTCTTTCTATCAGCCTGAGAGTCTATATTATACCACTATTATTACAAAGAAAAAAGTTGTGTTCTTACCCTGAAACACAAATTCATTGTGGGGTAGGATACAAAAAATCCTACCATCTTCATTACTCTGGCCCTATGAAGGTGTGCATAATTACTTTGCTTTCTCCTCGTATATTACTTCAGTTTGGAGAGAACTAAATGGAGAAATTAAAAGGCTCAATTGAAATACTTCAGAAAATGCTCTGAAAAAGATTGAAAATTGTAGCTTTTATTATAGAGAGTTAGCATTGCTTATCTTATTGTATTCATGTTTATTCAGGGGTAGATTTGTCCTGCCTTTAGTTCTTAAGCATATTCTTCTGGCTGGATCTAGCCCGTGTTATCATACCATGCTTTCTATAAAACTTCTTTTACTAAGTTTTGAATTCTATTTAAGAATGTCACTTTATTCTTACTCTTTTACTAAAATATATCTTTATCTTGCCCCTCACTTTTTAAATTTTCAGTTGTTAGTTTTGCTAGGTGGTCTAGCTAAATCTCTTTCACGGAGTGTGGAATCTAGTCCCTGTTCAAAAAACTCCTTTCTCGGAGAATGACTTTCCTTTAAACAGCTGATTTAGTTTTTTTTCTTGAATCTAAAGTCTTAGGCTAATTTGCCTTGGTGCTTATGGTTTCTTTATTGTTAAGCCCTCTGAAAACATACTAGACCTAAAAGCTATCTGATAACCATCTGGCTGGCTGGTGAAAGACATACTGTTCTTCAGAAGTAAGAGCTTAATTCTGCTTGTCAGTTTTTGAATTTTCATTGATATTAAGAGTAACTAAAATGGAGTGAATTCCTGGATCTTAACTGCATGAGAAATCAGTAGAACTAATTTCTAATATACCTTATGTTTATTGAATATTCTCCCTATTATACCTTTTAACAGATCTTTAATGTGGCACTTTTTCATAGGTTTAAGCTATTTCATAGACCATTTTGCACAAGAATGTGCAACTAAATGTAGGGTATCTAAAACCAGATTTCTTAATGTATTACTCTGAGGTTCATTTCAGTCAATGAGATGGGCCTTTTCTGCATTATTGCTGACATTTATGGAAATTTTCTTGGCAATATCTATTCCACTAGTAGTGTATAAATATGGTTTCTTGAATTCAGCTATAAACCTGATTTTTAAAAAATTTGATTACATCTGAAAAGTGCAAATTTTGGCATAGGTCTAAGATTTTCTTTAAAATACAGAATATTTAATTGAGTTGAGTGTGTTGAAGTCCTCCAGCCATCTCCAGGTTTGGTGATTCTCTAAGGACTCACAGGACTCAATATATAGTCGTTATCATGATTATGACTTAACTACCATGAAAGGATGCAAAGCATAATCAAAGGGAAAAGGCATATGGGCAAAGTCTGGAGCAAACCGTATGTAAGCTTCTAAGAATCTTCTCTGAGTAGAGTCACACAGGACATGCTTCATTCCTCCAGACATGAATTGCGAGAATATTTACAAAATGTTGTATACAAGGAAAGTTTATTAGAAATTTAGGATCCAATGTTTTTAATTGGATTTGGCTTGTTATGTAGACACTCTCTCCCTAGTATGTACCGAAAGTCCAGATTCTCAGTAGGAAAGCAGGTGTTCAGCATAAATCATATTGAATGCACAAGCAGCTTAGGCATAGTGAGCAACTCTTATCAGTTATTGTTGTGGGAAATCTCCTGAAATCGGGATTCCCGCATGCCAGCCAAGGGCCAGCTGCTCAAGCAAGCTGTTCTAAGGGAAGTAGTCTTAAGCCTACTATATGTTAACTTCTCTGTCCACTGAGCTTATTCATGACTGATTTCTTCTTGATTGTGTTCATTCTTAAAATGTTTATTGAATTTATGGCCTACTCTATTAAAATAGTTTAGTGCTTTATGTAAGTATATACTATAGTATACAGCAAGATAAAATTAAAAACAGGTAGATGGAGAAAACATCAGGCATCTCAAGCTGTAGTCTTTTTGGGAAATTTCCTCTGTTGTACCACCTACATTTTGTTCAGTACTTAAGTAAACTACTCTCTTGTATTGTCACATCACTAGTTTCATTGGGTCTTTGAATCTGCTTCTAGCTGGCCTCTGTCAGGAGTTAAACTTGGCTGATGCCTTTTCTTATTTCATTTTGAGCTTGTAGTGCTTGCTTATTATAGTCAAGGCAAAGTTAAGAGTCCCCTACCTTTCATTTTTAATAGAAGAAACTTCCAGATCTACTTCTGAATTCTCATTTCTACCTAGATCTGCTGATCATTTCTAAATCTAAATCTTCTGTCAGTTCACCTTTTTTATCTGTTTTTTTTTTTTTTCTGTTGATTAAAAGTTAAATGAGTTTTTACTCATTACTCATAACAACTCTAGCTCTCATTGCTAACTACTACTTTGACCACTGGACCATGTAAATTGCTCTTCCCACTTTCAGTTTTTGTTCAGTATAGTGTAGCTTTCATACGTATCATTGCCTACACACAAAAAAACAAACAAACCAGTTGAATTATGTTACCTTGATGCTGAAAAGAAATAATGTGGAATGAATTGAAGTACTAACAATGAAATTTTTGTGGTGAATCTTTTGGTTTTTATACCTTGGCTTTTATCTTAAGACAATAAAAACTATCCTCCCTGATGATATCTGTGATGTAGATTATTCATAAAACTCATGAGTTACATTGAAGCATTTTTTAGGTAGTTCTGGTTATAGGAAACTTGATGACATTTTTTCATCTTGACAGCAAGTACCTTCCCTGAGACTTAACTTTTTGAAAACCCAATACTGTTTCAGTTGAAAAATTATGAAACTATTTAAGATACTGAAAAGTAATTGCAAAAACATACTGGATAATTGTGACTTTTCTGTATCAAATGAATTTTTGTGCTTTTTTCCTCTGCATATGTTTTGTTTCTGTCTTTCCTTAATAAAACTTGAATTTAAAAAAAAAAAACAAAAAACCCTGCAAATTGGTTAGGAATGATATAGATGAAGTTTTCCTCATCTGATTATCAGTAACTTTGTTCCATAGGATATTAGCCATGTAGTGTATGTGCTCATTAAACCACACCTTTAGGTAGGCTGATAAACAGTCTATAAAGTACAAATATGTATATATTCCTGATGCTTATGTAAAATGATTTAGGGATATTCAGTGATAAATCTGATATGATAGATAACTGGTATGATAGACCAATTTAAACATGAAATGCAAACTTATTTATAAGTCACTTTGCTTTTTATCTTTTTAAGGGACCAGTTACTCTCCACAAGAAAATTCACACAACCACAGTGCTCTTCATAGTTCAAATTCACATTCTTCTAATCCAAGCAATAATCCAAGCAAAACTTCAGATGCAGTAAGTATATAAACATACTCAATTTGGGGTTTTTTGGAATTCATTGCAAAGAAAAACAAGTCTTGTTAAAGTTAATATCTGTAGAATTTCTTTTTTTTTTAAGTTGACCATTTCTTAATATGTTTGTCCTACTGAGCTAGCCTATTAGAATTTTAGAATAGTCAGAAGACACCATCTTTGTATTATTTTATCAGTATTCCTGTGCAGAGCAGAATTTTACCATTGAGATAGCTGAGCTATAAAGAACCTCAGATGGTGAAACTTGTGTAGTTTAAAGTGGTTTAACATGGACCACTCTTTCCATAATATATAATATATATATTATATAGAGAGGATCTCTGTATTATACGCTATTAGATACTAGTCCCTGTCCTCAAAGGTCATGAAACCCAATGAGAAATTTTAGATATTTCTAAAATGAAGTAACTGTTATTACATCGTTTGAAATTTTTTAAATTCAAGATTCAAATGAAAGTTATAGTGCATTTATTCAGCAAAAATTGAGATTTTAACTTGCCAAGCATATTCTAGGTTGTAGAGAAATAGAACTAAGAAAATGTTGCCCATCTTAAAAGAACTTTCTGACCTATGGTAAAGATGGAAGAGTAAACAATTAAAACAGTGCATGTTAAAGTTGTTTTGGGAGCAGTCGAGATGGGAGTGGATTCTCAGCTTGGATGAGGAAGGTCTTAAATTATATGTAATGCTACCCAATAGATTGACTATAACAGCCAGTTGAAGAGGTCTGAAATTTCTGTAGCTTGCAAATGAACATAATCTACAAAGACATAGAAGTGTGAAATAGCATAGCACATTTTGAGAACTAGGATTTTGATAATGTGGAAGAATTGGAACTGCTCAGGTCACACAGATAAGTGGGGGTCTTATCTTGAGATAAGTTATGTATCAGATATATAACTCTTATCATGAAGAGAAATAGGAATTTTATATAAAAGCATTGGAGAGCCATTCAGTGGTATACTGTGTTTTGCCATGTATAATGCACAACCACATTTTTCAGGGAAAACCTCTTGCGTTTTAATTTTTTAATTCAGTTTTTTATTTGTTTATATTTAGGTGCTTGTTTTTTTGTTTTAAAGGAATTTTAGCATTTTTTTTTTTTAACATTATAGCACAAGAAATTTTATGCAACAATAATTAGAAAACACAAGAACAGGTACAAGGTCCAGGAGATTTTATGTATAACATTTTTTTACATTAAAAAAACTGATTGTATTTTAGGGCATTATTTTGAATTAAAAACATTTATATACATATGAAATTAGCACTACCCACATATAATGCACATCCTAATTTTTCTCTCACAAATTTGGGCAAAAAGTGTGCATTATACAGGCAAAATACAGTAATTGGTAAGATAACATCATATTTGCAACTTAAAAACTAGATAGTCATGTGGAAAATACATTATAGGAAACAAAAAGCAACTAGAAGGCTATAGAAGTGTAGGATGAATCCCTCATATTTTCGTCTCAGATATTTGGATTATTATCATACCTTAATGAGCATTGAAAAAGCCTCAGGGTTTCTTACTTACTGTCCCTTGTTGAGGCAGTGTGGATAGTATATTACCATAAAAAATGAGACATCAGTGATAACTTCATAAAAGTAATTTTAGAGTAATTTTAAATATTGTGTCAGTCAGGATCCAGTTGGGAAAACAGAAATCATACTAATTTCTTAGCACAGACAAATTTACTAACACAATTTCATATGCAGGATTGCAGATATTAAGGAGATACTGTAGGTATTGTGGACTGAAAAAATACAAAAAGTACACTGAGGAAACACATACAGTGATCACTCCTTAGGCTGAGGAACAGTAGGAAGAGTTTGGAGTTCCAGAACGGAATAGCTTGGGAGGGGGTCCCTGCCTAGCTGGTGATGGTCACCTCTGTGTGGAGTCAGGAAGCTAGTTCTGGTTTGGGGCAGAGAGCTGGGAGATGGAAACAACTGTGGCTGCTAGGCTTCTCTTCTCCTGCCTTTCAGTCTCCCTCTAATGCATTGGCTCCCAAGTGGTGGCTTGCATACCCCTGGGGTACGGGTATGTGCTGGGCCATTCAGGGTTACGTGAAAAATAATCAGTAATGGTGAAAAAAGTAAAGTAAAAATGTGCAAAACATAAGTTAAAGAAAACACATGTTAAGTTTGAATCACCATTAATGGCAGCACTTCAAATATAGATCACATTAGCCAATGATGATGGGTGAGGGTGTGGCTGTGAACCCTTCCCCCGAATCACTCTTCTACTGGTCATTATGCCCAGTTTCAGAACAATCCATTCATGACATTTCTAGAACTTCCCCAAACATACAAATATATCCATAACCAAATGGTTTGATCAGTTTAATTATTGACTGAGTAAAAGTGTGTTATCTTCAATCATGATTCTTTTTGAGTAGTTTTTTATTTAATGTTTAATACAGTTTTAGTTATTATTGTCAGTGATTTTTAAGTATGTCAGTTATGGACCAGTGGTTGAAAAACCAAAACTTGATGTGGATTATAACCCGTCCCCAAGTATTTCTCAACATGTGTCCACAGCTACGAGTACACCCACATCGGGAGATAGTAAAAAGGTGCGTGCCTCAGCTACTACACAGAAGCAAAGGAAATACCTATGAAGAGTGTATTTTATATGAGTTTTCATTTGTGGTGGATGATGACAGCTTTAAGCCTTGTGTGTGTGGGGAAATCCTATCCAATAGCTGCATGAAACACTGTCTCTTCATGCGACATTTAGAAACTAAACATCCTATGTATAAAAACAAATACATTGTTTTCGGTGCTTTAAAAAACATCCAGGGAGTTCCCTGATGGTGTAGTGGCTTAAGGCTTTGGCGTTGGCACTGTCAGTGCTGCGGCCTGGGTTCGATTCCCAGTCAGGGAGCTACCCACATACCAAAAAGCAAAAAAAATAAAAATAAAAAAAATAAAAAATAAAAAACATCCAACTGTTCATTTATACATGATGTCAGGAAAGAGAGACAATGAGAATGCAGCTGAGGCTTCGTCACATAGCTAAATGTGGTAAAAACCACACCACAGCTGAAGATTTAATTTCTCCTCGTATTAAGGATACTGTGTTTTTTGTATGTTTGGGGAAGAACTTGTCCACAAAATCAATATTATCTCTTTTTCATACAATTCAGTGTCTCAACAAATTCAGGAAGTGTATGAGGATGTTGAAGCTGTAGTAGTAGATAGAATTAGAAAAAGTAAATATTTTTCCATCCAGGTCGATTAAAAAGTGTAGATATTGCTAATTTACCTGTTTTGCTCGTTATTGCGAGGTACTTGGTAGGAAATGCAATTGAGGAAAACTTGTTGCTTCGTCAACCCACCGACAGAGCGTACCACAGGCAAAGATATTTTTAATGCAATCAATGGTTATTTCATTGAAAAGGACATTGGTTGGTTGAATTGTTGTGGTGATTGCACTGGCACAGGCAAGCCTATGTCAGGTTGGATTATAGGCCTATGCGGCCGAATGAAAGAAGTGGCTCCCCATGCACCATGGAGTCCCTGCTGCATTCATAGACTAAGTCTTGCATCCAGCCCTCTGCTTACGGAACTAAGAGATGTTCTTGATGAAGCTGTAAAAGTTGTAAATTTTGCAAAGCCACAACCACGAAACTGCAGATTGTTTAAAGCGCTGTGTAGAGAAATGATCCTTTTGCATATGGATATGGTGGCCATCTTGTGGCAAAGTACTTACACAGGTGTTTGAACTTAAAGTCAATATGTTTTTTTGAAGACCATTGTTTCCCTCTTGCTCCAGAGTTTCGGGACAGTGATTAGCTTCAAAGTCTTGCTTATTTATCAGAGATTTTTCCTAGAAATAAACAAACTCAACTTGGGACTTCAAAACAGCTCAATCACTATAGTCAAGTAACTGACAAAATTGAGTCAGTGATTCAAAAACTGGACTTTTGGAAGCATGTATTGAAAGAGGTCAGCCTAAAGTATCTGAAACTCTACAAGTTCTTATCTGAGAATGACTTGCTGCACCTATCCCACAATGTGAAGAGAATATTGTAAGTCACTTGGTTAAAGTGTCCTTTAATAAGTACTTGCCTCAGTGTGGAAAGAAAACAACTGATTGCAGATCCCATCAATGAAGAGCAGTTAATTGAACTCCAACAGATTCTTCTTTAAATTCTGATTTTAAAAGAAAGCATCTTACTATTTTCTAAGTAGATATCAATGAGTAAATGTGAACAGCTCAGTGAGAACGCATTCAAATACCACTTGCCATTTACTAATATTGAACTAATAGAGGTTTATTTTCTTAAACCTTCATAAAAAGTACTGCAGCAAACTTAATGCAAGTCCAGATTTAAGACTCTATCTTACATCTTTTGAGCCTGATTTCAAGAAACTTAAGTTCAACTATCTCACTAACAATGTTTTTAATCAACTAGTGTGATCTGCATAACAATTACTACAGATAATAAAAGTTTAAATTGTTGATCACCAATATCAGTATTTAACTGTTACACATATTGTAAAATTAAACCTCTTGTTTGTACTTTTAATGTAGTAATTTTTCCCCCTAACGTATTACCTCATTTTTACTATTTTGCATTAAGATAGGCGCTGAACAAAAGTCTCAGTATTTAGTTTTAAAAACAAGGGGTACAATTTATAGAAATGGGTTTAGAAGGAGTAGACAGGTGGAAAAAGGTTGGGAACCACTGCTCTAATACCTGCTGTTGACAGAATCTAACAAAAGGTTTGCTGGCTAAATAGAATGTCATTTGTGTTATTCCAGTCTTAGCATCACAGAACAGAATACGTAAGAGTTGTATTGAGGCTGAACAGCTTGCTAAACTTGCACAGGGGTTACTCCTTGTGATAAGTCATTTTTAGTAAGACATACACTCAGGATTTTAGAATGAATAGCTCTATTTTTGTCAAAATAGTCCCATTAATTTACAGAGTTACAGTAACGTAAAGTTACATTTATCAGTGACAATTCAGATTTGGTTGTTTGCTGGTAGGACAGAGGCAGGCTATGTGGACATTATTTTGGTAAAAGTAAATTCTTTTCAGGGAAAACATTCATGTCACTTTCCTTTTCAAGAAATGGATTAACATAGTGAAATCAGAATAAATAATGGGCATCACATAAGCTTGGAAAACCGTATCATACAGGATATTGGGGGATTTCATTATGTGTGAGTAGAAACCAGAGTGTTAGCAGAATGGATTAAATGTGTTACATATGTTTCTAGAATCAGGGTTCCTTTTTCTGTAGGTTTTTAACTATAGGTATAATTAATCTCCAAGTAGTGGTCTTTTTCATTACAGTGTACCCAGTGGGTGTGACACATATATCAATTACAAATTGTAAATTTAATCTACCTGAAAAGTGGGCGTTTGAACATTTCTAAAGGTTACTTTTCTTCTTTGCCTTAAAATTACTTGTAATGGAAGTTTTTGAGTAGTAAGTAAAACATAAAATTACCTTTCGTTTAATATTTTCATACTGAAAGAATAAATTAACAGATGAATATTAGGTAACTCAGGTTAATACATTATTTTAACCCAAGTTAAAGTAAGGAATAATAGCTTTTTTAAATGGTTTTTTTTCCTCTTTGAGGAAAATCTGTCTTTGAAAATCACTAACAGTATTAGAGTACTAGATAGACATTTGGTTGTATGGTGATTTATATTAATTGTTGAAAGTTGAGTTGAAATTATTTTTTTCAGTAAGGTGTTCACATATAGTTTCCTAAGTCCTATGATGAACATTTTATTGTGTGTTTAACACAGAGCCTACCTTAGCCCAGGTACATTATTTAGGAAAAACTTGTTGAATGCCTCCTCCTTCCTAATCGATTAAATCAAGAAACTTAGAGGTATCCTGATTGTTTTAGATAAGAGGCCTCTGAATCTCTTCATTTAGGAAAAAATGTTTTCATTCCTATTTAAAGACATCATAATTAGAATCTTCTCTTCTTATTCTTCACCAATTTTGATTTGCTGGAAAGCACTTTAAATTCAAGCCTAGATGAGTTTCCATTTATATATTCCAACTCTTCTTATCAGTTAAATATCTTCTGCGTATTTTGGAGCTTTTAAGTTTGAGGCTCTCAAAATCTCTTTTCTGTAAGCAATCTTTCCTGAAGCTATTCTATGTAATTTTAAAAAATGGACATTATCAGAGAACTGGTAGAACCATGAAATGATGTTATTACAGTGAATATCATATTTAATGTTATTTAATGAACTATTCTTTATTAACATTTCTTAAATTCTAAGATTAACCGTTTCTGTTCCATAGTTTAACTTGGAGAAGTAGTAGTGGGACTCCATATTTCAGAGAGAGAGAGAGTAGAAACAGAAAATGCTTTTTTCCTTTTTCTAAGAAGAGAAAAGCAACATTCATAGAAGAGTTCTAAAAGACGTTTTGAATTGAGGGAGAGGAGATAGGTGACTCAATATATGGTGCTAGTCTTTTAGAGCATCCATTGTTATACTTTTAGTCTCAAGACTTCTCTAAATTCATGAACATAGAGAGTTTTTGTACATGTGGATTCTATCATCAATATTTAGTGTATTAAAATTAAAACAAATTTGAAAAATTATTTAAAAATCAATTATAAGCCCATTACATGGGTTTATATGTAATATATTTTTAAGAAAAATCACTATTTCTAAAGCAAGAAGATTGACTTTGAACATGTCTTTAATGACTGCCTTAGTAGAAGAAAATACCTAGAATTTTATATCTGTTATGCATTCAGTCTTTTGTGATATCAAATCTCTATACATACTCTGAAAAAGCACTTTTTTAAATAAATATTTTTATTGTTAGACTTATTGGGGTGATACTAGTTTTCAAGAGTTACATAGATTCCAGTGCGTTGTCTTATTTGTTGCATTATGTGTTCACCACCCAGTGTGAGTTCTCTGTCTGTCACCATATAGTTGGCTAAAACACTGTTCTTTTGATAGAATGAGGAGTTGATCTTGTGAAATGATCTCAGATTCCCTTAAGAGTTCCTGGGCAACACTTGCAGAACTGCTGGCTTAGGGCATATTAGCAACTACCTCGAGCCTTAATTTAGAAAACCTGTTATGTTCACAAGCCTTTTGTTCTTAATTTTAGATACTTTTTAAAAATTATGAAATTTAACACCTGAGGATCTAACGTACAGCATGATGACAAGATTGATAACACTGTATTGTATAATCAAAATTTGCTAAGAGTGTAGAACTTAGTGAGGTGATGGATGTTAATTAACTAGATAGCTGGGCAGAATCATTTCACAGTGTATGTGTATATCCAAATCATCACTGTGTACACTTAAATATCTTACAGTTTGTTAATTATACCTCAGTAAAGCTGAAAATTACAATGGAACAAAAACAAATTTAATCCCTGCTATTGTACATTAGCATTTTAAAAATTACTCCATTACTAAAGTCCCTCCACCCCTTTACCTTTCTTTGAGGATGAAAGTGGGATGGAGAGTGCTACATGAATATGATCGTACTGGTGTACCCTGAACACATACTTGTACTAACCATAGATTTGTCACTGTACCTATCAGTGCAGTGTCATAGACCCATGTTCTTCAAGGTTCTGGTCTTTGAACTCTTAACTGTCCTGAAGTTGTGCCAGAATGTAAATTATTTAACTAGCATTAAGTATAGTGTTCAGTTAAAATTTTTTTTCTCTTAAATCAAGACTTTTGGCTAGGGAAACTGTGTTGATTGATACACATTCTAATGCATGCTCCTTATCTCCTCCAGGACAGGCAACAGTTCATAAAACTATCACTTTGAAGAGCACTGGTCTAGACCATTCTCAACTAGTCTGGTGTCCTCTGCCCACTTGCCTCAAATCTCTACATTGTTGAACCCAGAGGAAAGATAGGCTACCAAAAGTATAACAGTATTTCATTTAATCTCAAGAATAGTTAAGAAATTCATTTTAAGTATAGCTGAGATTCTACCAGATTTCCTGGGGCTACTGCAAGACACTTAAAGTTTATACTTTTTGGGATCGGTTTCATGAAAACTGGGCCTTATAGATTTTCCTAATTTCATTGTAATTTTACAGTGCCTATAAAATACCTGCAAGAGACTGTCTCTGACAACTTTCAAAAAACAGACCAGTTTTAGTTATAGGACAATGAATGATGCTGCTGATCCCATATGTTATGTGAGACAAAAGTTAGTTAATACGTGGCCCATCTCATGGATTTTGAAGGTGAAACAAATGCATAGCCCTTAACTAGTTTTGTGTTTACATTAGTTTTTTTGTAGTGCTTTGTGGTTTTTGTTTTTGTTTTTGTTTTTGCTAAGTAACAGTAAATACAGTCAGGTTGTTCTCTTTCACTGTATGTGATTACTATGGTGCCATGAGAGTTGAGAACCGATGTGCTCTCTCATGCCGTCAAATCAGTCAGTTGAGAAGAGTGCATTCCCTAAAACCCCTCCCATGTGACTGGATTTCAGCAAGTGAAATTAGGACAATGGGGAACTTTTCTAATGCTTTTCTAAAATCAAGATGTTAATTCCATATTTTTTCTTACTGTGCCTAATCAACTAGTATTTTTTAAATCTCTTCACTATTTTATAGGGTTTTCCATTACTATCTTTGAAGGTTTTCATAGATAAAGGTCTCCTAAGATATATCTGTAGATAATTAATTATACCCTAGTCAGGGCACCGTTGTTTTACAAGTCTTTTCCCATGTGTGCTTTGAAAACCATCGACATTCTTGATACTTCATATCAAGTGATTAAATAGTATTAACATTTTCTAATTTTTAAAAATATTTTTAAGCCTTATGATTCTGCAGATGACTGGTCTGAACACATTAGCTCTTCTGGGAAAAAATACTACTACAATTGTCGAACAGAGGTTTCACAGTGGGAAAAACCAAAAGAGTGGCTTGAAAGGTATTTGCTCTTAATCTAATTCAACATTCTTTCTCATTCTTGATTCTATAGGTTAACATCTTAGAACATTAAACATTCTAAGTTTAGGGTTTTTATCCTGGTACCCCTTTTTAATTAATTGTTGTCGTTGGCCCATTGTCTGGTTTCCATTTCTCTTGACCTTAAAAAAAAGAACTAGGACAGAGAAGCACCTGTCCACAAGGGCCTTTAGCATACTTAATTTAAAAATTCATATTAATTAATCTACACTTAATGCATCTTCCTTATAATTTGTAATGAATCTACCTTTATAATTCTTGTGGGACAACATTATATTTCTGTCATGTATGTAGAGTTAATATGGCAGAGTTTTGGTTGTAGGGTTAATGGCATATAAATAATTGGCGTAATATTGCCATCAGTGAGAAATGCTAATACTCTCTTTGCTGCATACCCATCTGCCACACCAGTTAAATGATATGGCCATCTTCATTTTGTTTTGTTTTTTATTTATTTCATTTTCCATATACCATTTTGTTGAACATTTGGCTAAAGTGCTTGTTATATGTAAACTCATTGCACTTGCTCTAATTTTTATGAGTTTATCTATTTTTTATTTTTAGAGAACAGAGACAAAAAGAAGCAAACAAGATGGCAGTTAATAGCTTCCCAAAAGATAGGGATTACAGAAGAGAGGTGATGCAAGCAACAGCCACTAGTGGGTTTGCCAGTGGAAGTAAGTATTAATATTTTTTTCTTTGAAACAATAATGATGTTTGAGTTATTCCTATAGTTCATTGATGTTACCCATTTATATGCATAACCATTTGTGTGCATAAACGAAAATAAATAGAAACATACAGGGTTTCCTTTTTGTTGGATATGTTCCCCTAATGGCCACCATTTATTTCCTGAAAAAGGAAGGTATGCACAGTGGAATAGTACACAAATATATTCATTACTATCCTTAATGGCTGTAATACAGTTGAGTGGTAAAAAAATAAAACTTCATGTTGTGGATTTATTTCTTTTTAAAACAGGAACTTTACCCCTCCACTTTCCACATTGTGTATTGTTAAACTGGACACTGAAATTCCTTCCAAAACTCCCTGGATTTCAATCTAATAATTGAATTAGAGCTATCCACAGAGAGTGACATCAAAGTACATCATGATGTTTTGTGTTATCCTTATATTTGGGAACTGATTTCAACATGATAGATCTGTGAAACATCTGCATATTGCGGGCATACCTTGGTGTTCTTCTGAGGCTAGATTTTGTCCAGGCGGGACTATATGAGTAACATGTATTTGATTTTAATTCAAATTAAATTTTAAGCTTTTACTAAACATATCCTATTCCCATTGGCTTCCCTTGTCTAGAATAAAATGTAAAAGCCACAGAGTTCTTAAGTCCTTGGTCAAATTTCAAGGATTTTAAGTGTGTTCTCCGAATTCTTAAATGTTTGAATCTTCTTCCTACAACTGAAAAAAGTTATGTGATTTATTTCATCTCAGCAAAGAATACTAATTTTTTTATGGGAAAAATTATTTAAGATGAAACAGTAACATAGTTCTGTAGGACTGAATGTTTAAGATAATGTTTCTTGGAACATTTGATTTTTTTTTTTTATGTCAGTAAAATTGTGCTAATACTTAGAAAACAAATTGATTTTAAAGTACTGAATTTAGGAAAGTATTTTGAGACAGAAAACTGGGGTTCTAGTCCCGTTTCACTTAATATTTTAAGTAACTGACTTTTGACAAACAGTTAACACACACACACACCGCCCACACACACACCGCCCACACACACACCCACCCCACACACCCCACCCCCACCCCCACCCCTACCAGCTTGTGGGCTTCCTGAACAGATTGGAGGTGTGGGTGGTTATCAAGGGAGAGTGGTAAATGGGTATAAAAAGAATATCTTTGTGTTTAGTTACTGGGCTAGGCCTCTTTTCACTTAGTGCCTGTTGATTTCCATAGAGGAAAACTATCAGAGCCTAGTATGACTACTTTTTTATTCTTTCTAAAATAACCTGTCTCATAAGTTATTCCTCCTCCATTGGGGTAGAGAAAATAAAAGGAGTGATTTGAGATCTGATGGAAATACTAATGGGAGTGAAAATACTATTTTTGTCTTTTAGTAAACCATTATTAAGGCAATAAAATTAGCTGTGTTTCTAAATTGTTTATTTGTGTGCTGCTTTATGATTTCAAAAGTAAGGCATATTCGTTAAAAAGTGAAATTTTTAATCCCATGACATTTGGGGACATATACCTTTTCTGTCTGCATATAACTGTGTACATATGAATGTATTTTCCACCAAAAAATGGAATTATATGTTACTCTTTTCAGCCTTTTTCAAAAAATGTTTCAATGTGTCAGTTTACAAGTCTGCATTTAGTATATTGACTGCCGAGTATTCTGTTTTTGATGTGCCCTCATTTATATATAATTCTCTACCTTGGGTATTTAGGTGGTTTTTAGCTTTTTCCTGTGGTAAACAATGCTTTGATTCCTATCTTTGCTCTTAATCTGATTACTTACTTAGTTAAATTCCTAGAAGTGCAAATGATGAGTCTGTGGGTCTGTGTTTGTGTTGAAATGTAGTCATGTATCATCACAGTTTTTGAGTTTTAAGTAATATTTGAGAAAGGACCATAGCAGTGTGTTGCTGCTGCTCTTTTCTTTTTACTTGGTCCACAGGGCTATATTTGGTGTGGTGTAGTAATAGTCATTATATTTAAGTGTTAACTTTATCCAAAAATGTTGGCAGTTTTCCCATTATGTCCAGTACCTTAGTGTTTGTGTAGGGTAAGTCTTAAAACTGTGTAATTCCTAACTGCCAGTAAAGGAAGTGTGTGTGTGGAGAGGTCAGAGAGGCCTGGGAAATTTTTATGTGTAAAGAGACAAAGATGGAAAAATGGATTTTTAGAGCAGTTAGGCTATGTTGTGTTTTGTTTTGTTTTGTTTTTTGTCTTGGGGGGGTTGTTTTTGTTTTGATTTCTATGTAGCATATGTTACCCACAACTTGACATTGAAAATTATATGGGTAAAATGTTTAATTTGATATAATTGCTACTAGATTGTTTTTAGATTGTTTTTATCATTATCATCTTAAATATGTGTCTCATAGAGTGATTGCTCTGTGGTTAGAGAAACCTTATCTTGGGGTCCCAAAAACTAATGATATTTTGGGTTAGGTAATTCTTTGTTGTGGGATGTTGTCCTGTGTGTGTTGTAGGATGTGGAGCACCATACCTGGCCTCTGCATATTAGATGCCAGTGGCATTCCTCTCCTCTCAATTGTGACTACCAGAAATGTCTCCACACATTTTCTAAGTGTCCTTGTTGTGGGGGATGTGCAAATACCTGTGTTCTGTAGAGTTGTAATAGAAAGCTGTTGCAGTTAAATCTTCTTCAGTTCCTGTAATGCTGCTTCTGTTTTTTTCCCCAAAGCTTACAAACGTTAGAAGAAATACCATGTTTAATTTTCATCTGAATATATTTACTTGGTTCATTTTGGCTGTTGTAGTTATACAGAACTAAAAGGAAATTTCTTGATTGGAGAAATGAAAGTTGTAGGTAATTGGGTGACAAGATTGATGGGAATTGGGCATGATATTATTTCTGTTATGTCTGTTTCTAAAAGTTTTTACTGTAATCTTGTTTCCAGGAGGAAACTCTCGAATAAAACTTGTGTTATGTGCATGCAAATTGATAGTTTAGTGATGAGTTAATACTATACAACAAATAAATTTGTTCTGTGGTAGCTCAGTCTATTCGTTCGTTTTTCTGATAAGGTACAATATATGTAATTTATAACACTGAATTTCATTTATCGTTAAATCAGAATACCATGTTTTAATCTGATTGAAATTTTTTGGCAGTACGTTTTTTTTTTAGTGTAATGTGTAGGAGTTGTACACCAGCGACTTGAAAACTGACTTGTAGTTTCAACATACTTCCTTTTTAGTGCTGTCTTGGTCACTAGACTTGGAGGAGCCATGAATTGGGGAAAAAACTATTCAACAGGGAGGGTATCCTTTGGTAGCATGTGCTTGAACCTTAACATGTTTCTCTACTTAGAAACATAAAACATACATTGTTTCAGTTCTTTAATTACTGACTAGACTATTGTAATTTAGGTTAAAGACTTTTGATAAATAGAAATTTTGTTGCCATAATTGTTGACTTTTCCCTTCGTTTGTACTCTATGGAAGCAAAAGTACTTATTTCTGAACTTAAACATCTTTTTAGCTTTAAATTGGAAGAGGCTCTGTTTTTAATACAACTGATAATAAATAGCAAGACTTTTTTTTAACTATGCTGCAGACGTAGGACTTTTTTCTGTAACTTGATTTTGTAACCAATTCTGGTATTTGTTAGCATTATTAAAGTATTGATTTACTTAACTGAATGCACAGTTCATTATAAATTCAGCGATCCCAAAATGAGGTTATTTAAGCTCTGGCAGAAACTTCTTTAGAGCCCACTAATTACCTACTTTAGTGCTCAGAAAATCAGGTTAATAAAGCTAGTATTCCTTTGCAGTTGAACCACTGTGGATAAATTCAGTTAATTATTAAAAACTGTAATCTGTATTTTTTAAAAAGGACCATTTACTTTTTAAATTTTTAAATAATTAAAAAAATTTTTTGAGTAAAATGTTCTAACTCCATATATTGATTTTTTTTAATGTTTTGTTTGAATAATGGTGTGGTTCTGCAGAATCCCCCAAAAGTAGCCCACTTGAAATATACATTAATATTTATAGTGGAGCTAAAATTCTTCCAGTACTTTTTTATATGCTAGTAGTAAAACTGCAGACACTAACTGGGCTCGCAGTTTTATGAAAAAATATAAGTACAGATATGTTGGTAAATTAGCTGATGTTCAAGACAGGATTCTAACGTAATCTTTTTTCTTCCCCCTTCCATCATTCCAACATCTCTTTTTTCGAACTGTGAACTAAAGTGGAAGACAAGCATTCCAGTGATGCCAGTAGTTTGCTCCCACAGAATATTTTGTCTCAAACAAGCAGACACAATGACAGAGACTACAGACTGCCAAGAGCAGAGACTCACAGTAGTTCTACGCCAGTACAGCACCCCATCAAACCAGTGGTTCATCCAACTGCTACCCCAAGCACTGTTCCTTCTAGTCCATTTACGCTACAGTCTGATCACCAGCCAAAGAAATCATTTGATGCTAATGGAGCATCTACTTTATCAAAACTGCCTACACCCACATCTTCTGTCCCTGCACAGAAAACAGAAAGAAAAGGTATGCCATTATTACTAGATGCTGCACGTTGATCTATAGTTTGAGTTTCTGATTATATTACATTATTTCCATTAGCTTAAATAAGACTCTTAATTATACATTCTTTTTAAAAGTATTAGAATGTTACTGAATAGATGTAGGTCTAGAGTTAGCCATATTTAGCTTTTTCTTTTTAATTTTTCATTATGAAACCTCATAACTGGTTTTTGCCTTTGACATTTTGAAGTACAGTACTTTACTTAAAACAGTAATGGTTAAATAACTTATCAAAGCCAAATGACTGTCCTTCATATTTGTATAAAGTAATTTTCAAAATTTGTGATTATTGTCTTGTTGGTTTAGTTTAGAAACTGTCTCAGTTTTTTATTAAAATATAATATGAATAGAGACATTTTAAGAACTTGTCATTTCTACATAACACGGCAACTATTGTTTCAGTTTTTGAACTGGAAAACTAAGTCATGGGCCACAAGATAAGGAGTCTTTCTGAAGAGTAGAAATTAAACTTTGCAACCCAAACTGTGTTTATCCAACTCAGTGCTAATGACCATAGCATGTTCAGAAAACTTAAATAGAAAAATTGTGACAACTACTGCTTGGGAAGTGACACGTAAACAGAAGCCGAGTGATGGGATAAGTATATTTGCATAGACCATGAACAATCCCAAACTTGCACTTCATAGTATGTTTTAAGAAACTTAAAGAAATGAAAAGGCAGTAAGTAAATAAATTATTATGGGTAGATCCATTAGTAGGTTAATATTAGGAAGTGTTGAGAAATTATTAAATGTCTTAGAGGTTTAGGATATGCTGTGTGGACATAATGAATCTTTAAGATTTTAATCTGTTGTCTGATTCATTATTTCACATTGATTTAGTTTGTTGACAGAGAGTTCAAATAATTACATTTCTTTTTCTTCTGGTTTCCTCTTCTTTTATGCATGTTACTTGAATTTCCTTTGTAGCACTGTTAGACATTCCTAAACCATACTTTAATCATACAGTCATAATAATCATCAAATGTCAAATTCCCCAAAGATGGTTTGTATCAAAATTCATGTGTACTTACAGCCGTATTTTTTGTATGTTTGGCCTCCCGAGATTCCCTGGGGCAGGATCTCTGAAGTTTAGCCACATATGGACCTCAGGCCACATCTGAATTGGTCCCGCCCTGTCCCCCAGCCCATGCCTAATCTTTCTGCCTTCTAGAGCCCAACTTGAGGGCTAAGGGCAGGTATACAAGCCACATTTACCCTGATACACAATTAAATTTACACAGAATTCTTGAGAGATGAAACTGAATTAATGCGAGTAATTATAATGTGATAGTACTTTTTAAAGGATGTCATGGTTTTTCAGTTCTTAAATAATACTACTTTGATTATTTGGTCAGAAAATTTATTTTAAAAACTTTTGTCATTTTAATAAGAAATATCCTATGGCCTCTTAAAAGTCTATCCCATTTTACCTCTTGATGATTTAACCCTTTTTAGCTCTTAATCTCTTTTTATTTTTTAATTTTTTTTAACCTCTTTTTAAAAATTTGTTCCCTGTTTTCTGGGATACTACTGCTCTTATCCTAGTTCTCTTATCTTCTTGCCCCTTAAATATCAGTACTGTTCAGTCTTTTACTGTAATATGTCCTCCCCCCTCTTTTTTTCCCTTGCTCAGTGTGTCCTCTTTTGCTGGGCAGTCATTCTGGTAACTACCTTGTCTGCATAAGAAACACCCAAATCTTTATTTCTAACTCATATCTCTCTCTCTTTCTCTGCTTCCCATTTATGGTAGCACTTGGTATTTGTTCATCTCAGAATACATTGTGGCCCATATTCCTCCCTTTTACACAGTTTTTTCTTAGGTTCTCAGTGACAACACTGTTCCTTCCTGTATCTTATATGAGTACCTCCTTTGTCTTGTTTATGCAACTGCTATGGTTGAAACGCAAGTCATATCTCCTGAACTAGCCTGGCTGTTGCTCTGCTTCCTTCTACCCAGTCTGTCCACTTATGGTGCCATCATTATAAATTTTAAATTGGATTGTTAACTTCCTTGCTTTAAATTTTCTAATCATTTTCCATTGTTTAAAGGATAAAGTTCATACTTCACAGTGAGGTTAAAATGAGTACTTGATAACCTGGTGGCAGTGTCTCTTACTAGTTGGACGTCCATCATTCCCTTCTTATGTCTCCTATAATTTATCTGTTGCAAATTTGTCCACTTCTTGGGGCATGTTGTATTCTTTCATGTTCTGAGCCTTTACTGAGAAGAAAGACATACTCTTTATTCCATTCTCATTCTCTTGAACTCAATACTCTTTAAGAGCCAGTTCTAATGTCCTTTGTTTTTCAGCATCAAGTTAACCTCTCCCAATCTGTTTCCCAAGCACTTTGTGCATTTGTTTAATATATCACTTTAGCAAATTATAATTTTAGTTCCTTCAGTTGGGCTGTATCCTATTTAGGGTTAGATATCATGTTTTAGTGCACTTTGTTCACCTTCTGCTCCATGCTCATACTGAAAATAATTACAAATAACTACTAATTTGAGTGTGGGGGGGGACGGGGGTGGGGGTAGTTCCCTTGCTGGGAATTGAACCCAGGCCACGGCGTTGAGAGTGCCAAAGCCTAGCCACTACACCACCAGGGAACCCCCTACTGTATTAGATTTGATGCTAAGGGTTTTAAATACATTTTAACTTACTCCTTAAAACAACATCGTGAGGGGGAAGGTATTGTCTCTCAGATATGAAGAGCCTAAACATTGCTACAGCCTAATACATGGTATTATCTTAGAGGCGGGTTTCCAAAATCTGTGTTCTTAACCATAAAACCATAGATAATGAAAGACCTAACAAATCTATACTAATTTGGACTCTAATAGTTCAAAATTTCTGACAAATCATATGTGATTCAAGTTTAAAGTCTACAAAATGTTGATAGTCATAAACTTTATATACAAATGTTATACATAATTTTATTGAACTTATTAGAAGAAACTAGATTACCTTGGAATTGCCTATTTATATAAGAGAAATTATACAATCTATCCAAGTATTTCTCCTGTGCATGAACTGAAGATGGTATTTATTATTTTCTTAAATTATATCACATCTTTTCAGATGTCTTTTCTGTCTCATTTTGTGAAGTATCCATGTTACTTAAACTTCCTATGGACTCCTCTCATCAATATAGTGATTTCCTTGTTTGAATTTTCCTTAACGATTTATATGAAGAAGTTGATGGTTTAAATAATGATCTCTTGGTTAGTACTAATAGGATAGCTAAGCGGTGTCTTACAGATGTCAGAGGTAGGATGTTGTATTAAATGATACAAGAACAGGATCTTTCTTAACTATTGACCTATCCATAGTACTTGACAGATTAATAGTCAGTCCTTGAATTTGTTGTAGACAGAATGTTAACGTTGGGAGAAACACTTGCATTGGTCAGGATAAGAGTGTTATATGTGTTGTATATCTAATTAAAGGATACCAGCAGTAGATTTAGAGCTGTTTAATGCCAGTGTATCTTTTGAGAAAAAGAACCTAAGATAAATTGAAGTCTTCCCTTGCTTGAGGGACAAGTGTTGAGAAGCTGTGAAACCCTTTAGTTTTGAATTCTGGAGTTAGTATGATATATGGGGTATGGAGTCAGGTACCTCCTTTTGGATCTATATATGTTAAGGTAATATTTGAACATCTGTTGGCAAGATTAATCTTGAACAACCATATAACAAAGTAGCGGAAATGCTGATGTGAAAAAATACCTGAAACTGATTTTTATCAGTTGGTAGGTACCCCATTGGCCATGCTAAATTGACCTTATCTCCATCCTCTCTTCCAGATTTGTGAAATGACACAATAGGCAGGAAACATGGGTCCCTTTTCTTTGGATAAATAAGTGCCAGAGTCAAGAGAGTTTAATGAGCTTAATTAACGAGTTTCTTACGCTTTATTAGTATAGAGGTGTTTGAAAAGTAAACAGAGTGGCCACCTAAGCTAGCTCTCACTCAGATTAGCATGTTAGTATTCACATAGTTACCTGCTGGTTCCATAGTCTTAATCTAATGGGAGGGAGGATTAGTCATTCATTAATGTGCGGTGTGAGTTAGTCCTGGTACAAACTTCCTTTTTGTGTTTTGATGGTATTTGTAGACTGGGTAAAATGTGAATGACCCTGAAGACTTCAGTATGTGTCGGCAATACCCTTTTTGTAGCTGACATAGAACGTTATTTATTGCCTGTAGTGAGTCACATTCCAGCCCTCTGTTGCTTTGCTTTAAAATAGTTTTTAAGAATACTAAGTACTCAGAAAAATTAGGAAGATTGGCTTTATAGTTATTCACATACTGTTGAATAACTGAATACATTAATGGAGGAATTTAGTCTGTTTTTAGTCCGTAAGTTTAAAATTACATTTAGTCAACTTAATAAAGGTGGCATTTTGAACAGCGTGACAGTGGAAGTACCTGTAACGAAAGAGTTAAAATACTGCTCATAACTTGAGGGTTATGGACAGTCTTTTTAATCAAGACCTAGGCTAATCAAATGTATCATTTGAAACACGACAGTTCCATTGTTTTTTATCCCGTTTAAAATGAGACAACTGGTCAGACTATCAAGACCCCAAAATACATTTGAATTAAAAGAAAAATTGATAAATTTGACCACATAAGATATTTAAAACTCTGTGACAGAGATACGAGGGCTGTCTGGAAAAAATCCAGCCATTTTTAGTATAACATTGTCATATTACATGGCTGGATACTTTCCAGACAGCCCTCGTCTGAAAGATGAGTTTGAAAGGTTGAAAGATGAATATCAAATTGGGAGAAAAATATTTACAGTATATGTAACACTACATTGAGGACATTAAGAATTCATCAGACTATGAAAAACATAATACAATGGAAAAAATGGGCAAAGGTTCTGAATAGGCTGTTACAGAAGAGGAATTTAAAATTGTCAACTTTGCCTATAAAACATTTAGAAGAAAATGAGAACACCTATAAACATTAGAATTTTTGGATATGACATCAGATGCAAACAAAAGAAAAAAATAGATAAATTGCATCAGAGGACACTCAAGTGAAAAGACAGCCCACAGAAGGGAAGAAAATACTTGTAAATCATGTAAGAGGCGACAGCCCCCCAAAAAACTGGACTTTATTTATAAAAAATTGTGTATTTATGCTTACATGTTTAACCCATTTTCTGTTTGCCGTGAGAATACTTGCCAGTGGCGTTGCAGCTACAGCATTTACTCCAGGATAACTTGTGGATTATAGTCCTAACCTTACCCCCAAAGTTCCGTGCTTTGAAATTTACCACACTGAAAGATACTGTTAAATACTGATGATTATATACATTTCTGTTACATTAGAATTAGAGATTATTCTTTTAGAATGAACTCCAAGAACAGTTTTTATATTTTATTTTCACATTGAAAACCAGATTTGCTTCAGGCTCAAAGAGTGTGTTTATTATGTAAAATTAAATGAACGTGGCACCAAGCTGCACTTAAAAATTTTTTTTATTGTTAGATTTATGGAGTGACATTAGTTAGTAAAATGTACATAGGTTCCATGTGTACAATTCTACAGTACAGCATCTGTGTGTTGTGTTATGTGTTCATCACCTAGAGTCGGTTCTCTTTCCATCAACATATATTTGAGACCCTGTCCCTTCTCTCTCACACCCTGCCCCCCTTACCCTCAGATCACTACTAACCACTAAACTATTGATTGTGTCCATGAGTTTTTGTTTCTTTGTTGCTTTCAGCTTTGTGTTCTACATATGAGTAAAATCATATGTTTCTTGCTTTTTTTCTGTCTGGCTTATTTCACTTTGCATGATGGTCTGAAGGTCTATCCATAAATGGCCCCATTTTATCTTTTCTTATGGCTGAGTAATATTCCATTGTGTATATGTAGCACAGCTTCTTTATCCAGCCATCTATCAAAGGACATTTGGGCAGTTTCAATGATTTGGCCACGGTGACTAGTGCTGCGATGAACATGGGGGTGCATGTATCTTTGCCGACTAAGGTTTTCAAAGTTTTTGGATAGATACCCAGGAAGTGGGATTGCCGTGTCATATGGTAACTCTAGTCTTAATTCTCTGAGGAATCTTCATGCTGTCCTCCATAGTGATTGTACCAGTTTTCATTCCCACCAGCAGGGTATGAGGGGTTTTTTTTCTCCACACCTTTTCCAACATTTGTTATTCAAAGACCTTCACATAAGACCCGGAACTATGAACTGTATACAAGAAAACACTGGAACTAAACTTAATAGACCTTGGGTTTAAGGATGACTTTATGAACCTAACCTCAAAGACCAGGGAAGTAAAAGCAAAAATAAATGAATAGGACTATATCAAACCTAAAAGCTTCTGCGCAGCAAAAGAAACCATCAACAAAGCAAAAGACAGCCAACAGAATTGGTGAAAATGTATACAAACGATGCCTCTGATAAAGCGCTAATATCTAAAATATATAAAGAACTTATATAACTCAACAATAAACAAACAATCCAATTAAAAACTGGGTAGAGTACCTGAACAGACACTTCTCTCAGGAAGATAAACAAATGGCCCACAGATATATGAAAAAATGCTCATCCTAATTAGCTGTCAGGGAAATGCAAATCAAAACCGCAATGATACCACTTCACACCTGTTAGATTGGCTGTAATCAACAGGACAAGGAATAACAAACGCATTTATTTTTTCCTAAACGGGAAATGGGTTAAACTTCAGTCACCTTCAAAGTACTCTCCATTTGAGACACTTTTTCCACTGCTCAAAACAGTCCTTGAACTTAGTTTTGATGCCTTTTAGTGCTTCTGCTGACTTGTTTCACCTCTTCCGCATTGGCAAAACTTTTCTCTTTGAGGAGATTTTTTTCAGCCGGGAAACAAAAAGTTGTTTGGGGCAATTCGGTGAATAAGGAGAGCGGGGCATGTGGGTCATGCTGTTATTGGCCAAAAACTGCTGAATACTCGTTGCGGTATGGGCAGGTGCTTTGTCATGCCACATGTTGTTCTTGTAAATCACCCTTCATGAAATAGGCAAACGTGTTGAAAAAGCCCCCAAAAAACAAAAACAAAAACAGACTAAAGCCGAACATAGTCTCTCACAACACTAGCTGGTACACTGATGCCAGATGGGTTCCTAGAACACTCACCTAGCGGGAAAAACCTGTATTACAAGGCGCCCCCCCCCCCAGAAGGTAATTACTGTAATTTTTGGGTCCCCCCTCGTATCTGGTATGAGATTAATATCCAGAATATATGAAATCCTATAACTCAACAACAAAATGAAACTACCCAATTTGAAAATGGGCAAAGGACCTGAATAGACATTTCTCCAAAGAAGGTAGCCTGTTAGCATGAGATGTTCTTAACATCATTAGTCATCAGGGAAAGTAAATACAAAAACCACAATGAAATATCATTTCATACCCATTAGGATGGCTACTATAAAACAGAAATGGAAAGTAACGTGTTTTTTAGGATGTGGAGAAATTGGAACCCTTGTTTGCTGGTAGTAATGTAAAATAACAGCATCTGCTGTGTAATAGTTTGTGTTTCTCAAATAAAGTTCAGCAGTTCCACGCCTAGGTATATAATCAGAAGAACTGCAAGCCAGGGAATCAGACAGGTATTTTTACACCAGTGTTTATAGCATGAGTATTCACAATAGCTAAAAAGTGGAAACAATCCAGATATCCATCAACAGATAAAGGGATAACCAAATTGTGATATATGAGGGCTGTCCAGAAAGTATCCAGCCATATAATATGAAAAATAGAGGCATGTATGGCTGAAATTTTTTTGGACAATATTACTCAGTCTTAAAAAGGGATGGATTTTTGAAGAACGCTTCAAGGATGACCCTTGAAAACTTCATGCTAAATGAAATAAGCCCAACACAAAAGGGCAGACACTTTGATTTTACTTATATGTGGTACCTAGAATGGGCAAATTCATAGAGGCAATTTAGAATAGAGGGTACTGGGGACTGGAGAGAAGCAGGAGTTAGTGTTTAATGAGTACAGAGTTTCACTTTGGGATGAAAAAGTTCTGGAGATGGATAGTGGGTGCAGTTGCACAACAGTGTTAGTGTACTTAATGCCACTGAATTCTAAACCTAGAAACGATAAATTCTATGTTAATATATTTATATATTTTATCAGCATAAAAAGTTTCAAGAGAACCATTACCAACACATGCTGGAAATTAAAATGAGATATTTTTCACCCTTAAGATTAGTGACAGTTGAATGTGGGGAAACACAATTAGTGTATAAGTTAGTTATTGCACAGATTACTTAGCGTAGTAAAATCTGTTTTAAAGTGTTTATTCTTTGTAATTAACAAAGATTTTCTCAGTTTAGTAGAACTAGTTGCGAAAATATATTGTATAACACCAGCACCACATTTAAAATTCCCAAATAACACTTTTTTTATTTACAGAGTAAACATAAAGTCATAACTACGTTAACATAACTACTTTTAAAGCACATTAACTTCTGTCACACCGTGAATATATATGTAAGTGCATAGAATATTCTGGACACATAACGTGGTTAAAAATAAATATTCATGAATTATAAAATTAAAAATAAAAGGAACATCACAAATTATATACCAGGTCTTGTCACCCAGCTATGTTACATTTTTTTCCACTAGTATACTTTGTTTTCCTTCATGTACAACTTCTCCATGTTGTACTCACCTGTGTAACACCATTACTAGAATATAGAACAAGCAGACTACCTTTGTTGCTGTAGTACTTTGAGCTTTGTTTACATGTCTTACTCAGTATTATTACAGCAACTGTCAAAACATCATGGGAAATTAATGATTAGAAATGCAATTAATGCCTGGTTACTCTTTCGGTACAGTATCTTTTTAGATTTTATTGTAGATTGCAAAGGAGTTATTGGCATACCAGAACAATGTAGGTCAGAAATGAATTTTGACTTTGGTTTATGCTTTCTTGGGTACTTTGAAAGGGTACCTATAATTAAAAGAGTTAAAAGTGATACTACTTTTAAACCTTAAAAAGTTAGGTTATTGTAGTAGCATTTCTATGTGAAGTCTAGTCTTTGGTAAATTACTCCCTCTATTGGTAAAAATTGAAAATACAATGAACAATTGTAAGCATAAAGGGAGAAAAAAAGGTTTTATCAAAGGAAATATACAACAATTTAAATTGAAGTCAAAGGGTAACATACCTATGGCTCATATTAAAGAATTAGAGATCTACAAGGCATAGAAATAATCAGATGGGAAAATGACTTAGTTCATTTAAGTTTAAAATAGCTTTGGAAGAGATCACTAAATATCCTTTGAAAAGATCATAGGCATACACACAAAAAATAAAAATGTTAGAGCTAAAACAGGATGCCATTCTATTATAAAAGACCAAAAAAAAAAAAAATACTTAAAAGTAACCTAGGTTTCTTGAATGTTTGGCAAAGTTTGCATTTAAGGAGTGAGACTAGAGACTGATATTCTTAAAAAGCAGAAGAACCTATTGAAATGGCTTTGTAATGTAAAACACTATATTCTTTTATATAAATTCACTTTTTGTCTTTAGATAACGATTTCACAAGATTGAAAATTTTTATTTATGTTTAGTTTCATACAAATCTGCATGAATATGTTAAGTATTATCCTCACATACCCTAAAAGATTTCAGATTAAAAAGTTTCAGTCAAATAGAAATGTTAATTAAAATTAAATGTATTTATAGAAAACCACATTCAGTGACTATTTACTTGTTCTGCATAGTTTTGTTGCCTTTTAAAAAAAGTGCTCTGTATTTTAGAAATAAGATTATTTAAAGTAAGCCTAAATAGTTAAATTTTGTCTCTAAGACTATATAACTGTTACTCAGCTTTATGAAAGTAGGATAAAGTAAGCTGTTACCTGTTTTGTTAATTATTTATGGAGACCGTAGACTTTCCTCTGTTACAAGCTTTGAACCCAGAGGTTTAGAGAGAGAGTATACGTGCACCTGAGCTGGCCTTTATTGCAGATTTTGACATCCAGTTAAATACATGTTGATGCCATCTTGTTGGCAAGTTCCGTTTTGTACAAGGGCTGCAGAGATAAATACAACAAAATCCCACTCATATAGGAGTTCATTTGTAGTAGTAGGGAAAGATGATAAACTATATCATAGAAGATGTTGCATAATACAAAACTCTGAACACAGGAGGGGTATACAACCAGTATTTTCTTTTATAGTTTAATGATAAAACTGACTACCTTTCAGTATAGCACTTTTTATTTATATCTTTAAACTCATTCTCAATTATACCTATAGATTGAGGCAAGCAATATTAAGTGTTTAACGTGTAACATGCTTTGGAAGGGTATTTGTTTGGGGGCAAGTGGTGGTATTCTTGAGAACGGTGTGAAAATAGCAAACTGAAGGCTTACCTGGAAAAGCGGTATAGCTTTCCTGTCTGATTTATCTTTTTCCCACTCAGTTCTCCATGTTTTGCTATTTTTGTTTGTTTTGTTTTTAGTTTTCAAGTTAAAGGGAACCTTGAAAATTCTGTAATCTGTTTTTTCGTAACCATGAAGGGATGGATGCAGAACCACCAATAGACAAGTTCAGTGTATGCTGCTTGAACCTTACCAGGTTCATTCGATCTGAGGTGGAGCCCTGGGATCTGTTTTTTGTTTTGTTTCGGTTTTTTTTTTTTTGGTTTTTGGTTTTTTTTTTGTTTGTTTGTTTTTTTAACTTTACAGGTGATTATGATACAAATGCTGTTGAAAAGTGGTACAACCTTTTAATAAACTTTTGCCTCAAGAGTACCACCAGTATTAAGTACAGTAGACTCTCTGTTAACAGAATTTTTTCGCCAGTAGCTTGAGAGCGCTGGTTGCTTGAGTTTCGGCTAATGGAGAGTCTACTTAACATTTATCTGGGACTTAACCAAATCCCCATGGGTACCGGTTAACTGAGAGTCTACTCTAGTAGTATCAACTAACTGGTTTCCACACTGTTTATCAATAGTCTTTCCTCACAAAACTGTAAAATATACTTGTTTTCAGGGTAAATAAACTTACAAAAATTGAAAATTAAGGATGTTTAGTTTTTGCTACTTTATTTTTTTATGGTGATACATACCAGTTTTCTATTTTGGGGTGTTTTCTTGGATTGAAGCACAACACTGAAGAATATTTAAGCCTGTGTTAATTTTTCAAATCTGTGGATAGATTTAGCAGCACCAAAACAGATTTGAAAATAACTCACACTTTGTCTAACTCCTGTCATGAAAAGCAGAAGAAAACCACAGTAAAAGTAACATAAAGGATCATTTCAGAGAGATGATGATTACTGATGTAATTGTTCATGTAGAAAGTAAAAATACAGAACATATAAAATTCTGAACATTAATTAAAATGCTCCTAAACTGAACCTTAAGGGATATGATTTAGTGGAAATTGTAACTGGTCTACAATTGCTCCATAAAATGTAATAACTGACAATAGGTTTTCAAGGGAAAATCTTATTTCATTCAAGTGTCTTTATATTTGTCTATGAATCCAAAACAGCAAAGCTTAACATGATAGGCAGTCTGCTAGACTACTGATCTTCCTTTAAAATGTGTGCCTTACAAAAATTAAAACATCTGCCTTTCAAAAAAAATCTCTTAGGCTTTCTTAACCCATCCTTGAAATGTACAAGGTTGGACAGTTAATTCCACGAACTCATTCTAGGAAAAGTGCTACATAACCTCATTGATGAATATCACTGTGGTCGCCTTCGAAGTACTCCCCTTGGGAAGCTATGCACCGACACCAGTGCCTAGTCCACACTTTAAAGCAGTTTTGGAACTCTTTCTGGAATGGCCATCAGAGCTGTTGTCATCCCCCAAATCTGACAGTTCAGTTTACGAACTTGACACCTTGTGTAAGCACTGTACAAAGAACTTGGTAAGGTGTCTCATAGCATTGTTGTTTGTACAGCTCTGCCAATGTAAGCTCATGGTGGCAAGATCGCGAACTGAATTGCCAGATTTGGGGGACTAGGCACAGCTTTCCCAGGGAGAGTACTTCGAAAGTGACTATCCATAGTGATATTCAGCAATGACGTATGTAACACTTTTTCTAGGATGAGTTCAAGAAATTCATGGTCTGATCTTGTACTTAAAACAGCTATGAAGTCCATACTTTAGAGAGCTATTGCCCCTAGTTCTTTTGACTATTTACAGTAGCATTATATAAAAGCAGATAGAGGAGTCCATTTTCAGTAAGCTTTCTAGTAATTTCCAGGTTCTCTGGGACCATGAAGATTAATGAATCTTTAGTTCCTAGAATTGGAATTGAAGATTTACAGTTAGTAGGTAGGTGTAATATTCAAATGCATGCTCCTAGAACTTTATACATCGTAATAGCAGTCTTAAATTAGTTATTTAATATATACACGAGCTTGAAAATCTTTAAGAAATACATTTATATAAAGCTACTTTAGCAAATATTCATATTTAGTGTTTAGGCCAGTATTTACAAGACAATTTTTATGAACACCTTGAATAGTGCAGTCTTAATGTTTTTACTCATAGGACCCCTGTTTTTAATCTTTTCTTCCATTGAAGTTTCTATATTAATAAAATGCCATGGTATGAAAATGACCAGTTTGTGTTCATGTTTCTTGTTGGTGGACATTTGGTTTTTTTCCTAGTGCCATGCTTAAATAAACCAAACAAAACTGTGATAAAAATTATTGAATGTTTCTCGTGATTTGGGAATGTCAGTTTTTCTAAGGGTATATGTTAATATACTCAAGGGGAATTACTGGGTCATGAACTGTGTGCGTCTCCAGTCTTCTAGATAATTCCTAATTGTTTTCCAATATGATTCTGTAATTTAGTCTCCACCATAAATGTGAAATGTTCCTGTTACTCCTTGTAAACATTTGATATTGTCAGGCTTTAAATTTTTAGTCAGTCTGGTGAGCATAAAAGGATAATCCTGTTACTTTTAACTTTTATTTTCCTGATTATTGATGAAGTTGAGCATCTTTTGCATCTTTTAAAACCATTCAAGTTTCTTCTTCTGTGAAATGTCTTCATTTCATATCTCTTCTTCATTTTTTATTGTGTAGTTTGTCTTTTTTTATTTATAGGAGTTCTTTTAAATATTTTGGCAACCAGTACTTTGGATGTAATCGTTTGGCTTTTTGAAAATTTCTGCATTCTGATGTCTAAGATAGGTTTCTATATTTTCCTCCACTAGTTATAAAGATATATATATTTCAATCAGCCTTAAAATTTTTTTTAATGTACGGCAAAACACTTGCATATTTGGCAAGGCACATCACTAGCTGTGTTTTCTTCAGGAATTTCGTGGCTATTACTAGCCCTTACCTCTTTCAAATAAGTTATAGAATCAGCTTTTCAAATATTAACCAAAAATGTGGCCATTTTTACTGCAATTGAATTAAATTTATATAATTTGTGGTGCTGACTTTCAAATAATGATAATTTTCCATGCATATTTTGTATGTTTGTTTATTTTTAATAAATACTGAGGGTGGAGTTTTGTGATTGTTTTCTATTAAAAGGATTTCTTTTTAGTGCTAATAATCTTTAAGTCAGTAGTGTCCAACCTTTTTGGCTTCCTTGAACCACACAAATAAGACACTAACACTAATGCTAGATGATGAACTAAAAAAGAGGGGGAGCTGCAAAAAAAAAATCTCATAATGTTTTAAAAATTTGATGTTGGGCCGTGTTCAAAGCTGTTCTGGGCCATAGATTGGACATGCCTGCTTTAAATAATACAAATAGTAATAACTCATTGCCTTATATATTTAATTATAAAAGGGAAGTATGCAATTCGAAAACTCAGTTGTTACTTATAAAAGTTCAAAGTAGGAGCCTCCTTTTTTTTTAATCACAACCTTATTAGCTCATTCTGGAGTTGCTTACCATGGTACCTAGGTTGTCAGTGTGGTCATAAATGTTGTCTTTCACCTTAATTTTACATGTCTGATAAAATAACTTAAGTCTTGGAGAGATGTATTGTCTCTCTCCTAATGGAAGTTTATTTGAATGGGTAGTTAATAAACAATTGTGTTTAATACATAGTTAATACATAGTTGTGTTTGACATAGCATTGCTAATAAACTAAGAATCAGATAAGGAATATGGTTGAATCGCTGCTTTACTAGTTTTTGTGACTTCAAGTTATGTAATCTTTGTTCAGTTTCCTTAACTATGAAATTGGGATATGAAAATGCCTGCCTCGTTATTAGAGCCATTCAGATAATAACTGAGCCTCCTATGTGCTAACTTGTAAACATTAAATGATACTACTTCAGTTAGGTGTCTGGTTCATGGAAGTTGCTTGTTTGATATTGGTTCCAGCTTCCTCTATTCAAGTAATTTTTTTTTCAGCCTTATTATCCTTTCGTTTAGAATCTACATCAGGAGACAAATCTCTTTCACATTCTTGCACAACTCCTTCCACATCTTCTGCCTCTGGACTGAATCCCACATCTGCACCTCCAACATCAGCTTCAACAATCCCCGTTTCTCCTGTTCCACAGTCACCAATACCTCCATTACTTCAGGACCCAAATCTTCTTAGACAGTTGCTTCCTGCTTTGCAAGCTACGCTGCAACTTAATAATTCTAATGTGGACATATCCAAAATAAATGAAGGTAAATTTTCATAGTAATGGTTTTAAAAATTCACTTGCATTGTGCAAAATTATGTAACTAGTAAAATCTCCATTTTAGGAATGATCTTTATTTCATTTTGATATTTACATTTGAACTTAATTCTTTGAAATGCATATCCCCCATAGTTTAATGACTTTGGTATTATAATTGAGCTAGCAATGCGATTGTCTATGTATTTTTCAAGAGTTGCCATATACCTGGTAGTTACTAGAGATAAGCTCTTTGGTGAACTTACTGTATTTGGCAATTTTTTTTTAAAGTAAAAATAAAAGTAAAGAGCATTTGCAAAAATTGATATAAAATCACTTTGGATTTCTAGCATATTTCCAAATGCCTGTATATGAGTAAATAATCATTTGGAATGTTAAAAACACACTAATCACTAAAATAGGGATTCAGGTTGTTTCTTACAATACTTGAAAAAATTTTGAAAAGGGAGGTAATGGATAATAACATTTCGCTGTTTTTCCTAGTTAATTGCATTGATGATTCCAACTTTGCTTTTCAGTATGCTGAAATGTTTAGGCAGTGATCTCAAAAAAGACTGAACAGAAGTATGCGGTTTTGATTCATAAATCATTCAGATTGAAACATTAAATCCCAAGAGCATTGCAAAATTTTCTGCTTCTGTACATTTTTACATAATATATTTAACAGTAGTGTTAAGTGGTTAAGTTCTTCCTTTATCCTAAAAATGGAGCTATCTCAGGGTAGTTAGTCATTTATCTATTCGCCTCTGTATTTTGATTTTGTGTTCTAAGGTAACTGTGCCATTCACTGTTTAATAGGTGAATTTTTACTAGGCACAGTGGGGCTTTTAAACAGTTTGAAGAAAAATAGCATAAGAAAATGTCAATAATAAAAGATTTTATACTTTGAAAAACATGCCATTCCTAAGTACCCACGTTTTAATACCCATTTAAAAAGATTGTTGGGATGGGAGTTGATGGAGGATTTGAGTAGTGAGTTTGTCTAAAAAAGCAATGTCATTAAATAGCTACCATTTATACAGTTAATTCCAAGTAACATACTAAGCAGTTTGCTTATATTAATAAATGGATAGGCTTGTGGTATAATTGGAAGTTCCAGTGAATACTCACTTAGAGGAATTTTCTTTAACTGAAGGCTTGAATTTTAGTGTAAAGAAAACTGCTGTTTTTCCTTTATTATAAACCCATTAAATTTCTTGTTGTCTGCCTCAGATGATTTCACATCTCTAGGCCCATTATATTACTCCTATCTTTTAGACTTCTAAGAGTTCTAATTTGAAAACCTCTAGTTATTTTCTGGGTTCTTTGAATTTTCAAGTTGTTACTGATGTCATATGCCTCTGTGTATTATTTGAATTTAAGACATAATATGTTTTTAGTTCTTACAGCAGCTGTGACACAAGCCTCATTGCAGTCTATAATTCATAAGTTTCTTACTGCTGGACCATCACCTTTCAACATAACTTCTCTGATTTCTCAAGCTGCTCAGCTCTCTACACAAGGTATTCATATTCCTGTATATCTAGAATTGTATCTTGATTTGGGGGAGGTGGCTAATAGCGAAGTTTTTATTTTAATCTTTGAGAATATTAGCTGCATTTTTGTTTTATTTTATGCTTGGGTTTTTTTTTTTTTAACACTACTATATACAGTAGTGGTTTAATTTTTTATATGAAGCCAGCTTTGACATTTATCTTAAAATATTGCCATCAAATTGGTAATACAGTCTATTTAAATTCTGAATTTAAGTTGTTGTTGAGATATTTTACTCCAAAACTGAAAAAAAACTATGATATGCCTTCAATCTTTGTGAAACATTGAATATATTTTAATAAGAGTTGAAATGTGGTTCAGGTTGATGTTAGATGGTTTTTGATGGGAGGATACAGAAATGCTTAAGTTCTGCCTTGAAACGGCTATCCCTCTTCCCTGTGAAGGTATCCAGGGAAAAGAGATACAGACAGGAACAAAAGAGAAATGACTTGTCCCCTGGCCCTAATTCAGAAAACTGGTAAATATAATAGAGCAGAAATAACTGGTCTAAAATTGAAGTATAATAGGAAAAAACACACTGACAACCCTCTAGTGAGCCTCTTGAGGCAGAAGACTAAGGGCAGTAACTGCTTTAAATGTAGAAGAAAGAAGAAGTAAGGATGATGAGGATGCCTTCCATTTGAGAACAGGTTCAGGCTTACCGTATTTTGCCGTGTGTTTTGTGCTCCTGTGTGTAATGTGTACCCACGTTTCTGGCCCAGACTTTCAAGGGAAAACATCTTTTGTTTTAATTTTTCAATTAAAAATTTTACTTGTTTGTATTTACGTACCTGTTTTTTGTATTTTAAAGGTGTTTTAGCATTTAATTTTTAACATGATATAAGACATTTTATGTAAAAAAATTACAAAACAAAAACAGATACAAGGTACAAGAAATTTTTTTTTTTATTGTTAGATTATTGGGGTGGGTACAAGCAATTATAATAGAAATGATTATTATATTCCAGGGTATTATTTTGCATATGGATATCGTTACTGATCTCTAGAGTTAACACTTCTAACTGAAGCATAAATAAAATAATTTAAAAACATTTATATAGATGCACATTATTCACAGCAAAATACAGCACTTTCTTGCTCTAGCCTTAGAGAGAGAGGGCCTCACTGGGTGTGTGCTTATCTGTAACAGGCAGCTCAGTCAGTCAGGATGGCCCCAGTGAACATCTAAGATTCTGACCTTTTCATTTTGGAGGAGAGACATGTGGAGTGATGGAAACATCTCCACATATATTCTGGAGGTTTCTGATTTATTTGAAATTAACTGCTTCACTTTTTTGCAGCCCAGCCATCTAATCAGTCTCCAATGTCTTTAACATCTGATGCATCATCCCCAAGATCCTATGTGTCTCCAAGAATAAGCACACCTCAGACTAACACAGTTCCTATCAAACCTTTGATTAGTACTCCTCCTGTTTCATCACAGCCAAAGGTATGTTACCTTTGAGGGAAATTAGGAAAAGAAACCACTTACTTTTGGAAAAACAAGTTTAATAAGGTTTTAGAATGTGCACTGTAAAAAAAGCCCTGAGAGAATAAAATGGTAGAGTTAATATCAGGTGAGTGAGAATGATGCGGGTTAGAATTTCTTAGTTAACTGAAGGATAGAGGAGGAAATTTCATCTGTGCCACTTTCGTGTTCTGATTCTTCTATTCCCTTTATTGGCTTAGGGATTTGTGGCATGGAGAGCAAGGTAAGGAAGGGTACATTAATTGAGTCTTAGTATTTGTAAAATTTTCAAATTCTAAAGATAAAGAGAGGGCATGTTTCCTATGAGTTTTCTTCCATACTTTTTTCTGAGATGAGTCAGTTTCTATGCTAAGAGCTTTGTATTATATGTATTATATATTTAACTTTCACATCATGACATCAACTATTTGCCTCATTTAATAAATAAGAAAATTAAGCCTTTGATTAAATTTAGTTTTTGTGTTGGAGTCAGTATTTGAGACTTAGGTCTTTCTGAATAGAAAACCCATTTTGCTAAGCTATACTACCTATGTTGGTCTAAGCAAAATCATACTTGGATTGCTCTTCACAGCAGTTAGCACATTGCTGGTCTGTTCTTATTGAACTATAAAGAGGATCCTACAATGCTACACCCAAGTTTACTACATCATTTGGATTTTGATTGCAAATCCCAGTTACACGCATGCTTTGCTTTGTAGAGTACCACCAGTAAAACACTTGAGAGATTTGGAAGTCAGTATATACAAGTTGTGATATTTTTATTCTTAATAGTAAATGTAGGAGAAAGGTTTTTTTAGTTGTAAAAACAATACGCTATTTCAAATTTTTGTGCCAAGGAAATCTTTATTCAAATAAAATCATATGCAGGGCCTTAATATAAAAATACATTGAAACATAGCTAGAAATTGATGGTAGGCCAGCTTTTCCGTCCTCCAGTTGGTTCAGCCTTTCCCTACTTCGTTTATTTACCTATGCATGTTTTAGGATCAGTTTAGATGGATTTTTTAAAATTCTGAATTAGAATTATTAGAGTTTATTATGTGATTCATTTTATATTTTGATGGCAGAAGAATTAAAATGTAAATTTCAGCAAGATATCTTATTTTTAATGCTTAAAACTTTCTCCAGGATGGTATCTTAAGAGTACAGTAAATGATTACTGAAAGTGGTAGTGTTAGTATTAGTCATTTATAAAAACAAGCATTTCAAAACCCTTAAGCATATGGCTGTCAGTGTTTTGCATTCAAAAACTTTTTTAGGTTGTTTTTAAAAGTAAGTAGACATTCAATCTTATAAAAATGATCTTTATAAGAAGTAGCAGGGCCATCCAGATTTGTTTAGGAGGTTATCATCCAAAAACAGACAGACAGACAGACAAAACCTCTGCTGCTGGAGGATGTGACTTAATCACAAATGGCTCCACCTGCCTTTATGTCTTAATTTGGGGCTTATATTTAAAACTGCTTGTTTTCTCTGGATATTAATAGTATGTGTCTCCCCATTGGCAATCATGGACATTTTGGTCTTCCTCTATAGGGTAACATCTCTTTGATGACCAATCTGTACATTGTCTTCATATGTGGTTGAAAATTGAATACTTGTATTATATGCCGTAGTAACAATTTTATTGATAGAGAAGTCACAGTGCAGTCACGCACTGCTTAACAATGCGGGAGACGTTCTGATTTTCATCGTCATGTAAACATCAGAGTGCAGAACATCAGAGAGTGCACTTAGGCAAACCATTACTGCACACCTAGGCTGTATGGTATATGTAGCCTATTGCTCTGGTTTCTTGGCTGCGACATTCCTGTACTAAGAGATAGATTAACAAGAGAAAACCGAGTAACTAAACAAAATGACTGAAGCTACCACCTTAAAATGTAGATGTGGGTGGGGGGAATCATTGTGGGAGGTTAGATTCAAGTTCTTATCTTCTGCATTGATAAGAATTTCTGGTGATAAGGTCATCCCTCTCTCCTGGTACACGGAGGCAGACACCCTAACAAATGGAGGTTTCCTTTGTAATATAAATGTCTTTTACAAAGGGTAACTTCTACGTGGTTTTCAGAGCTTCTCTCAGGTCTGCTGTTGTCTTAAAATTAACCAGCCTATAATAAACCTTATGCCAAATAGACATATTTTGGGGTGACAAATTCTATTCCCCTACAGTTCTTAGGCTATAATACCTGTACGGCATGCTGCTTGTGTTGAATGCTGTAGGTAATTGTAACATTACATAAATGCATTGCACAAATACTTCAGGCAGTTGTGTTTATGTAACGTATTATGCTATGACTAAGACAGCTAATATGTTACTAGTTGATAGGAATTTTTTAGCTCCATTATACTCTTACCTTATGATACCTCTGTAGTATATGAACCTTCCTTGACTAAAAGGTTATGTGGCACATGACTTCTAAATCAGAAGGCGTATTAAAGTTAAATTGCACGCCACTCTGAGTGGCATGAAGAAATGTCTCACACTGTCCTGCTCCATCTTTCCCTGGACATGTCCTTGTATATAACCATAACCTACCTGCCCATTTAGTCACTTAGTAGCCATCTCAGTTATCAGCGTTGTAAGAGAGTGCGCGCATTCACGTAACTTTTATTACAGTATATTTTTTAAAATTTTTTTATTTATTGTGAATCTATTATCATGCCTAGTTTATAAATTAAACTTTATCATAAGTATGTATGTATAAGAAAATACATAGTATATACAGTAACTCCTCACTTAACATTGTCCATTGCTTCTGTGACTTTAAGCAAAACAACGTATAATAAAACCAGTTTTTCCATAGCCCAGTATTAATTAAATGCAAACAAGTTAAACTTTTATCAACATTATAATGAAACGGCATTGAACAAAATGATGTTGTTGGAGTACCTGCTGTACAAGGAGTTTAGCACTGTCTGCAGTTTCAGACTGCCACTGGGAGTCTTGGAACATATCCCCTGAGGATAAGCGGGAACTATTACCTTTCTGTATCACTAATACTGATCTTAATATAAAACAGAATTGAGGATAACTCTTACTGTCCTAAAAATCACCAAAAAATAAAAATAATTGGTAAGATTTATTGATAGAATTTTTGCTTTTATCTAGTTTCCATACCACTTGCCTATGTGATAGAAGCTTCTCTCACCACATTTTGACATTTCAGGTTAGTCCAATAGTTAAGCAAGGACCAGTTTCACAGTCAGCCACTCAGCAGCAGCCTGTAACTGCTGACAAGCCTCAAGGTCATGAGCCCGTCTCTCCTCGAAGTCTTCAGCGCTCAAAGTAAGTTAATGTTACATGTTACAACAACGTTTTTCCTTAATATGGCATACTGCATTGTTTGAATATTAGAACTATTTGAGGGCTGTCCGGAAAGTATCCTTCCCTGTAATGAGGAAAAATAGAGGTGTTTATGGCTGGATTTTTTCTGGACAGCCTCGTGTGTGTGTGTGTGTGTGTGTGTGTATGTGTGTGTGTGTGTGTGTGTAATAGAAGGTGGTCTTGCGATAATCCATGGATAGCCTAAGTTAGCTTTATGTATTATAAAATTTACAAAAGCAAATCTACAACAAATAGATTGTCGTCTCTGATAGTAAAGCCTAGGGTTTTTTTGAGGAAAGTGTCTTTCTTTAAAATTTCACTTAACAGTAGTTCCCTGTAGTGTAGTGGCTAGGCTTCGGTACTGTCAGCACTGTGGCTTGGGTTCAGTTCCCAGTCAGGGAACTACCCACATATAAAATTTCACCTAACGGAATATAATGGGAGTAACAATATGTGATACTTGTACAAAAGGGCACTTGATTTTATAATAGTTTACGAAATCATTTTTAACCTCCTTATAGCAGCAGTTTTAGATTTGAGTATATTTATGAAGCCAAAAATCTCACATCTAAAACTTGGCCCATTATTTGCCAACTGGTATGTGTCAGGACTTCCCTATTACCTTCAACTCTGATCCTCTACAGATTGATTGTCAGATAGAGCTGTATTGTGTTATCATTTTTCTTTGTTAATGAACAAGATACAACTTTAAATGATTTTCATTTGATTGATTTTCCTATTTTAATTTCTTGCTCTGAGGTGGCAAAATAATTCAACTGTTGTTTTTATTGTTGTTTTCTAAACAAGCATTTCAGAACTTACACATCCAAATGAGAGTTGTTCCCTTCAAAATAATCACCTTGGGAAGCTGTCTACTTACTCCAGCAATGTTGCCATTGCTCAGAACATTTTTGGGAAATTCTTCTTTTAAATTGTCTTTAGAGGCTGCAGTATTATTTTAAATATCCTCAGTGATGAAAACTCTTCATCCTTTGGGAGATTTAGTTTTTGGAAATAACTGAAATTCATTCAGAGCCAAGGCTGGTGATGCAGGTAGGAAATCAATTTGGGTGATTAAATTTTTGGTTCTCACCACCATACCCCGAAACCCTAGCCTAAACCATAGCAGTTTTAAAAGAAGATAATCTGAGAGTGTTACTTTTTTGGTCTTATTTTGCCACTAAACTCATTTATTGCTATCCAATAAAATGCCTGTATTTTGCCTCACATATTTTCACCCTCTGATTCAACACTTTTGTTCTCATGTTAAATAAGAGCAGTATATATTTTCCCCTTATCTACATGTATTTAAGATAAAATATTCAGATATGCCTTATGTCTACAACTGTTAAAATGTGACCATTAGTTATATTCTTCTTAGTGTTTGTAATATACACTCATTGAGTTCTGCTATCAAATTTGGAGAGTACTTTTATTTTAAATTTGACTGTTGATATTAGTGTTAAAAAGTTCTCCCCCCACTCCACCCCCAAATGTATTGAGGAATACATGATAGAAATATGCTTTGGATTTTAAATTCTATTTAGTTGATGTTAAAATAACAAATTTTTCTTAGGTATTTGGATATCTTTAAATTAATAGAAGATACTGACAATTTCTAAGGACATCGAGAAACTACTTTTAGATACACTACACATTTGATTGTGTTTTTTCTTCCAGTAGCCAGAGAAGTCCGTCACCTGGTCCAAATCATACTTCTAGCAGTAATGCATCAAATGCAACAGTTGTACCACAGAATTCATCTACCCGACCTACATGCTCATTAACACCTACGCTAGCAGCACATTTTAATGAAAATCTCATAAAACATGTTCAAGGATGGCCTGCAGATCATGCAGAGAAGCAGGTATGTTACAGGATTCATGGAAGTTTTTGCCTTTGGATGAGTAGCAAAATACAACTTCTGCTTTTAGAAAATGTAATCAGGACCGCTGAACTTAAGCTATATTTAAAACAACTAATTTCTAATTAGGTTGTCTGTGGTCATTTTATAAAATATTTGCTGTATAATTATAGGGTATTTATGATTTAACTTTTGTGGTTTCACATAAAATACATGGTTCAGCAGAAGTAATGCCCTTTTTTGTGAACTAGTAATCTATACCAAATCTTTTATTATAAAATCATAAGCATGTATGGTTATGATTGTTAACAATTTTGTAACAAAATCATAACTCAAGTCTGGGTATTACTTCTGCTGGATCCTGTATTTTAATACAATTACCTTTATAGCTCCCATTATCAAGTACTCAGCACTCAGCTCTTTGCTAAATGCTTTATGTTTATTTTCTCTACCTCTTAACACTGTTATCCATTGCAGATGAGTTTTTCCATTTTTGAAGGCCTTAAGCCCAAATAGATTATACCAAAGTCACCCAGTTAATACAGTAATGTCATGCTCAAAGCCAGTGTGCATCTTTCACTCAGCCAGCCACTCTTAACAGTTTTAGAACCTGTTAGTACAGTTAATCTTAAGACTTTCACACTAGACTAACTACTAGAAGTTAGGAAGCATTTTTGCTTTGGCATGAGGAACTTTAGGACATTGTAGTTATTGCTGTTAGCTTTCCCTTTTATCAGATAACTTACCATCTGAAATGTTTCATCAGTTCATATAGCTTTGTTGTGTATCTCATGATAAAGGAATACCTTGAAGTCCTTTTATCAGTGTTTTACCGGAACTTTGCTTTGGTTGACCCAGTATTTTTTTATTCACCCCATGACATACCAATTAAATTAATTGTATGTGAGCAACCATAGAATTTTCTTGAACCGTATCTTGTGCTGTGTAAATTTGAAAGTGGGTGCAATATCCAGTATTGGATTAATATAACTTGTAAACTTTGATTCTAGATCTGGCATGTTTGGTAGCTATAAATTGCACATACCCCACCCACGTTTTGAATTTCATCAGTGAGTCGTCTAGGAAGACTTCTTCCTCTGGAGTATATAATTGTTCAAACTTAGTATTCAAAAACAAGGTCTGACAATTAAGTTCACTCACTCATTGCTGAATATCACTACAGTCACCTTCGAAGTACTCCCCTTGGGAAGCTATGCACCAGTGCCAGCGCCTCGTCCACCCTTCAAAGCAATTTTGGAATTCTTTTTCTGGAATGGCCATCAAAGCTGTTGTATTACCCTTGATGTACTGACTGTCATCAAAATGTCTTCCTTTGAGTATTTTCTTTATCCTCGGGTAAAGAAAAAAGTCACTGTGGGCCAGATCAGATGAGTAGGGAGGGTGTTCCAATACAGTTACTTGTTTACTGGCTAAAAACTCCCTCACAAACAATGCTGATGCTTTGTTGTGACGCAAGAGCCATGAGTTGTTGGTGAAGAGTTTAGGTCATTTTGGTCTAACTTCATGTAGTCTTTTCAGCACTTCCAATTAGTATACTTGGTTGACTATTAAAAGGTTAGCCACATCATTTTGAGTCTTGATTTGGACTGAGAAACTTTTTGGTTGTGAAGATTCGGCTGACTTCCATTGTGCACTTGGATGCTTTTTGTATATTAGGGTCATATTGGTACACCCCTGTTTTCATCCCCAGTGATAACACGGCCCAAAACTTCTGCTCTCTCCAAAAGGTCTTGGCGAACTTTGACACTCTTTTGCTTTTGTTCATCGGTAAGCTCCTTTGGGACCATTTTTGCACCTATCTTTCTCATGTCAAGGTTTTCAGTTGAGATTTTCCTAATTGATTCTCTATTGATGTTTACTTGATCTGCTATGCTTCTCACAGCCGACAATTTTGACGTACAATTCGATGAATTTTTGCAATGTTTTCGTCAGTTCTGCTTGTTACTGGCTGCCCTGACCTCTCTTCTTCAGTGACACTTGCTCTGCTCTCAGAAAAACATTTAATCCATGTGTACACTGCTGTTTTCATGATGGCATTATCTTCATAAACTTGGACTAACATTTCCCCAATTTCATTTCTACTCTTGCCAAGTCTAACATGAAATTTAATGTTTTTCATTGCTCTAATTCATACTCTGACATTCTCGCAACAGCACACAAAAACACGCAACAACAAAAGATACCACCACATGTCGACACAAACACAGCTGTGGGACACAGATATACTAAGGTTATGACACCTTACCGAATTATTTGTACAGTGCTGCCAACTTAAGTGCACAGTAGCATGTTCGCGAACTTAATTGTCAGACCCCATAGTTGGCTATATTTTGCACTTTTTGTATTCTGTTTTCTTTACATATAGTTTCATTATCCACAAAGTGAAGAAAATGTAATATAGCCAAGAAACATTTGCGAGGCAGGGTTTTTGAAAATATCGGTGTCTCTAATGCTCTTTTTGACTCGTATTTACCTATTTTAGATTTTTTTAACTTGCTGCATTATAATACATAATGAAAGGTATGCTTTCATTTCATCACTTGTTATGGGAAACCACTCCTCCTCCTTTTAAAATAAGTACCTTTCACTGTATGAAAATAATTTTTTAAAAGAAAAATTTTTTTCCCATTTTTGTAGATTTAAAGGAAACTGATTATTCTGTAATCTTGGTATGAAATTCTCAAAAATTTAATGTTTTAATTTTATATGAGTGTGACTTATATTTCATGTGATGTTCATGCCTTTAATTATAGGCATCAAGATTGCGAGAAGAAGCCCATAATATGGGAAGTGTTCACATGTCAGAAATTTGTACTGAATTAAAAAATTTAAGATCATTAGTCCGAGTATGTGAAATTCAGGCAACTTTGCGAGAGCAAAGGTAAGTTTTTCGCTGAAATAATTTTTGTTTCTTAGCCTTATATGTCTTATACCAGATTGAAGAACATGAATTACATTCTGAAATTTGAAATTTTCTTTAACATATTGTGTCACTTTTTATAATACTGTAACTTTTGTTTTTATAATTTAATGCTATTTCTGATGAATGATAATGGTGTCTAGATTTTGTTTTTCTTAACCCTTGGTAAATGTTTTGTTAGACATTTTTTTCTTGCAACTCCACAAAGTAGTTATGTTGTTTAAAAAGTGAGATTAGACAGCAACTATTTATAAAAAGGTCCCTTGAATTGAGGGGGTTTATTGAATGTCAGGGACCTAACTGTTACTTACCTATTGCTGAGGCTACTTATTTCATTTGAAATTTCAAGTCACTATTTATGTCGTCTTTGTATCACTGACAGATTCCTTGGAAATTACAGTAAGAATTTAGTTATCTAGCAAGTTCAGTGATGCATGTATATCTGTTTTCTTAATTATTTTCACAGAAACTTTTACTGTCTTATTTGTCTTATCTTTCTTAACCTAGTATCCTACTCAAGTAGGATACATACATCCAGTAAATAGTATAGATTTTTTTAAATGCCTGTTACAAAATTGAGGACAAACTTTAAATGGCCTCATATCCTGTTTGTGTAAGGTAGAGTTAATCTTGTCATGAAACCACAAATACTTAAGTCAGTACCAAATTGGGATTTCTATTAAACTTGGGAAAGTTGAGTTTTTTCTAAGCTTTCAATTACTAAAATACCTGGAGGCATCTTTTAAATATGAACTGGGATTTTTTTTACTCTAGGATTGCTCTGAAAGTAGTTCTAACATAAAGCTTAACTTTATTTTGGCTTGCTAGATAGATGACTTAGCTTTCAGGAAATTGTTATTGCAACTTATTAAAACAGTATATACAGTCAAATATCCAGCTAGTATCTGATTTTGCCTAATTTCCTGGTACAAACAATAAATGTCATATTTCACAAAAGAGAGGGGTCAGAATAGAAATGATTTTAAGAAGTTCATGACAATTTAATTAGTTGTAGAAGTTGTATTTTATTTTTTGTTTTAAACATGCGTGTCGATGAGACTGACTAGGCTTCATTTTTATGAACCTACATTTATATTGAGAACTGTTTCAAAACCATTAGCCTCTTGCACCCGATTTAATTCCAAACTTACTATATTGGCCCTGGAAACATGCATCCAAGGTTTATCTCATGGTTTTACTTAATTACATTGTGTGTGTGATGATACAGTGAACAATTACATTTTAAATCAATCTTTATATTCAAATTAAATATTCAAAAATTGTCAGAAAGCTAGGAAACATTCTAACTTGTCATCCCGGTACTTTAATATATATCATATTCAGTGGTTGTTTTGCCTTAACTGTAGGCTAATGAGTTTTTAATTATTTTATCTTAATTATACAAGGTTGGACAATTAATTTTGTGAACTCATCCTAGAAAAAGTGCTACACACCTCATTGCTGAATATCAACTATGTTCACCTTCAAAGTTACTCTCCATGGGAAGCTATGCATGATGCCAGTGCCTAGTCCACTTCTCAAAGCAGTTTTGGAACTCTCTTTCTAGAGTGGCTGTCAGAGCTGTGGTCGTCCTCAACATCTGACATTTCAGTTCATGAACTTGGCCAATGTAACTACGCAAGGTGGCAGGTTCATGAACTGAATTTTCAGATGTTGAGGATGACCACAGCTCTGATGGCCATTCCAGAAAAAGAGCTCCAAAACTGCTTTGAAGGGTGGACTAGTTGCTGGCGTTGGTGCACAGCTTCCCAAAGGGAGTAGTAGTGATATTCAGCAATGAGGAATGTAGTACTTTTTCTAGGATGAGATTGTGAAATCAATTCTCCGACCTCGTATTTTTGTTGTTAAAAGTTATTTTTCTGTAACATTAACACAGCCACACAGTTCTAACGCTTTCTTTTATTTTTCAGGATACTGTTTTTGAGACAACAAATTAAGGAACTCGAAAAGCTAAAAAACCAGAATTCCTTCATGGTGTGAAGATGTGAATGATTGCACATGGTTTTTGAGTACAGGAACTGTAAATCTATTGCCCAATCTTAACATTTTTGAGCTGCATTTAAGTAGACTTTGGACCGTTAAGCTGGGCAAAGGAAATGACAAGGGGACGGGGGTTTGTGAGAGTCAATTCAGGAGAAAGAGACAAGATTGATTTGTAAAACCCTTGAATTGTAGATTTCTTGTAGATGTATTCTTCACGTTGTAAATACGTTTTGTAGAGTGAAGCCATGGGAAGCCATGTGTAACAGAGCTTAGACATCCAAAACTAATCAATGCTGAGGTGGCTAAATCCTAGCCTTTTACATGTAAACCTGTCTGCAAAATTAGCTTTTTTTAAGAAAAAAAAAAATTGGGGGGGTTAATTTATCATTCAGAAATCTTGCATTTTCAAAAATTCAGTGCAAGCGCCAGGCGATCTGTGTCTAAGGATACAATTTTGAACCATATGAGCAGTGTACAAAATATCATGAAACAACTTGCACCTGATCAAGAGCAGTGCTTCTCCATTTGTTTTGCAGAGAAATGTTTTTTCATTTCCCGTGTGTTCCATTTCCCTCTGAAATCCTTGAGCTGATTTTATCCATTTTTTAAGGCTCCTCTTTTTCTCCTTTCTTAAGGCACTGTTGCTATGGCACTTTTCTATAACCTTTTCATTCCTGTGTACAGTAGCTTAAAATTGCAGTGATTGAGCATAACCCACTTGTTTGTATAAATTATTGAAATCCATTTGCACCCTGTAAGAATGGACCTAAAAGTACTGCTGGGCGTGTGTGCTGAAAGTACATTGATTGCTCAAATGTAAGGAAGTGGCCCAATGGAACATGGTTGTGGGAGGGGAAAGAGGAAACAAAGCTAGTCAGATGTGAATTGTATCTGTTGTAATAAACATGTTAAAACAAACAAATTGTTATTTTTCTTTTCCTTCGGTCAATACATATTAGAATTTGAATTACCTGGGGATTCTTTATCAGAACTATTCTTGTTGAATATTTATACTTAATTGAAATAATTCCTTAAGGGAGGCTTTGTTTAAAGCATATCAACAGAAATTGTGTATAAGATATTTAATGAGATATGAAATTCAACAAGAATGATTACGTCACTTCACAAGTGGTTGTCATTTGTTAAGCCCTGGTTTACCTGTCTTGCTATTATGACATTTCATTTTGAAGGATGTTTGTGTTGTAGCTAACTGTTCAAGTCTGGTGCTGACTGCTGTTCTTAGCCATCACAAAACGCTAAATTTGTGTAATTGGAGCTTCCTGCTGTTATCTGGAAATGGTGGGAAAGCTCGGCTTTGTATATTGTTTCCTAAAGTATATTAAAATAAAAAAAGAAACTATTGCTACTATAAAATTACCTTGTTCTTTTTTTTCTTTGCTAAAATATTGGTCACCTGGCCTTTAGCGTGTCACTGCCAGTATTAAATTACAAGGGTTTCTTTATGCAGAAAAATCTTTTAATTTCAAAATCTTAACTTGCCCAATTTAGAGACTTTTCTTCCCCTGTCTGGGCAGATGCATTCATGTGCTTTTAGAACTGCCAGCACCAAGGGCTTATTTTGTGATGTTAGACGCTAATGTTAATACATTCTGGGATGCTAAAATTTTGAAATTGCTTTTGTGCTTTAAGCGTATTTAAAGTATAAAAGATGACTCTCAGACTTCAATAAATTACAAAAAGTAAACTAAGCGATAGTTTGGATGATATTTTCTAAAATACAAAAATGTTCCAGTGTAATTAAGAGGGATTAAAGTCTTATACAGGAAACTGATTTTTTTAATTGTAACTTGACAATACGTTTAAAATGTAAGAAGAAATTACATCGTCATGAAATGTTTATACCTGTGAGATTGTTATCATTTGCTGGACTTGATTAGTGCATATAAATGAAACTCCAAAGAGCTATGTTAAGCTAGAACCCTATTGATGCAGTCCTGTATCGTTGCTGGAAAGAAAAGAGCAATTTGTGATGTAGTAGGAAAATATTTTCTCTGAAGATGGCAACTGGTCTTGTGATTTCAGGTAAATTTGAATTTGACTTGCTAATAGTTTATTGGTTTATGTCCCCTCATTTCTTTGCTTTAAAACATCCCTAAGTGAATTGCTCATCTATATATATAAGATGCCTGATTTGAAATTTCCTGGTCAATTTTTAAACAGAAAATTAAAATTTTTGTAGGATATTTTTACAATATTTGATTCACTTACTCTATTGTAAATTATTTTAAATATTGCACTTTAATACATACATGGTGTCCAGCAACAAATTTTCTTGAGGTAACCAGAGACTGTTTATTAAAGTAGGCATAATATCCGTGAATATTCTTTATCTACTTGGGCTATTGCTATGGCTTTGAACATGTACCATTTTCGTGGGTACCTTGGTTCATATCATTTGAAAATAGAAATATGAATAACCCCTAGGAAACCTCAGGGTTTTTGTTTTAAAAGGGACATTAATAGTCTTATATTCAAACCTTTATATTGTAATAAAATGTATTTGTTGAAGATGAGTCTGTTAGAAAGTCTTCTCCCTGTAGAACCAGCTTCCTAACATTTTTTGTTATAGGTGTAACTAGTTTTGACTAACTTCTGATTTTAAAACTTGGACTGTATCTCCAGGTATTTACCGCTGAAAATTCCATGCCTCGGCCCTTTTTAAAGACATTATACTTCTCTTAATAGCCCAAATGGATGGTTTTATTTTCTAATTTTATATATCCGTTTCACACTTGTAAAATCTTGGAAAGGTGGTGCTTAAAACTTTGCAAAGAATGAGCTGTTACCCCATTTCAAAAATAATCTATTGTTCTGTTTAAACAGCCTTAGCTTTATGGGATTATTTCAAAGGGGAAGGGGCATGGTGTAGAGTAAGTAACTGCAAATCAGAACTATTGTAGTTCAGGACTTAAAGCTACTGTATTTAGATGTGGGGTTTGAATACGCGGATTTCATTTCAATACCTGTACATATGGCTATATTCTTGTATTTGTACTGGAGTGTACAAAATGACACTAAAAAGTAATAAATATGTTTTGATTATATTGTGCAGTTATTTCAGAACAGTCTATTTTGAAAGTCTTAGAATACGTAATTTCCATTTAAGAAAAAGACCAGATTACTGCTAAAACTTTTATTAGCAGTTGTCATGTGTCAGTTGCAATATATAATTTCTTAATTGCAGTATTTAAATAAAATTTTTTGTTTAAAAGTTGGGATTGTTTAAATCCTGTTCTAATTTGCTGTACCCTCCCCCACCCACACCCCACCCTCTGATTTTTAAACTTTGGGAATGCCCCAAAGTGCAGTCTGCCTAGGTGATCTCATCTAGGCCTTTGGCTTTATGAATCCCACTCTAAGGTCAGTTTCATCCAGCTTGTCTCGTCTTGATCTCTTCTTTTAACTCCCAACAGTCAGTCAATTTAGATACTAGTCTTAACATTGCAAAGTTTCTAAAAAAGATCTCTTGATTTGTGCTTCAGATTTGATTCTCTGTTGTTCCCATTTTCTGTAATTGACACCTTGGTTACCCCAGTTGTTCAAGACCCAAATAGAGAAGTCCACTTTTTTTTTCCTCTAACACCTCCCCTGTATTTAATCCATTGTACAGATCCACAAGTTCGGCCTTAAAAATGTATCTTGGATTTGTGGCTTCAAGTTTACCACTCCAGTCCACAATCGTATTTGAACTATGCTGCCACATCCTCCTAACCTTCTCTGCTTCTGCTCATACCACCACACACAGTCTATTCTTCAGAAGCTGCCAGAGCAATGTAAACCACATACCATTCTGTTCATAATGCTTCACTATTTCATGCCCAGAACAAAATCCAGAGCTGCTGTGCTTTACAAGTTCCTGAAAAAGCACAATCTCATTTCGTCCACTAGTTTCTCCCTTGCTCACTGTGTTCCCATCCCAGGGTTTTTGTTTTCTCTCTGCCTGGGAAACACTATTTCTGGAGACTTGCACAGCTTGCCACCCATTCAGCCTTTTCTCAAAGGCCACCTCGAGGAGGCCTATTCCTGATTTCCCATCTCAAGGCTACCACTATTCCTTCACTCTAGTTTTCTTCAAAAGAATAGTGTCTGACACATAGTACTCCATAAATACTTGTTGAACGACTTAAAGGGATGTGGACAAAATTTAGGAAAATTTATAAAGATTATGAAAATTCTTTTCAAAATTTGATTATGGTATTCTCACTTCAGGAAAGGAACAGCAACTAGCTTTTTTCTTTCTTTAAAGAAATTAATGCAGTTTACTATTGGTTACCAAAACCTAACTGCAAACCTGTGTTAATTTTAGTGTTAGGAAATGTCTTTCTAAGCAAGACTAATCAAATGAACCAGTTAAGAGCTTCCTGTGAACACAGTTTAGGAGTAAGCAAGATGCTACTGCTGATGTGATCAGCCTGGGGAGATGGGCCAGAAGAACTGGCCTTGTTTCTGAAGGGCATGATTGGGTGAGACTGGGGTTGGGGACTATGTCCTCGTTTCATAAGGTGGACCCTTCAGTAGGCCTGTATCCATGGTTCAGATGATGCCCTGACATCTAAACAGGTCCTTATAATTTGTAGGACAGGTACTAGGTCGGACACATCGAGTCACATTCTAAGATGTGTCACTAATAGAACATCTGTACTACACATCCATCCAATGGAAAATGTCGGATTGAGAATTAGCTGCCTTTACAAAGATTAAGATTGACAGGCACTTGATGCCATAGTATGTACTAAAGAAATGCATTCATTTTTCTTTTTTAAGATGCCTATTAACTGCCCAATTTGATCAGCCCATCAGGGTGTTTTAGGATCATAGTTTCCTTACCTATCAGGTGATTCCAGGGTTATTTCCTTAGATGAGAAAGGCAGAATGCAAGGACAATACATTTTCTCTTGTGTATCCCCGTCACCTAGAAAAATCAGCCCATAGTGGGTGCTCAAATATTTTTGCATGAAATAAGTATGTTTTAAATATTTGTAAGATTGCTCAGTTTTGCATTTAATATTTATGCTTGATGCTTTCCAAAATTTTACAAGTATTTAAAAAATAAATTCATAGAAGTTGAGCAGAGTCACTGAAATTTCGAGTTAACATGTCTCTTGCTTAAATTTCACGGGTTTATTTTCACTTTGATGCCTTGACATTTTACCTTTTATGAGCTAAAACTGTTAAAGTGACAAAGCAATACCATAGTTGGTGAGCACTCTGATTTTTAAAGTGCCATCACAGGCTCAGGCTACATTTCTCTATACCTGTTTTCACAGCACAAGAGTTCCAAAGATAGTATGTAAAATACTGATAATGGATTGCAGGATGAGATAGCTGATGGAATATCCCCCATATTTAACAAAACTGAAGTATTTAAAGAGCCAAAATATTCCTCTACAAACATCCAAACAATGAAAGAAGCACAAAACTATTCTATAATCTTTGAAAGGTGGTAGCTGGAGAGAGGAAAATGGAAAATTTGGTAGTTTAGCACATCTAATCGTCTCAAAATGAATGTCCAGTCAGAAAATGGAAGTCACACTAGGTATGGTATTTCGAGGGGAGGGAAATTGAAACTGGTGGAGGATAAAACTAAGGTAACCTGACTGAAGGAAGTGACAAAAGAGAGGTGGGAGTATGGACAGAGGGGCAGCTCTTTTCCAGGGAGTTGGAATCAAGGAAGAGACAAACCCATTGACCAAGATGCCATCTGAAGCAAGAGAGGGAGAAACCCAGGCCTTCTCCCTCCTCCTCTAGCTCTGCCTACATTGGCAGAATTTAACCCATAAGCAAAAGGGCACACGAGCTTGGGACATTCTCTGCAATGCTAAGGACAAAAAGGGAGAATAATGTATCCGAGAGCAAACAAATATGCAAATCACCAGTACAACCTCTGAACAGTATTTTCTAACAAAGGACAGTGGAGCAATGTCTAGGAAGTTCTAGGAAATGTCTTGTGACCCAAATAATAGTAGTTCAAATATAAAGACAACAGAGATTCCCCAACATGACAGGGTCAGAGACTATGGCACTCATGAGACCTGTCAGAAAATCTAACAAGATTAAAAATGGTAGTAAAAGCACTATTGATGATATGGAAGGGATTTACACATGCAACTACAGAATGATGGGAAATGTGTGTGGTACATGAGGGTAGTAAAATGTGGCAATGTTGAAATAATAAAATGAAAAGCAGTGAGAAGATGGGAAGAAATGTGTGTTCATTTTTTTCTTAGCATGGAGGGCCAATATTCATTGATCAATAGAAATGTATTATGCAGACCAGATTCTTGCTCTAGTGAAGCTTACATTTAAGTCAAACTTGTCCATTCCACAGCCTGTGGGCCACATGTGGCCCAGGATGGCTTTGAATGAGGCCCAACACAATTTCATAAACTTTCTTAAAACATTACAAAAATTATACACAGACTCTCTTCTTCCTTTCTTTTTTTCTTTTTCTTTATTTTAATTTAGCTCATTAGTGTATTTTATGTGTGGCCCGAGACAATTATTATTCTACTGGTGTGGCCTAGGAAAACCAAAAGGTTGGATTTAAGTGAAGGCAAACAATACTAAATTTGAAAAAGTAAATGCACAAAGAAACCAGAATTCAATATATAATGCTCACTAAGTACAAAAATAATTGCTGTGAATAAAATAAGACCTACAAGGGAGTAAGGGTGAGTAATTTTAGATCATGTAGTTAGAGAAAGCCTTCCTGGAGATAAGACCTTAGTTGAGGCCTGAGAAATGAGGAGAACAAGAAGAGTCATGTGAAGCTCAACATTATATTACACTTAATGACAAAACACTAGAAGCAGTCCCACAAAATTCAAGAAAACCAGCAAAAGACCAACCTCTCTTATTTTCAATAGTGTTTAGTCAATACTAGCCAATGTAATTAGACAGGAAAAAGAAAGAATCTGTAAATATAAAGTAGGAGGAGGGCAAATTATGATGATTTTCAGTGATGGGTATCTGGAAAATAAAAAGAATTACTAAAAATTCAGTAAGAGGGCTGATTACAAGTTTAATATGCACACATCAATAGCTTTGTTACCTAGAAAATAACAGGAAGTTAATATCCAAAATACAACTCATACAACTAAAAAAAAAAAAAATCTGATTAAAAAATGAGCAGAGGACTCACATAGACCATTTTCCAAAGAAGACATACAAATTGCCAACAAGTACATGGAAAGGGGCTCAATCAATATCACTAATCATTAAGGAAATGTAAATCAAAACCACAATGAGATACTACCTCAATTATTGGAATGGCTATCGAAAAGACAAGAGATACATGATGTCAAAAGTCAGTGCAAGACAGGTACCGAGAATGCTCACGCTGCTTCAAAACAACCGAGCTTCAAGTGGTCATGACAGTGTTTGGACCTCTGCAGAGACAACAAAGATGAAGATTTAAACCAGATTGTCACTGGAGATGAAACTTGGGTTCATCATTATGAGCCTGAGTCAAAGCAGGAGTCCTTGCAGTGGCATGAAAAGGGCACGCCACCCGCTAAGAAGTTCAAGGTGTCACAATTGGCTGGAAAAATCATGGCTACTGCTATTTGGGATAAGAGGGGATCCTGCTGACTGATTACAAGGATCAGGGTGTCACAATGACTGGAGAGTACTCCTCCAGTCTGCTGAAACAGTTAGAAGAATCTATGAAGGAGAAAAGAGGAGGAAAATGGACCAAAAATGTGTTGCTTTTGCATTGTGCTGGTGCACAAGAGCAATGTTGTGTTGGCTACTCCATGACCGTGGCTTCCTAATGTTAAAACTACCCTCCCTACAGTCCAGAGCTGGCTCTATGTGATTATTTGTTCCAAAAAAATTAAAATAAAATAATGGCTTCAAAGAAAGAAATGTGCCGATGACGAAGAGGTTAAAGCTGCAATTTGAGAGCAAAAACAAAACATTTATTTTCGAGGGTTTAAATAAACTTATTGAAAGATCTTGAAACAGGTATTAGGATTAAGGGTGAATATATTGAAAAGGAAAAATACTAAGTTTTTTTTTAACCTTCCTTTTCCTTTATTCCACAAATTTCTTGATCACCCCTTGTACTACCATAATCCCAGTAAGAAGCATTTAGTTAAGAAAGCCATGGACAAACCCTCAGGCCCCCATCTCCTATGAACTGGAGGTGGAGATGACTGAAAAAGGAAAGGCAGTAGGCAGGTCCGTGTTCAACTACGAGGACAGGTAAGAGGATGTGCACTACAAAACATGACTTCCGACTACTCTTTCCCAGGCCATGTGAGTGACCTTAGCGAAGGCCCGGAGAAAAGGGCTTGCAGGCCAGCGGGACCCAACCCTCGCTTGCTTAATGCCCTTCTCCTGGCTGTGTGTTGCTCGATGGTGCTTCCAATTATATGAAAAAGTTGCAAAAATGTTAACATTTATTCTAGCTAAAAATGTGAGGGTTGGAAAAAAAAAAAATCCCAGCACACATGCCTCTAGTTTTCATATGACGTGGCTGGAAGCTTTCTGGACAGTCCTCGTAGGTGCACCGTAATTTTTCTGGTGACTGGAGTGGTTAAGTTCAGAAATGATGGCACTCTCTGGTGGACGTGGTCCCATCCGTTTGCTCAGGCTGTTTTCAAATTCTCCTTCCACGTACTCCCAATTCCCTCCCTTCAGTCCTCCTCCTCCCAGGAGAAGATAAGGACTTTACACTTGGTGGCCCTTAGCTAAGCCTCTTAACCTATTGTTTTCCATCTTGTGTGCGATTCCTTTTGTAGGATCTAGCATTCTCTGCCTTCGTGTATACAGAAAAGCATCAGCTGCTAGTGAGGATGGAAAGTGAAAGGCCATGACTAGAAACATGTTCAACAATCAATAGTTTAATGTTTATTTGGGGACGAGTGGGTCAGGGATGGGGGGAAGCTAAATACAAGGTGATGGAAAGAGAAGTCACATTAGGTGGTGAACTTATTATACAACAAGCTGACAATGCACTGTAGAATTGTATGCCTGAAACCTATGTAATCCTTGCTAACAGAGGTCACCCCAATACATCTAACAATGAATATAAAAAATGAATATAAAAAAAAACATGTCCAGCCTTTAGAGGAGGGAATGGAGCTGCTCCTCTGTAACAACCAGAAAAGAGACGAACCTGCTCAGAACACTAGCCAACCCACCTTCGAGTGATCCCAGGATGAAGTCTTCGCCTAACGCTGTGTGTGACACTGTATTTGGTTTGGTTGGAGCCACTGAGCTAATCGAGCAGGGGAAAAGGGTCTATCTCACAGGAAGTTGGACGGTCCCCTTGACATTGTCAGCTGGAACCCAGCCCTACATCAGCCAGCTTGCCCGTAAGCAATACGCAGCCCCCAGAAGTCTCACTCCCAGGGGAGGGCATGCAGGGTCCACATTCCGGAGTTTGGATATTTGACATTTGGATTGGATATAACTTATCTCCTCACACGCCCACTGATGCCCGTGACTTTTTATTTTGAAGACTGTCCACCATGCAAAACGTTGGAAGACCAGCGTAGAGGACACCTGTGTATTTCCTACCTAGTGTCAGTAATCAACAGTGTCATATTTCTGCCACCCCTCCGCTCTTTCCCCCAAACCATTTGAAAGCCAAGTTGTAGACATTGTGGCACTTACGGCTGCACACTTTAGTGCGACTCACCTGAGAATAAAGTTCTTATCCTCCAAAACCATAACGCTGTCATCACAGGAAGAGGTACAATTCGATGGAACTGGTGGGTTAAGGAGAACGAGAGAAATAGTTATGGGAGGGCAAAGAAGGGCTGATGTGGGTTTCCGTTGAATAAGTGGGCTTCTGGAATCATTCCCTACAAGCACACTCCAAAGTGTCACAATGAGAATGTTCTCTTGCAGTGAGAAAAACACAGTGTTTGAAGCTGCATCAGGACTGGTAGTTCTAAGCAGTATGTGACCGCTGGGCTTGTCCTGGGTCTGGGACATGCCTCTGCTGACACCAGGTGGTGGGGTTGGGCTACATTCAGCCAGATCATCCACCTGGTCAGAATCTTTCCAGGAAACTTTAAGGATGGGGCAAGAGGAGAAGGGCTATGCTTTCAAAATAACTATTAGAACTGTAAGTGGTCCTTGAAGAGATATGAAAGGGGACAATAACAGAGAGCTTATTTGGGGGCTATATAAAGCACTTGCTCAGGAGTCTGACTACTGAATTCAAACTTGGGTTCTGTCCCTTTGGAACTGACTTGTCACAGACAATCAACTTGGTACAGGTGGTGATGCGCTGAAAGCCTTAAGCACGGTGCCTAGTAGGACAAGCGCAGGCCACGCTGTCTGTTGTCTGCAGGATTGCACCACGGTTGAATCTATCCTCTTGAAAACATTTGCTGCCTCGACTCTAGCCAGCCTATTTCCCAGAGCTACCTGTGTGTTGGGTGAACAGTGGATTGATTCCTTTCCAGGGTTGGCTAGGTGGCTGGCACTCACCTGTTCAGACCAGAAGTGTGTCACAGGCTTTTGCATCAATGGGGGCTGCAGGGAGCCTGTCTGGAATTTATTTAGGTGGTGATGGTTAAAGTTCTTGGGCTTTGCAGAAATCTACTATATTTCATGCACTTAATTCACCAAGCTTCCAGAAATCTGTATCAAAGAAAGGCTGCACAGTTTGTGCTGGAGGCTTGCCTTCTGCTTTGAGCTGTCCTGTAGCCCAAGGAGCTAGGGCATACGCTTTGTGTATGCTTTCAATATTTTAAAATTTATTGAGGCTTTTTCATAGCCTGCCATATAGTCTGGCAGATGTGCCATACATAACTTGAAAAGAGTGTGTACTCTGTTCTTATTAGGTATACCATTCTAAAAAGGTAGTTGAGGTGTTCTGATCTTCTGTGTCTTTCCTGAGCTTTGCCTAGTTGTTCTATAAATTGCTAAAAGAAGGGTGTTAACATCTTTAACTATAATTATAAAAGTATCTTTTTCTCCCTTTAATTATATCAATATTTGCTTCATGTATTTTGAATCTCTGTTATTAAACACATACACATTTATGGTTGTTACATCTTCTTTTTTTAAAATTTATTTTTATTGTTAGACTTATTGGGGTGACATCTGTTAGCAAGGATTACATAGGTTTCAGGCATACAGTTCTACAGTGCATCGTCAACTTGATGTGTAATAAGTTGATGAACTGATCATTTTAATCATAATGGCATGTCCCTCTTTACCTTCTTATGCTGTTTGCATTTGCATCTTTTCATCCATTAACTTTCAGCTTACATGTGTTTCTATATTTGTACGGCATTTCTTCTAGATAGTGAATGTGTGTGTGTGTGTGTGTGTGTGTGTATAATCTGACAATCTCTGCCTTTCAATTGGAATGTTTAATCCATTAATATTTAATTTAATTATTGACATGCTTGGGTTTGGATATACCAGTCTATTATTTTTATCTTTGTCTACTCTGTTTTTGCTCTTCTATTTCTTCCTCCTTTCTTTTTAAAATGTTACTGCTACGTCTCATATACAACTTCTAGATTTGTATCTCTAGCTTGGGTTTCTCCCCTGAACTCCAAACTTCTAAATTCAATGGCCTACTTAACCTCTGCAGTTTAATGTATAATAGACATCTCAAACGTAACATACCAATCTCAAGCTCTCGACAGTCTCCCCCTTCTATTCTCTCAATGGCCCCCCACAAAGACAAGGGCAACTCTCTCTTTTCAATTTTTCCAGCCCAAATTGGGGTCTTCCTTGAACCTTCTCCTTTATTTACACCCTTCATTCAGTGCATGCATATCCTCTCAGTCTTATTTTCAAAATATATGTAGAATCTACCACTTCTCATCACCTAAACCTCTACCATCCTACCAACCTCTACCAACCTCCAGCGGGTCTCCCTAGTGTCTGTTCTCAACACAGCAGCCAGAGGATTCTTTTAAAAGCCAAGTCACATCACTCTTCTGTGAGAAACGTGCCCCTATTTTCTCAGAGTAAAAGCCAAAATGTTCATAATGAGCTCTAAGACCACTCTCCATTGTGTTTCTGTCATCTTCTCCTACTCTTTCTCTAGCTCATTTCATTATGGCCCCCTTTGTTTCCTTACAGCTCCCCTAACTCAGCGTTTCTCAACTCTGTTTTTTTTTTTTTCATTATTGCCCCCACCAGGGACAAAAGGGAAGTGCTTTTTTAGATATTTTTTCCCAGTCACCCTCCTGTCCCACCCCACACAGAAGTTTATTACCATGAATATATGACATGTTTATTTAATATCTCTATATGTGCCTTATACATTAAAAGAGTGAGATTTTTTTTCATTCTCCACTAATGAATTGTCAACCCTTTAAGATAATGTCTCTTCTTTTGAGAATGCATGATTTCACTATTTGGGTATGGTTTTACCTTAGAGCCTTTACACTTATGGTACCTTCTGCCCCGTGTGGCTGTCTAATTCTCTCACCTCCTCCAGGTCTGACTATAACAGTCATTTCATCCAAGAGCATCCCTTGGTCACTCTCTTCAAAACAGCAACTCTTTGACTCAGGACTCCCTATCTTCCTTCCCTGCACCTTTCTTCTCCATCTGGCAACTTAATATGTTACTCAGCTATTTTTTTAATTGTCCGTGTCCCTTCATGAGAATATGAGTCCCAGGAGCTGTTTGTGTGTACGGGTGTATCCCAGCAGCTAGCCCAGTTCCTGGCATACCGAGCAGCAAGCTCTAGAAACATTCGTTGAGCGCATTCATGCAGCGCTTACCTGCCTTCACGTGCATGGCTCCCTTTGTAGTAAGTTCTCTTTTCTCCCTTTATCGACCAAGCCCTGCTCTTGCTTTAAAGCCCAAGTCAAGTAGCAACTTTTCCCTGACCCCCTTCCTAGTTTTATGTCCTCAAGAATATTAAAAAGTACTTATATCCACTGTCCCAGCAGGAGTTATGGAATTAGAATTAGTCATTGAAGACTGACCTCTTTTTCTCCTTGGCCTAATAATGTGTCTCAAATCTCTTCAGGAACCTCTTTAGACACTCATTATTAACACAACTCTTTAGATCCCAGAAATGCTTAGTTATTCCTGAAATGTGCACATTTATATGACCTCAGAAGACGGAGGGTCTTCTGACTTGAATGTGTGGCCACAAAAAAAGGAGAGAAAACCATTTAGTCTTCAGGCTGATTAACACTACATACGTGTGCTTTGGGTAGATTCAATTGGCCCTGTGCTACTGAAAGTAAAGAATATATTTTCTCATGGATTTCATTGCATTAGATCATGTTGTTTTAACCCAAGGGCCTCAGGAAGTACACAGTAAATTGGAACACTCAATCAAATTAAAAAAAAAAAGTGTGCTTAAAGTGAGTTATAGTTGGTTGTGCCACAAATGTTAAAGTTCAAGTTGACATTCCAGCCTGAGCTCATAATGTTATTAGTGAGGAGCCTATATAGCAAGGGGGAGAAACAGAGAGAGGATATCAGACTTCAACACACATGTTGTGACTTTCGTTACTTGACAAAAAAGTCAACCTTGTGATAACCTAACTCTTCGTGTTTATTCATATTCTTGTGCATTCAAAGGTCTGTGCTGCCTAAGATCGTAAGTGTCCATATACTTTATCAAAAGACCACTTGGTGAAACTCATCTGGTGGAATAGAAGTGTTTTAGGAGCAATCACTACCCCCCACCTCCCTCCGCTGCCACCTCATCTCTCCAGGGCTGATGGACTAAGGGTGGGGACCGACTAAGGAGTGGGGGCACTGTAGCCTAGTGGCCTTGCATCCTGGCTGCTGGTAGCATTGGGCATTATCTGTGTGTTGTTTGTCAACAAACCAGGGAACAGGAGTCTGGGACATCTCAATTTCAAGTGTAAGTGGTATTAAAATGTTGCCTATGGAACAAACCAAGTCCCAGCAATGTAACTGTATTTTTGGGAGCTGGACGTTTCAAAGACAGGTATGGTAGACTTTGGGCATAATTATGAGTAGAAATCTGCTTTCAGTGTCTTCCCAGTTGTTCTTCCTTCATTCTCCTGCTCCTGTTCATGGTACCTCCTAAGATATCAGTTCCTTACAACCCTAGTAATGATGGTTTACAAGTTGGTTTCTCACGTGTATTTTAGTTAATCTTCACGACGTCCTGAAGAAGTAGGAATTATCATCATGATCTCCATTTGGTAGATGAGGAAACGGAGGGGGAAGTGGAGAAGACATCAGAGCAGGGACAATATTTTGGCATCACGTCTCAGATCACGTACACAGGCAACACATCACGCCTGGCCAACAGTTTCAAATTTCAAGGTATTTTTCTCACCTGGTAACCAAAATAGTCAGGATACCAAATGTAGTGAGGGGATTACTCTGGGCCAGGCATTATGTTACGTGCTTTACATGTCTTATCTTTTTCCTCCCAAATAACCTTGTGAAATTGTTACAGCCACTCTCACTTAACAACCTCCCTGTTTAATGACCACTCAGACTTATGCCCAGTTCTCTAGCATGGAGAACCCCCTTTCTCAGTCTTTGTCTCTTTCTGCAGTTGGTTAGTATTCAGTACACAAAGCGTTCACAATCACACAAAGTTGCATATTTCATTTATAAGTGTGGTGTCGTGTGATATCTATTAAAAAACCCATACCCTATGGCGTCATGACACACCACAAGGCATCCACATTTAAGCTCCTTGCTTATTGACTAATTCGCTTTGCGACCTAGTTTTAGGGATGTAACTTGGTTGTTAAGTGAGGAGCACCTGCATTTTATTCCCATTTTAACAATAAGGAAAAAGAGGCTTAAGAAACCTAAAAGACTTCAAGACTAAGTGTATTACAAACAGCTCCATTAAATCTATCATTATATATTTCATTATATATTAGGAAAAAAAAAAGACTTTTCAAGAGTCACAGACCTAGTCATGGCATTGTCAGGGTACAAGCAGAGCTTTGAGTCCAAAGTGCCTGTCCCCTCTCTGGTCCACTGCCTCGTAGGGCCCTGGAGGAGAAATGCTCTAGGTCGATGCGGGACCAGGAGGTTTATAAGCAGAAAAGCATCATTGCTGGACCATTAACTCAGAAGCCAGCGGTCTGTATCCCAAGCCAGTGTAATTAGGTGAAGAAGAAGCACAACTCTTGCCAAAGTTGAGTGAGAAGGTGGTTGGCTGAGTATGTAAAACCCAAGCCAGGAAGATATCAAAGGGAGACCAGTTGACTGATCCGGATGGCTCTGAGTTTGCTAAAAATCACTCTGCCAACTTATTAAAGACTTTTGAAGAGATTTATTTTTCTCCTTCCCCTATTGCTAGCACGAGTTTATGTCCCAGTCTGTACATTAATCCAGCTTTTGCCCTTTCTCTGCTTGTCTGCTGCCACTCTCCCAGGCCCAACCGGCACTAGGAGACTAACTATCCAATTGTCAGAAGGCTGGCTATATTTTTTCTCTCCTTTTTCCTTGAATCTTGACTCAGGACATCAAACTTGGGTGGACAAGGTTTTGATTGTAAGACCAGAAAGCCCAGCATTTAGCTTGGGAGATTCCCACTGGTCAGAACCTACTCCCCGTGCTCTCCACCCCTACCTCTCAGCACCACTGGTGAGGGACATAGGACACTGTTATGGGGGGAGACTCTCAGCATGAATGAACAAGGGTTTTAACCTCCTGCAAAAGCTCTATTTCAAGAGTCAATACTTCACAACAGCAAGTGTAGGTAAGTCATTATAAGATTGTCTATTTGTCCTTAACAGAAACACTTAGGATGATAGGAGTTGCTTTGGTGGTACTGTTTCTTTATTCTAATAAAAAGGGCTAAATTCCCTGTTGCTGTACTAGATTAGCATAAAAGACTCTTCACAGGCAGTGCTCCCCTGAGGAGATAATGGGGAATGAGCCTGACGCACCACTTAAGTAACATTATTTGGGAAGTTCATCACGGTTGATGATGAAAGGGTATGTGCTTCATTCTGTCTGTTTGCAGACAGCACTTTCTATTACCTGCCTGACAGCAGTCTCCAAGGGCTTGCTGTTAATTGCATTAACTGAAGGCAGAAAGGAATCAAGAAAGTGAGCAGAGGTTTTTCAAATCAAGACTGAGAACTAAGTATTGAAATTGACCTTTGACAAACACATCCAGGGGTGCTTCTCCAGCACATTGGGCAGTACAGAAAAATTCTTTGATAATCCTAATGATGGTGACCGACGTATCGTGCAAATTAATTCACTGTTCATCTAGACTGTTTGAAAACCACATTCTAATGCAATGGCAAGAGCTTCGAGTTGGTGTTTCCATTGGGTTATGATTATCAAGCCAGAGGAAATATAGTTCCAACTAATATGGCTTTGCATGTGTTATACTGATACCCAATTAGCAGCTCAAAGGAGGAATGAAAGCAAAGTTCTTCGAAAACTAACACACGGCACAAATATTAGGTATCACTGTATACTTCTCCATGAGACTAACCCTATGCAATAGACTGTGGGTTATTTAGGAATCTGTCAGCAGGTAGAGGTCTAGGTGTCTGTCTAGAGCAGCCTCCTTCAGGCTGGCAGAACAGGCTTACAATCTCTCCATGTGTCTTTTGGCACCTGGGGATTGGGGGCGGTACCTAGTGTCTCCTGTAGAGCTCTAGGCTAGAGGTTCTCAGTGTGGTCCCCAATTAGCAGCATCAGCACCACCTGAGAACTTATTAGAAATGCAAATTTTCAGGCCCCACCTCAAACCTAGTGAATCAGAAACCCTGCGGGCAGAGCCCATTGATCTGCATTAACATCCCTCCAGATGATTCTGATGCACGCTGCTCAAGTTTGAGAACAACAGACCTAGGCCTTGGAGCTTCTGCAGAGACAATGAACAAGGGCCCCACTTCTACAACCTGTTACACATCCCACCCAATATAAGCATCATTAGGAGAGTGAGCATACTAGAGCCACGAGGCACTGGAGAAACCAGTTTCTGGGTTGGCTCATTTTGTAGCTAAGGATTCTGCAACCCTAAGAAGCTAAGTGAAGTCTGATCCAAACCCAGGCCAAGAGCTGGTGTCAAGGTGACATTGAGTCCAGTGCCCTTCTCTTGCATCCTGGACACTGCCCCTTTTGTGTCCAGATCACAAAGCAGCATGCAATTATACTCAGAGAAGGCTGCACAGTGAGGACAAGCAAGGTCACATGGAGAAGCTGGATTAGACCCACTTACCTCTAGCCCAGGGGGCAGGCCCTTGGAGGGAGTCATGGCCACCCTCCTTGCTCTTGGTCAGGAAGATGAAGTCATCTCCAGGTTCCTAGTGACTGCTGGGTCTCCCATTCACAGTCCTCAAAATGGAAGCAGGTGTGGACCTCAGGAGCCCTGAGGTGTCCCCTCTATGGAAACCACTTCCCTGGTTGGTGTGAGGCTGGGATGCCTCGTTGCTTCTGTTTATGTGACCAGTGAGCACTGAGGGTCAGGATCTGGGAATTCCCATAGAGCATGTTCCACGGAAGGCCAAGGCCTAAGCCAGGCATGTCCAACCTTCTGGTTTCCCTGGGCCACAATGAAAGAATTGTCTTGGGCCACATATAAAATATACTAACACTAATGATAGCTGATGAGCTTTAAAAAAAAAAGTTGCAAAAAAAATCTCATAATGTTTACAAATTAGTGTTGGGCTGCTCAAAGCCCTGCTGGGCCACGTGCAGCCTGTGGGCCATAGATTGGACAAGCTTGATGTTAAGTACAAGAGCCTTCAAATAAAATTAAGTTATCAGGGAAACAATCACCGACAGCTACCTAGGTTGGTTCTGGCAGTGAAAGGTGAAATGCGAGAATGACCCAAAAATTCATTCCCAGAAATCTTAACTTCAGGCTCTGACGAACGGAGATTTGGGGTGGCAGTAAATCAATCGATTCATCAATAGCCCTTATTCTCTGTAGTAAAATTCTCTCTTTCTCTCCTCTTCTCCTTTTCCTCCCCAAATTACTCCCTTTTTCAAGAGGCATTTTTACCTTATAATGTCAAAATGTTTCTATGGAACGCTAACAGTGTCTTTCCATAGCCTTCTTGAAGGAAAAACTGACCACTATCCGCCAGAGAATGTAATCGTCCCGCCATAGCGTCCCACCTCTGACACTGGCCAGCAGGTGGCGCCCTGAGCCCAGCGTCTCAGTGAAGCTGTTGTGTCCCGGGCGACCCTTCCACCTCCTGTATCCTCAGCTGTAAATCAGGGAGGGACTTGATCATTTCCATGATTTAATTTAAAGAATAGCCGATGGAACTTTTAGTATGCAGAGGAACTGTTTGATTAATCTGATCAGACTAGACTGGCAACTCACGTGGAGTTAGAGTCTCTCAGCCTTGAACCTGAACAGGAGTCAGATTTTCGCGTCACGTGGGGGCGTGAGTGTAGCACTGACTGCGCGTCACTACCGTGTTGCCCTGCTCGGTTCTGTGCGGGAATGTCAGTCACCCATCCTTGGGTGTTGTGTGGCCCAGGAAACGAGGGGATCTTTGTTTCATTCAACTGTTTGGAGGTTTTTCTGTTTCCTTTTTAAAGGCCACAACTGTTTGTAGATCTGTAGAAATAACGCACACCTTTAGAATTTAGAGATTATGGAAATGCCACGTGGTGGTCCTGTTCAACGAGCACGTTTCCAGTCAAAAATAGTAAAAGCCAAGGAGTGAATCAGGGTCACCCAGAATATGAACCCCTCCCTGGGAGGATTCTGGCTCACACGCGGCAAACAAGAGTGTTTGGGGTAGAACAATGGTCACTGTTGTTCTCCACAGCATACCTGGACCTGCTACCGCCACCTTCTCCCCACTTTATGCACAGAGAGGAGCTTGTTCACTAGTGTCCGAAGCCCTTAGAATATTCTGGGCTTATAGTCCTGTTATCGAGGTCACTGCATGACATTGAGATATGGTCATTAAAATACTGGGTATAAAATGTCCCTAGAATGACCTCTCTCCCTGTAACGACAGCAAACAGCAGCTGGGTGCTGCTTCCCTGTCACCACCAGAGGGCGGCAGAGACATGCCACAGGCCCGCTCCCTCAGGGACCCAAGGAGGTGCACCCTGAAAGCGGAGAAAGCTCAAGATGGCCAAGAAGAAAGCATCGTATTTTCTGGAACTCCAAGTGACAGTAGATGTGAAAGTTCCAGTGCTGGCTTAGGAAACACGGGTCACCCTGCTGGGTTTTTGTTTTTTCATATATTCTCTGGAGAAGGAACACATTTATTTTAAATACCCTTTAATAAATGCATGTGTAGGAATTCAAAGGTGTGACAAAACAGGGTCTCCTTCCCAGCGCTGCTCTCCTGCTGCCAGGGACCTGCAATGCCAAGGACATTTGGGGAGAATGGAGAACCCTGTGCTTTTGAGAGAAGGAAAGCCACTAGGTTGGGTTACAGTGAGGCTGTTACTGGTTCTGGGAGGGTCCAAGTTCCTTATCAAGGAATTTAAAAGAATATATTAGCAAAATCTGGAAAAATAAACTACAACTATGAAGACAGTTATGGGACCTGTGGGGTTGCCCTGCTCTTCCTCCTTGTCCTTCTTTCCTCCCTTTTCTGGGGGGTCTAGAATTATGATATAATATAAAATGATTTATGACAAAGGGGGTGAGAGCCTGCCAAGCAGAAGTGGTCTTTATGCCCAGAGAAAGTTCAATGTGTCCGGGGTTGACTGAAAGGGAATGGACATGAGGTGTCGTTTCGACATCAGTCAGGAGGGAGAATACAGGCTTGGGGGAACCTATTGGTATCCGTTTAAAACGGTTTCGAGAATTTTCTTTTAGGTGTGGTATGGATGTCAAACTTGGATTAAGATCCCAATTATCAGCAGTGAATGCCTTTAGTAGCACTGTCGTGGCACCTCGATGTCTTGAATCCATTCAAAACATGTACCTTTCATGGTCATTTGGACTTTGGGGAAGAGCCAGAAGTCACATGGTGCCAGATCCGGTGAATAAGGTGGATGAGGACACACCGTCATGTCTTTAGTTGACAGGGATTGCCACACTGGAAGCGATGTGTGCCACGGAGCCTTGCTATGTGGAGGATGGAGCCCTTTACCCATTGCTCAGACACCCCTGAAAGAGGACTTCCAGAACTGCTCCAGAAAGTACCAAGTATAGTGGAGTAAGTGTGTTCCAAGTGAGGGGGAGGACTTTGAGGGGGTCCTCACTCCTTAGATGCATCCAGTGCCCCAATTTTTTCCTACTTCTGAAAAATGACACAGCATTGTCATCTAAAGTATTACACGAAATGACTGCTAGAAGCTGTTGCTGTAATTATAGCATCTCGGCAATGAAAGCTACTTTAAAAGCTCACCTGCTCTGACAATTAGTTCACGTGTCCATCACTGGAGCCACAGCCTCTCCTGACGCATGAATGCTACAAAGTTCCTCCTTATTTTAAGCCGGCTTGACAACATTTAGCTGGCACCCAGTGCCCCTTGCTGTGCCCTCTGCAATGATATTATACAAGCATCTCTCCTCTTTTATGGTTGAAAATCCTTCCTTTACATTTCTTGTTCGAGATGGTATTAATTGCCTTTACCGACTTGATCACTGTAGTTCATCAAAGACCTTTTTAAGGTGCAGCACAGCACAGAGCTTACTGTTCTAGAATGGTTTGATCAGTGCAGTTTCCAATAGAATAGTCATCATTTTGTGCTGGACTTTTAAATGTGTATGGGCACCCAGCTGCCCTGCCAAATACTTGTGTTATTCATATCTGCTTTTTAAACGACAGAGCTCCTGAAAGGTAGACCGGGTCATAGGGCTGCTTTGTAAAGCTTGTTTTAAAGCAGTTCTTGAAAAGTAGTAATTCTATTTCATTTGGCTTGATGGAGAAGGTAATGTCACTTGCTGTTTAGAACCCTGGCTTTATTTTTGAGGCCGTCTTTCACAGAATCTGGAAGTGATCTTAGAGATCATTCTGCCAGTCAAATCCTATAGATGACAAAACAGGTCTAGAAAGTTTAACGATGTTTGGCTAAAGGCACACACGGGTGGGGGGCTGAGCCCCAAGCTAATGCTGCCCCCTGAGACTGCGTGGCATGGAGTTGGGGTGAGGTAATCACGTTGCTGTCTCTTTGCCATGTTTGGGGCTGCCAGGGGAACTGCCCTGCCAAGTGCCCCAGCCCCCAAAGTTTCACACTTTGTTTCTGTATATTTCAAGTTTTCCACGAGGATGCATTACTTTTCTAATCAGAATGTTACATATAAAACAGTAGATCTTAAAAACACATCTCACTCACAGCCCCTTCATTCCCCTTGGCCTTGTCTCTACCCTGTAGGGTGCCAGTCAGGAGAGCTGCTATTCCATCACCCCTGACCTCTTCAAATTAAATGACTCAGGGACCCATTTTGGTTAGAAGTTAATAATAGAGCCATTTCTGGTGGCGTTGGGGTGGGGTGGAGGGAGAACGGGAAACGTGAAAGGGATTCAGAGGTACCAAATTCAGGTTATAAAATAAGTAAGTTGAGGATGTAATGTCCAGCCTAGGGAATATAGTCAATGTCATAATAACCTTGTGCGGTAAGGTTACTTACTGTGCTGATCACTTCCTAGGGACAAAGGTGTCGAGTCAGTGTGTTGTACACCTGAAAGTAACATGATGTTGTATGTCAACTACACTTTAATCAAAGCAAAACAGTAAAGCCCTGTCCTGCTGTCCACGTTCCCTCACTCCCCTGCTCCCACGTGGATTACCTTAAGACCACACTTACAGGGAAAAAGAGAAGGGGGGCTATGAGAGGGGTAAGACACAGCAGAACCGTGGCAGGAAGCGGGGACCTGAAGCTCCATGGATGGGGACAGCATTGCCTGCAGCCCCTACAGATGCTACCCTGGGGACAATCTGTCCAAACCAGAAGGGCTTGCCACTTTGTTTCACTTTGGGACGCGTCAGTGCTGCTCTACTCGTCACAAGTGAGGGAGAGGCGGGGCGGGGCAGAGAACAGCTGGGACGAGCCGGCAGGTGAACCAGACCGGCGAGCGCGCGCACCTGAACTTGAGGGCTGGGCGCCCGGGACGGGGCGGGGCGCGGCGGGGCGTGGCGCCTGGGGAGGGGCGGGGCGCGGCGCCCGGGGCGGGGCGGGGCGGGGCGTCCGGGGCGGGGCGGGGCGCGGCGCGGCGCTGGCGGGGACAGGGGGCGCCAGGAGCCCTGGGGGCGCTGGCTGGGCGCGGGGAAGAGCCGAGCGCGAGTGAGGGTGCGTCTGGGAAGGGGCTGCTGATGTAAAACAGAGCGGAGCTCCTTGGCGCCTCGGCACCATTACCTTCAATTATAATAATTGATGCCTCTCTCCAGCGTTTGCTCCTGCCCCCCTTTCCCCCCAAGGGATCCCTCTCCGTCTCACTCTTTCTCTGCCTCGCTCCCCTCTGGCTTCCTGGCTTTGGGGCCCATCAGTCCTCTTTGTTCGCCTCTCTAGCCTCGCTGCCCTCTCGATCCATAGTCTCCCTGCGGCAGGCCTCCCTGAAACGGGGCACTAACACCCCAGTGATGGGTCCGAAGTGGCGCTGGTGCTGCCACTCTGTCTATTTTCAGTGGAAACTTAGAAGCACCTGCATTCGCGTTTATCTCATTCCTGCACAGCTATTTCCAAATACTCTCTGCTTCCATGCCAGTAAGCCGGGAACCGGTAAAAATGCGTGGGGCTTGGAGTCACCTTTCCTGAAACTTCCTGGGTCTGTCACTATGGAAACTTCAGCCTTGGCCACCAGCCATTCCCTATCTCCCTCTCCGTTTATCCCCTGACTCTTGCTGGACTTAGGCTGCGTGATGGAAACAAAAAGACTGTAGGCCCGAATGCTGAATGGCTTTGGTTGTACCTTGAGACATTCCCCCTGACAAAAAAAAAGGGGGGGGGCGGGTCTTTTCTCTGCATTATTCGCGTCTGTTAGGGCCCCAAACTCACCGATTTTCAGAAAAAAATCTACCGGTCTCTACAGGATGGCTTCAGGATTAGAAAAAAAGGAATGTCAGCATCCTTTCTCCACCCCTCTTCCCCGTTTCTATAAACCTTTGTTAAAATTAGGCAGTCACCTAAAGGAAGGATGGCAGGATTGCAAACATTTTGAGGGTGGGAGCCTCTTCAGTGATCTTATTGATCCCTCATAAGGAGTGTGGCTCATGAATACAGTTAGTGCATTTATAAGCAATCAGGGTTTTATTGAGAAACACTTCCCTTCACAGTGAGTTAGCAACGTCAGACTTCTTTGAAAAATGCTATTACCTTGGAGATGGGTAATTTAAAGGAGTCCTGTTACAGGGTGGAGGATATTTCTTGTGTTTCCCAGAAGACAGGAGGCATGAATTATGGCTCCCCGTGAGCAGCTAAATTTCTTGCGAAATGATAAGTTAGCCCACCAATTTGTCTCGGCTGATTCTCGAACTGACACCAGTCATGGGTGCTAACCTTTGTAGGCAAGATCCATCTGTGTTTAGAGAGATTTCCTCACCTTGCCAGGGCTGGTTGGCTGTGGCATCCTTTGTCCTTTAACTCTTCTGCTCTAGGGACAAAAAATCCTGAACCCGCTTGAGAAGTCCTGAAGCAACCATAAATATATTCAGATGGTTAAAAACATAGATTTGAATAAACTCTTTGTTTCTATGAAAAATCATTTAATATTTCTATAGGGTTTCAGAGGTAACACATCTTCATGAGGTGATCTCATGTGACTCTCATAGTGATCTGAGAGGTAACCAGGCCACCTAGCACTATTGCTGTCATTTATGGGAGAAGAAACTGAGGAACAAAGAAGACAACTGATTTGCTTATGATACCATGCTGAAGAATCAAGTATTGGGTAAACATTCAGGTCTTCAGTCCCTAGTTTAGTTTTGTTTCCTCATCTACAAAGTTAACGTGCACATGATTGCCATTCGAAATTCACTCATTGACAATAATTCATCAAAACCTAAAATGTATCCAGGGCTACACTGTGAAAGGTATCAGTGGGAAAAGAATGACAGAGATGTTTTCTGATCTTCAAAGGTTTATAATCTCTTCACGGAGCCAGGTAGGAAGGGCAAGTTAAATATCCACTGTGGAGGTGCAAAAAATAATTTTCTCCCCACCTTTCTAAGTCCTCTGGCTGGGCTAATAATCAAATCAACATGAGACGGATTAACAGGAGAAAATGTCCAACATGGATTAAGAATGTACATTTTCGGGTTACATGAGACTAGATCGAATTGGGCAATTGCAGTTTATATGCCATTCTGGGCAAAGGCGAGGGAGGCAGGTGGCTGGGATTTCAAAGAGAGAGCAGGCAATTTACAGGTAGATGAGAAGGAGAAAACACGGGGTGAAGGGATTCTCGCTGGGCCACCCAGAAACACTGGGACACACAAGGAAGTTCTTCAAACAGGCTTTGCTAGATTGCACCCAGTCTGCCACATTTGGTTTATATTATGCTAAGCTGATGCTGTCTTTGTTTAAGCAGGTTTTTCTTTCTATCTGAACTCCTTTAAGCAGGTAAAGGAGGGTCAAAGGTTTCTTTCTGAGTCTGTTGTTTCTTAATAACCAGCTTAAAATCAGTCTCCCAAAAGGCATATTTTGGGGTGGCAAAATTTTGGTTCCCCTTGCCATGTTAGAGAACCCTTTTTATCCTCCTGTGATTTTATGAGGAACAGCTAAGTGGTATGGGGTGTGGCCGGAAGGCAGAACTTTGGCTTTTTAGTTGTAAAGTTGATGAATTTTGCTCATGTATTGCAGATGGACTGGCAAACAGTGTCCTTTGCTCACAGACATGAAGGCACCATGGCCTCCCATATCCAAACTATGTGTTTGGAAAAGCCAGATGATTATTCACCCCAAACACCCATCTTTCTCCGGTAACTGATAGAAAGCTCTTGGTCGTCACAGTCAACTGCAAAGGCAGGATATTTAAAATTGTTATACATGAAAAATAATCGAAGGCAGCCCCGCTGCCTTGGATTCTGGAAGAGTCCTGAGTCTTCAGTCTGCATAAAATGGGCCACATTCATTTCGTTACATTAAGTTTATTTTTGATGACAGCAAACACTCAGGTGATACACTCACACTAAATTAATAATTTAGAGGAATGATCTTAATTCCACTCACTAATACTTTTTTATAGGTGAGTTAAATGACTTTGTATGTGTGTGTATCATATATGTATATGTGCATACATACTAGTATGACGGGCTTTATGGTGCCAGCCTGCCTACACCTCCTTCCACCTGATCTTCCTGGCCCACAACCTTGATGAGGGGCAGCAACCATGTTTTATATCAGTCCGGATCCTGCCCGGGCTGAATGGACCATGAAAAACATTTTGATATAGGCTCTCCATAAGCTGAACAGAACCCATGTAGTTTTGCATATCAGATTCACCTGAGGAATTGGGAATTGGGAAAGGGAAGGGCGGAGGTAGTTTGCACTAGGCAGAAGGCAAAACGATCTTGACTCTATGTAAAGGGAGCTTAGGATTGGATAAAAGCAAGCAGAAGTTATGAGAGAGCAAAAACCAGAAATAAGGAAAGGATGCCAGCTTGCTGGTGAAGAGGTGAGCAGCAAAGACAACCCTGAGAAAAGACACCCAAGTCTAGTTTCCGGTTCCAAGGAGGCTGGCTCCTGGGGAAGATAAGCAATGCGTATAAATAACCCATCAGTGGTATCCTGACAATAAGCCTATTGTACCTGCACAAGAAACCCCTCCTTCGTTAATTCATCTTAAGTGCATCTCTCTTCCTTTTAATCAAACGAGTCTGATTGAAGAATGTACTACAAATGTGCACATTTTAAATAATGTCTTTGAAATGATAGGCTGAAATGATAGGTGAGTGACACTAAACTATGAATGGAACAATGGAGGGTTGTTTGTGTTTTAAAAGATTTGCAGCAGAATAGGAGCTTGTTAGAAACACATAAAGATGATCGAATATGGGAATAAATGCATTGTGAGTTCTTCCTTTAATCTCAAGGATAAGAACAAGAATTCTGGTCATTGGTGATCTCACTTAGTGTACCCCTGCAGCTCTCTCTGTAACCTCTGCCCATAGAATAAATTTCATTGAAGTGCATTCAATGTTAGAAGATATTTGGCTGACATTTGATTTCATGGCTTGAACCCATAAATAACATTTAATGTGTATCTTGGTACTTTGTAAACAGTAAAACAAATACCTAATTATTTGCATAGCTAATTATGTCCTCAGAAATTATTATGAAATAAACACAATGGCAGTGACAAAAACATGATGACGTGTGCCATTAATTTCCAAGTTCCACTGCAAAAGACCTCATTCTGTCCTGTCAATGAGATTTCAGTTTGGAATATCCAGTATTAGAAGAGATTTGCTTTCTGGGAAGTTATGATGGAAGCACCAAAGGAGGAAGAGTGGCCGGAGGCAGAACAGTGGATTTTGGGTGGTGGAAAAGGAGGCAAGGTTTTGGTCAATTTCGACTAAATGTTTGGTTATCTAATGAAAATATTAAAGCTTCTGAATTTCTATGGTTTGTACAAGAGAATCATAAAAAACACCAGCAAGCTATTGTCAGGGAAGAAAATAGAACTCAAAATACTATTCATTGCGTCGTAGAATTCTGGACCAAGATGTTCTGCTAGGTAGGAATTTCAGGTAGTTTCACTGCTTTAAAGGCTTAATTTGCCATTTTAGATAAGAGAACAAAAGAAATTTAACTGGTTATTTGACACAAGGTAGGCAAAATGAGCAAGCTATCGAATACTTTCTGAAAGTTCTACTGGCCTAACTGAAGGCTATATTACCATAACCGAAGAGAAAAGAAGCTAAGGCTTATGGTCATGATCACACAGAATATATTCGCTGTTATTTGATTATATATAATATCTATTGTTAAGTAGATAAAGTAATGTTCTGTAATCGAGGACATTTCTTACTGTATTTTAAACTTAGTTACTTTAAAAATTCTTAAGAAAACATCAACCCAACAAGTAATCTATGGTTTATCTGTAAGACCCCATAGCATTTTGGATAGTCTGTAGGGGGATGGGCATTTTGGAATATGAGCTTTGGTCTTCTTTCTTTCTCGGTCCTGTCACACTACCTCCAGACTCTGCAGTCAGTCCTTTATCTCCTTTTCCATTTTGGAGGGAAAAACCAAACCAAACCAAAACAAACAAAAACCCAAAGAAACCCCATACAACTTTCACTAGACAGCCATTCCTTGGGCTGGGCTAATCTCTCACCTTTCACCTTATTCCAACGAAAGTAAATTTTAGATCTGAACTCCTAACTTACACTGAGAACAAATGACTTTGTGAAAAAGCTGCTCCTGGAATTCAAAGTGTTACCTAACCTTTGTGGATTGTTAGTTGGTAGAAGATTTGTGTAACAGGCAGAAATGTTAGATTCTATCGCTAGACTGCAGTAGTTGTTTGTGTGCCTGCCAGGAACTTAAACACAACTGCTTCTCTCTGAAAGAAATATAACAAGAGTTATTTTCATCCACATTGTGAAGAAAGAGGCCTTGCTAAGAAGAGAGATCACGTATAACTTTGGGAAACAGGGGCATTATGTGGGTAAGCAGAGATTGGTAGAGTATTTACAGCTATGTTAACAGAGTGGGTTGGGGCATAAAAACACTTGACTTTTTTGTTTTGTTTTGCTTTGGTTGTTTTTGTTGTTGTTTTTGCTATTTATAAGAAAAATAAAACTTGAAAAGTTATTCTGTAGTCTAAGACTATCATAAAAATGTATCATGTGTTGTAATTGTATAGAACATATATCCCTGGATAAATATCTAGAACACTGCTTGAAGTTAATAAAATAAAACTGTTATAATGTTTAATTATTTCATTTTGTTAGGTCTAGAATCAGCTTTCTGTTCTTGGGTTTAGATCACTGGTTCTGAACTTGTATTCTCGGAATTCCCTTCATGAGACTAAACAGAATTTTGGACATAGATATTATTTCCAAAAGACACTAGAGTTTACTATTTTCCTTCTACTTATCGATGTACATGTAGGACAGCAATACCTGAATTACGTACAAAGTGCAAGTAAAATTCTGTAGAGAAGCAATTTTCCTTGAATCTTAAATCAAATTAAAATGGTTGCCTATTCTCTCAACTATTGATATGGCCTCTTAATTGACACACTGTTCCTAAACCAATTTGGATTTTCCACATTGATTCAAACACTCTTCTTCATTTAGTTGAAAAGTTCATGTCTGCACCAAACCATTAGATAAAGTGCAGACTTGTTTCTCTTAAAACTAATTTCTAGTCATTTTAAAAGTCTGTCCATTAAACTAATAATGGCAACAAAAGAGTTGAACTCATTGTCTGAAGAATCACAAATTCTTATTCTGAATTATGTTTGGAACAAGGAAGTACACATCCTGGAATGATAGAAGTCAATATTAATTAGATAACACACAATGATCATCGTTGTTCTCTTTGGGTTGAAAGTAGAAGAACCTTAAGTAAAAAGAGAACTTCTAAGGTGGCTGAATTAACCTCAATATGGAACCTACGGGGAGGTCATGAAGATAAGCAACTGGAAATCCATTTGGACTTGCATCTTTCCCACTCTGCACATCTTTGTCATTTTGCTTTCTTCCCTAGAAAGTGAACTGTGAATGTGTACGTCTCTTATGAAAGCACCTCTAGAGATTGACCAGCATCTCTGGCCAAAACCAGGAAGAGAGCACCTGATTGGTCCAACTGGAGTCATGTGACTAGCTATTGTCAGAGGGGTGGAGTACCCTAGTCCTGCTGCTGCCTATGCCCACTCCAGAGAAAGGGGCTGGGAGGGCACTCAGAAAGTGTTTACTACAATATAACTTTCATCAGCACATCTCCCTAGATGCTTTCCATTAAACAAGGATTTATCTTCATCACAGGTAACTATAGTTAATTTTTGGTGCATCTTCGTTCACTTTCTGCTTCACATTTTATGCTCCAGCAACAAAAAATTGCTTGTAGTTCCATCTACCCATCCGCCCTCTATTTAACCCCGATATTCTCCAACACAATCAATAAATTTCATGTCTAAATTCCTGTAGTCCTCTGTGCTTGTAGTGGCCCCTTTCTAATTCTCTTTATTCTTTAGGAGTCATGCCCAATGTCACTGCTTCCAGGTCTTCCCAAGTTCTTTACCTTCCTGGGCTAGTTATCATTTCTTTCTTTATGCAACATAACATTGTGCACATAAATGTCTACAATTGTCAAACTCCATTGCTTGTGATTTCCTGTTTAGGTTTTGACATCTTTATAACTGCAGACACTATGAGCCCGGCTTACAGTGGGTGCTCCAAAATACTGGAATGAATATACTCTCAGTTTTCCTTTAGTTAATGATTAACTCTCCGGAATTAAAAGAGTGTGTCATTACATGAAAAGTATTGTCTGCACGAACCCCTCAGAATCTTTAACTTGTCAAAGAATTAGATGTCTGGGAGTTCTGAACAAACTCCAAGGCATGATGTCAGCCTAGCACTTGAGACTCACCTACTGTTTACCTGGTACCCCGACTGGCTTAATTTCCTCTTAAAACTTATACTGGGTTTGCCCTCGCCCCCTTTTGTATGCAATTTTGATTTAGTGAAGTAATGGTCAGAGCATCAGCTTATGAAATTATTTTATTTTTTCTGCATATAAACATTATTTTTCAAAGGTAATTTCATTAAGTACGTCCTGCAGCTCTGTGAACTCTCAACAACCTTAATTTGCAAGGTTCGCCTTGATCTTCAGTCCTTGAGACATATATATAGAGATGTTTGTCTTCTTATTTTTAAAGCTCACTTCTGCACTCTAGTCCTAAAGAGTTTGACTTTACATCTCCCACCTTAGCATTAAATGTGCTTTTCTTTCTTTCCCCCCTCCTTCTTGACGTTTTATTAATATCACGTAGAGAAATGTTGCCTGATCCTAAACCATTTTGGAAATGGTTGACTTTTGTTAATCTCTGGTTTGGGGTGTAAGGGATGAGCATTTCCTCGGATAAGAGTTTCAAGCTTAATTTCCCCACAAAAACAAAACAAAAAAAAACCCAAAAATCAACAACAACAAAAAAACAACAGCAGCCAAACCTCTAGGACCGCCTTTGGATACGTTGGGCAGGCAGCCCCTCAAGTCCTAATAAATGAATTAGCATCTCAGAAAGGAGATCACTGCGGGGCTGATATTGATCAGGGTCAGCCGGTGTGTTTGCCTGCGATTGTTTGGGGGGTGGTTAATTGAGTGTCAGTCTCGGCCTGTGTCGTCTCGCTGGCGCCGGGTGCTTTTTGGATTTGCTAATTTTCGTTAAGTGTCTCTAGCCGGCTACTCGTCCCCTGTCTACCCAGGAGAACTTAGCGGCTCCTACTGATCAACAGTCTGTCTGTCTGGGCTTTATTGATCACTGGGCGGGCGGCTGGAGGCGGATGCGCTGAGAGGGAAAGGGGGAAGGCTCAAAGCAGACCTCAGCGCCCGGCCGCCCCCCTTCCTGGCTCCGGACTGGACCTCCTCCTCAGCCCCACACGCGAGCCAGCGGGGCTAGGCAAGGGCGCCTTGGCCGACGGCTCACGCCGGGGCACTGCCACTTGTCCCTGGGGCTCCCGGAGCGCGCAGCGTAGCGGTGTAGGGCTTCCGAACCCGGACACGCGGGTCCCTCGCTTGTTTAGGAGTCAACAGAAAAGAAGCCACGGACTAGGGGACGCTGGCCCAAGGCTGAGAGGGTCACGGAGGCGGGTGCCAAAGACAGACCCAGTGGCCGGGCTTGACTTGTGCCCCCGGAAGGTCACGGACGCGCAAGCCTCCGCGAGGGGGAGCGCGGGAGACAGGAGCCGCAGGGCCCGAGGCCACAGACGCCGGCGCCGCTAGGAGCCACCGGCAGGTCCCGCCCCGCTCGCGTCTGGGGCCGCCCCCTGGCTGTGGGACGACTGACTGGGGCCTGGCGGCCAATCGGACGGCGCTGGCGCGGCTGGGGGCGGGGCCGGGGCGGGGCGGCGCCGGGCCGGCTCCCCGCGCCGAGCGCTATTTACGGCGGGGAGAGGAGCTGGCAGAGCCGGCGCAGGCGGGATCTCGTGGCTGGCAGTGTCTGCATGCGCTCGCGGAGTCTCTGTCTTCTCAGAGTGTCCGACGGAAGAGGTGTGAAGCTGAACGCACAGCCGGGATTGCGGCGCCGAGCGCAGCGAAAGAGTCGGTGCACGCAGAGGCGGCCCGCAAAGGTCCTCTAGGGTCTTCGGCTCGCCCTCCAGCCTTGCTCCATGCTCCGGCCACGGCCGTGCCACTCGCCCCGTTGTTGACGGCGCCCGCCGCCCCGGGCAGCACTCATGCACGGCGCGCTCCGGGAGTCGTAGGCTGCAGCTGCGCCGCGGCTCCGGGACCGGCTGGAGTGCCGCGGCCGTGGGGGGCGTCAATGGATCGCCATTCCAGCTACATCTTCGTCTGGCTGCAGCTCGAACTCTGCGCCATGGCCGTGCTGCTCACCAAAGGTGGGTGCCCGCCGGCTAGCTGGGGCGCGGGCTCCCTGGGGAGGGGCGCGCGGGGTCCCGGGGCGCCCGCCGCCTCAGGCCTTTGAAGCCGGCTGCCAAGGCTTTGTTAGCAGCGGGTGAGGCTTCCTCCCGCTCTGGAGCCCGCAGGTCGCGACAAGTTGCCTGTTCTTAGAAGTCGCGGCGGTGGCCTCGCGGCCGCCCCCTCGGGTGTCCCAGGCCCGGCGCGTGGAGGTGGAGTCAGACCTCAGGGCAAGTGGTTGTCAAAATGTTTGTGTAAGTCTGTCTGTAGTGAAGTTCTGAACATTGGCGGCTGGAGAGCGAGCGGTAGTTGGCCTCGGACGCTACCTCCCTCCCCACCCCGGGGCGGGGCGCCCGGGAGGAACCGCAGACCCCGGTCCTCCAGTTGCACTGTGCCCGAGTGAGTGAGTTGAGAGAGAGAGAGAGAGAGAGACAGACAGACAGAGACAGAGAGAGAATGTCTCCCCGTGTATCCGAATGCGTCTCTGTATTTGAATATATCTCTGTATTTGAATTTGTCTCTGTTTGAATGTGTCTCTGCCCATGAGTGTCTCTGTTGAGTGTGTCTTACTTGCTGTATCTCTGTATTTGAGTGTCTCCGTGTTTGAATTTGCTTCTGTCCGTGAGTTGTTTCTTTGTGTGTCTCTGAGTGTCGTTGTGACTCGGCGAGTGTGTGTGTGCCTCCCCGAGAGTGTAGGTGTCCGGGGTGTGAGTTCGTGTGCATGCGTGTGACTGGGAGGAGGAGGAGGCTCTGTCAGCGGTCCCATTTCCCACACACCTCATATTTTACAAATACTCAAAAAAAAAAAAAAATCAAACAAAAAAACAAGCAGTGGTCAGTTGCCTTTTCTTTCCCCTGCAGGCTTTCACCTTTTAGGTCGAAGTAACCCAAACTCCCTCTAGATTTCAAGGTCCCCCCCACCCCACCCCCCCGCCATGAACTCTACCTGCTGTTATGTGAATAGATAAATTTTTTAAAATAGGAAGCATTATTTAGCTTTTGCACCCCCCCACTTTTCTCTAATTGCCATGTAGCAGGCATGAGGTTAAAGGATAAGCTAGCCCAGCAAAGATGATGTGCTACAGTATTTATTTATTTTGGAAGGAAGGGTATAATTAACCCTAAATAACAGCCCTCAGAGCCTGCAGAGGGGAGCCTCCTGGTCCTATCAAAGGCCAGCAGAACAGGGAGGGACTGAGGCTGACATGAAGTCACAGATACCGAAACTATGCGCCTGATAATGATATAATTAGGGGATCAGAGATTTCTGACTGCTGCGGACTTCAAAAGCTTTAAAAGAAGCCAGCAGTCTCTCCTGTAGCCATCTTGACTGAAGCAGACATTTTTGTTTAATCACTACATACAGTAACAAGAAAGGGGGAAAACAGAAGAGCATTGTTCCCTGTTTCAAAATACCAGTCCCCTTTCTGGCCTTTTGCATGCCACAGGAAGAAACTTTATGAAACGACAGAAATATAGTTTTAATACGGTAATACAGAAGTTCATTCAGCGTGCTCCAATGTGGCTCCAATTTAAAAAAAAAAGTTGTTAGAACTTTTTCCTAGTTACCTGTCAAAATTTTATTAGACTATTTTAGGTCATTGAAAATATAGTATGTTAAATAGGCTCTCATAAACATTTAAGCAGCATTTCACTTGCAGTCAGTCTTTTTGTGCATTAGGACTGAGGTGAATAGGATCAAAGGTGACTTTTAATCTATTGTATTTCTCCTTTAAGTCTATGGATAGGATTTGTCAGACGAGGCCATGTAGTCATCTCTACGTAAGACTGGTGAGCTTTATGTGAAAAGTCAAATAAGCTGGAAAGAGGAGAAAGGAACCTCTGCACAGCAAGGTCGTAACTTGAAGGTCTCACTGGAGGAGGGACCCAGGACAAGGGAGCACAGATTTAGGGTAGGAGAGAACCCTCCAGCTTTGGATGGGTCAACTTGGGTTGCCAAAGATCAGTGTTTCGTTGGCTGGTCTGTCTGGAACCAAAACATTAGCAGCCTCTGGTGAAAACTGAACATACCTGATAGTGGCCTGGGATTTGGACAGATAATTAAATGAGACACCTTACTCGGGCATTCACTGAGAGGAAGCAGAAGAAAGGGGAGGGTGGGAAGAGGTATTTCAGAGCGAAGGTCTCAGCACCTAGACAGAACTTCAGGTCGGGAGCTGGGAAGAAGTACGTGTGTTAGTTCATTTTACAGCAGCTTTAGCTGTGGCACGTGACAATGACTGAAGTCCACTGGTTCGGATATCATACCAGTGATAACTCTGAGACTCAGGTTATTTCGACTAGAAATTGATGTCAGAAACCTCATATCTTGCGTTGAGGCAAAAATGTTAACTGACTCGCAACTCACCGACTAAGTTTTATAAAGGAAACTTTTAATCACTTCCTGTAGAAAAATTTGAGGTTTCCTTGAGGATTTTTCATTCAACCAGCAGAGGATTTTCAGTTTCAGTGTTTCCCCTTTTAGATCCCATGTTGAATTACATGTAGAACTGGGGAGTGACGGGGAGGAGAAGTTAGCCTTGCAGTTTTACACCCTCCCCTCCACCCCAGAGTTTTATGACTTTCCATTTGGGCTGAAAGAAATTGACTTTGGCACGCAAACCCCTAATTGTAAACTGCCTAGTTCCTGTTTTACAATATACTGACTAAAAGCTCCTCTGCATGAAAAGATCTTTATAGGCAAAGTTTGCCTTTTCTAGAGAGGTTGCAAATAGCTGCCCAGTTTCATAGTTTTAAAACCTCCTGACTGGAGCAATTTCTAGATTGTTGTGTTTCTAGTTAATAACTTTATAAGGTGTTAGCTAAAGCTCTTAAATCTTGGCACAGCCCTTCGAGGTAGTAAACAATTCAGTAGTTCCGATCAAATATTTATACTGACAAAATAAAAAAGCCTCGCATTTTCATGTTGTATGGTCATGTAGGATTAAAAATGAATAAATAATGTAATTTGCTTTAGGGTAGGAGAAATGATTGTGATTGGCATTTTCTTTCAAAAACAAAAGTATTATTTTTAATTACACACTAACTTATTAGCAACCTAAATTGAACTTTGATTCTCTGCTATTAGGACTAATACATGTGTAAAATTGTATTTAACTGGATTGAAATTTAAGCACTGGCTTACCCAAAGGGCTTTTCCAGTCTGCATGGCTTGCTGTTGTAAGCACTCAGCTGAATATTCTAAAAGCTAGTGCCTTTGAGCTTGGGATTTAGCACTCGCTTAAGCAGATGCTTTGTGTGGTCTCTGAAGCAGTTTGATGCAATTTCTCATTGTTTTCAGGTGAAATCAGATGCTACTGTGATGCTGCCCATTGCGTGGCGACTGGCTATATGTGTAAATCTGAGCTAAGCGCCTGCTTCTCTAGGCTTCTTGATCCTCAGAACACAAATTCCCCACTCACCCATGGCTGCCTGGACTCTCTCGCAAGCACAGCAGACATCTGCCAAGCCAAACAGGCCCAAAACCACTCTGGCACCGCCATGCCCACGTTGGAATGCTGTCATGAAGATATGTGCAATTACAGAGGGCTGCATGACGTTCTCTCTCCTCCCAAGGGGGAGGCCTCAGGTAGGTAGGAGCCCTTTCTAACCAAAATGCTCGCCTGATCTATAGGCTTGTGACAGCCGCGACTTTGTATGTCTGCTATTGATTTTGTTGTTAATGTAATTAGAGACACCAGAGGGAGCAGTGTGGCTGGATGCAAAGATGCATCTCTATTGAGTAGCTTTTATGTCTGCCTGAGCATTACATATCTGTCTACATAGTAGGTTTTGCCTGTTTTTTCAACATTTTGAAGATATTAAAAGACCATTACTACTTAGCAATGACAGTCTGTAAACAAATGTTTTTATAAGCTTTTTTGCATTGTTATTGCAACATTTGTTTTCGAAATATTGTTGGCTTAAGTGTAAGCTTTTTATTGGGGCCCCTCGTTTAGATGATCACGCATGTCTACAGGAGGGGGTTAACATAGTTTGATCATTTTGCTTGTGCTCCTTTAGGACAAGGAAACCGGTATCAGCACGACAGTAGCAGGAACCTCATCACCAAAGTGCAGGAGTTGACCTCCTCCAAAGAGCTGTGGTTCAGGGCAGCAGTCATTGCTGTCCCCATTGCTGGAGGGCTGATTTTAGTGTTGCTTATTATGTTGGCCTTGAGGATGCTTCGAAGTGAAAACAAGAGACTGCAGGATCAGCGGCAACAGATGCTGTCCCGTTTGCACTACAGCTTTCACGGACACCACTCCAAAAAGGGGCAGATTGCAAAGTTGGACTTGGAGTGCATGGTGCCAGTGAGTGGGCATGAGAACTGCTGTCTGACCTGTGACAAAATGAGACAAGCAGACCTCAGCAACGACAAGATCCTCTCGCTCGTTCACTGGGGCATGTACAGCGGGCATGGGAAGCTGGAGTTCGTATGACGGCGTCGTATCTGAACTGAGCTTCTAGGACGCTCGAAGAAGGCCTTTGAATTCTGCTGGACAGGAGCACTTTATCTGAAGAAAAACAAACGCATGTGATCATCTTGGAGAGACAAAATGACCTCTGCAAACAGAATCTTGGATGTTTCTTCTGAAGGATTATTTGCACAGACTTACATACAGTCAAATGTATTATTTGCTTTGAAATTATAAAAAGCAAAGAGAAGACTATGTACACACTGTTACCAGGGTGATTTGCATCTGAGGGAGCTGGAATGAGTACCTAAATAAACCAAAATGTGCTCCATGTAAGCTCCTCCATCTTGATTTACTGTAAAGATTTAAATGTGTGTGTGTGTGTGTGTGTGTGTGTGTGTGTGTAGTCTGAAATGTAGCAGTGTCTTGTCATAAATTAAAACCTAAGTGGGAAGTATAAGAAACTACATGTTAATTATACCAGTGAAGATCTGTTGCTCATAGTAGGGTCTGACTAGGATTTGGCTTGGTTTTTCTTTTACCTTTTTTTTTTAATGAGACCAAGCTCTTGTTTATTCTTACATGTGCATGTGTAATTTTCTTACAGTGTGTAGAGTTGCTAAATGTACTGCCCATCATTCATTGTCTTACCCACATTTTTTGTTTGGATCATTCTGGTTTTTAGCTTTCATCTAACAGAAATCTTAAATGTATTTATACCAGGTCAGATATGATTGATCAGTTTCTGAAGTTGCCTTAGCAGAGGTACCATTATTTATCAACAACTTGATCCAGTTGCTCTGGAATACTTCTTAAGATGTCTACCTCCAACCGGGAAAAAAAACCCCAACAACCCTACTAAATGAAACTTGGTTTTATGTAGTTAGTTAGTCACTGTCTATTTCTACTGTTGACTGTCTCAAACCAAATGAAATATTTTGAACCCCACATTAGCAGAACCGTTACTGTACCAGTTTTCAGAACATCCTTCATCAGTGTTATGCTGTTTTATTTTTTACTTCTCTATTTTTAGAAAGGTTTTCAAGAGTGACCATTACATATCAATTGAGATTAAATAACACGCAGCCTTACTAGTTTTCCTCTCCCAAATCAACAACTACATAGAACATTGACTTTAGCCACGAACTTGATACACTAGCAGTGTTTGCATTCCTGTAGGACTTTGTTTGGCAACACTTCCCAGCCTGAATTTAAACCCCTGTCACATTTGTGTACATTTACCCCCAAATGAGTTTTTGTTATCTTAAATGTGACAATAATTTGTCATGTAGGGCTTTTTTTCTCAATTTTTTTTTTTTTTGTATATTTGAAACTTCTGCTTAAAAATTAAACTCTTGCCTGCGTATCTGAAGATGGGGTTTCCTTTTGTGAGTGTTAAAGGATTTTTTACAAAAAAGACTTTCTGAAATATTTTATGATAGGGATAATTTGGGTTCCCTAAGACAGATGCAGTAGTCAAATTCATGGAAGAGTCAGAGTTGAAAGGACTAGTCTAAAAATCAATACCTAGACTATTTAATAATCAATAGCCCCGAGCAAATTAGGGTATGGAATAAACATACATTTTAATAAATGACATAATTTGTTTTGTGTTTTTTGAGGTTGACAGTTTGTGCATGCATAACTTACAGTTTATGAAAGGTGTTAAGTTTGATGTGGGTCCAGTTTTGAGGGAGCCAGAGGACAGCCAAACCTGTCTAGAGAAGAGGATTGATCAAAATTACCACCCTCACTTCTGCTTTCTACCTCTAAATCAAATTATAGCAGTTTTGTCACTTAGAATTGGAAGACATGCTCCTTACACCTTTTCACTTCATGTACAGCATCATGCAACCTAAATCATTCTTTAAGTAGCCCGCTTTGATGTCAGTTCTATATGGTTAATTTCCTTCTGTTTGTCCTGCTACTATTCTATATTCACCTCATTTTTTCCAACTGCCAGCTAATGAAGAACTCTGCAATTCATGAAGGAATAAAGCAAAGAAAGATTTAAATTCATAGGCTTTGAAACCCTTTGAAATCAGTAAACCCCGTGCTCTAGGATCGGCCTGGGTCCAGGCTAGCACTAAACTCACAGCCATTTAATGGAAGAGGAATGCAAAATGCCTTCACTTGGTTCTGTGTTCACTGACCTGTGTCTTGTTCTTTCTGTTGTATATTCATGAGGCTGTTTACACCTCCCTGTTCTGTGGGGTGGTGGCACTTTGCCCATGCTCTCTCAGGCTGGGTGTTCTAGGGCTCAAGTTCAAGCCACTTAATAGATTGGCCCTGTCTCTTTTGCTAGTAACAAATCCTCTTTTAATATCCTCTCATTCATTTACTGTTTGCACATGTCCTTGCCACCAGTCTTAAAGCAGAACTACGCATAACATGGCCTTTCAATGAAAATATTGCAGTTTCTCAACTTTGATTTTTACTAAGAACTAAATATAGATTCTTTTGCTTTCCTATGAGTGTAGATGTTGCCAAGAGCAGAGATAAAGGACCCTTCATGAAGTAACCACCTACCTGATTCAGTGATGTAAGGATGGTAATGACCAGTTTGTTTTTCCCTCCTAGAGATGTTTACTGTTACCTTGAGGTGTCAGTACAAGGCTGGGCTAACCAGGAACAGCCCTTGTTTAATATTGACGTAAAACTCCCCCCCAAAAGTAATTTTCCTTTCTAAGTGGAAATTTGCCCAAACCAGGGACAAATGGGACCCAATTTGCCATGTTTCTGTATCTACACCCCTTACATTCTACTCCTTTTGAAAAAATTGATCTGTACATGGTTATGTCTTTTATGGTATTTCCCCCTTTTATTTTGAATGGCTCAGAGGCTTCCTAGAAATGGACTGGTGTGCCTCTAATTTCTGCTGAACTGATTTTATTAAAAACACTGCACCATAGGGGGTTTGACCTTCTAAAATACCAAACATGTCTGCTTAGAAAATCACCAAGCTCTCTTCTGAAGAGCTTGTAAATCTGGTTTCAATATGGGTTGATTATAGGCTAAAAGCTTGAAAGCAGTGGCATCTAGTATCATGAGTCTGGAGCTAGCCATTTTGGGGCCAGGACAGCTTTTTTTCCTTATAACCTCTAATTGGTCCTCTTCCCTGTCTCAGCCGAAATAACTTGAAATGTCCAAGGTACGTGGTGTGATGAGGCTGAACTCAAGAGCCGTGGTCAAGCTCACCTTGGAGTCTCACAGCCTGGGTTCAAAGGCTGCCTTTGTCCTTATCAGCTGTGTGACCTTGGGCAAATGACAAACTCTTTGAATCCTCAGTTTTGTTACCTTTAAAATGGGGACAATGATAATACTTTATGAGATCCTTGTGAGGAGATATAGTAGCCATTCCTATTGATGTACACAGGAGTCTTGGGTGGACTAGAGTGGTCCGACATTCTTTGAAATTTGAAAATTGTGCCTATTATTTATACAATGAATATTTTTACTTCACTTTTTCATATTTCAGATCTTTATATATTTGAGCTATGCAGGCCCTTCAGTCACCTGCAGACTGGATTTAGTATTTTAAATATTTACTTTCAATTTACTGCTTCTGGCGTTTCATATCTACCAATTATGTTGGTTTGTAATTATTTCCTTTTGGAGTCATCTATATGGCTACTGAGAAGAACCTTTTAATTTAATGTACCTATGTTTTTGTTTTTTTTTTTTAATTTGGCAGAATGAAATTATCTCAGAGTTTCAACGGCTCTAGATAGTTAATCCATTGAGAAAACCAAGAGTGAAGTTAAGTGACAGATAATGTTTCAGAATTGCTTGAACAGTTTGTGTCTGATGCATGCATTCTGACCAAGTGCTACTATCAGGTATAATTTGCCCCACAGGTGCTCTCAACAAAATATAAATAGTTCCACACCTGGTTTGGGCAAGTTCGTGAATTTGGGGTGGGGAACAGTTAGTGAAAATCCATTGGAAGAAGTTAATTTTGTTCGCTACTCTGTGGATCACAGCTGTGATGGAAAAAAAGAACCATCTCACTCCTCTTCTCTCTACCGTGTTCTCTCTGTGTTGCCCTCACTCTGCTGACTTGCAAAGGCAGGTTGTTGATCTGAGGATTTGAGAGCCAAGGAAACGAGGAAATTAAATGCTCTTTCCGATTTTTACAAGTCTTTATTTGGTTCTAGTTTCAGACTCTGAACATGCCCTTGCTAATTTGGTGCATTGCTGATTGGCTGACAGTGCAGCCCTCTGCAGTGTGGTGGTGTCATTCCCTTGTCTGCCAGTCCATCAGTTTGGAGATGGAATGGGGAAGGGGGCAAGCTGAATTTAACCAGGTAGAGGTTTCATTCTTGCAGCGAGGCCCCGATTTTCCAATGATCTGCTTTGGAGAGTTTCAAAGTACTTATTACTGAGAGAGGCCTACCAGCCAGATTTCTGCAAACTTTCCCCACTCTATGAATGTGAAGAGGGGTAACAGGGAAAGGCATTGATGAGCTACCTTGGGAGCTACTTTGGATAAGTAGTGAGATAATAATCCCCAGGCATTTACCACTCCTTTAAGATCTTTAAGGGATTCATTCTATCTGCGGGCAAGTGGCCAGATGGCCTCTCAGGGGCTATTTTTCAAATTTTGTTTAGTCACCTCTATCTTGTAGAATAGATTGATGTTGGACTAAACTTAAGAGAAGTCTAGAAAGGTGAGCTGGTAATTATTTATTGCATGCTACACGTGTACATGTATGCCATGCTAGACCAACCATAGCCTTTGTGATCCTGGAATAACTTTACATTTAACAGTTTTCAAGGCAGTGTGTAAGTAATGGTGGAATTTGTGAGAAGTCAGCAATTGGTTTTTAGACACGTGAAGGCTAAGTTAGTTGTGACAAATTAATAAAGTCAGAGGCTGTTGTGTAAATTCACTCTGAAAGATCTCACATTACAAACCGAATGGAACAAAAATTGTTTTAGCAGTTAAAACCAAGAGAAATACAGAAAGCTCTTTATCCTTGGTCGCTTCCCCTTGGAATTTCCCTAGGGAACAGTGGAAAAACACCACACTCCTTAAAGCAGTGTCTTCCTGTTCTAGGGTTGGAAGTCCACTTTGAAATATTTTTTAAAAATGAAATTTACTGGATGTGATTTTGATACCATAGACTTTAATTCACAGTTACTTTGGTAAATGAGGTATTTCTCACCTGGATTTAGGGATTAAACTGTGACCTCCCAGGGGCAGGCAAGGGTCGTTGGGATCAGGAGCCTCTCAGAACGTGTCCATAATCCACCCACAGGGAAGACTGAGATGAAAGAGGAAAGCCTCTTGTCAGCAGACATCTGAATTCAGATTGTCAGCAAATAAACAAATGCTTCCCTTTTGTTTCTCGACCCTAAAGTATTGTCTTACAGACTCATAAATGTTTTGTATGGGAGGCCTAAAGGAGAGCAGATTGCTCATGAAGGGAGCTCAGGAGAAACAATTTCAATGCGTCTGAAAATGACTGAAGCCTTGCTGAGGTCAACGGGCTCAGCCCCCCTTTTAAATCTGGGGCAGTTTCCGAGCTCATGTAAGGATGTCATCATTCCCCATGAAGCTAAGAATTGTATTTTCTTTTTAGTATGGTCAAATACCCGACGTTTTCATCAGATATTGTTCCTCTAAGGAGGTAAGAACAAGCCACTGAGAATTTTGTGTGTCCAAAAGGTGAGGAACCCGGACTTAGCAGGCCGACCTAGTAGCTCAGCTTTAATAGCTTAACCCAGCCACACTGGGGCACTTCTTTTAAAATCAGCCTCTGACCAGAGGCTATAATTAAAGCCACCAATACGTGTGTACCTTGCTGCGCCCTTCGTTCAGGGGCACACCAAAAGTTATAAACGAACCCCCCCTTCAAACACTAAGCATCTTCATTAGAAGTTTCCTGTTCGCTTCAAAACTCAAATGACTCTTGGGCATCCATTTCCAGTTTTATAATTTAGACTTTCATGTACTTTTTATTATATTATTATATAGTGTTAGCTTAAGAAAATTATTATGCATAGACAACTTTAAATAACCAAAGGTAAATTTAAAAAATATGTGTGTGTGGGTGTGTGGGTGTGTAAGATGATCAATCATGCTTTTCCAATCCTTACGCTGTTTCTAGTTCCCCATATTCCTTTTATTTATTTAAAAATATTTTATGTATACATATATTTCTATTTTCTATGAGCCCTGGCTCAAACCAATGTCAACCAGCTTTCAATAGTGGTTGTGAAAAATTGTATGAATTAAGTGTGGAAAAGAGAAACTCTATGTCTTTAAAGGCAGTGTGACCGTTGGCATTTCCAAAGGCCACTTCTCTGCTGGAAGCAGAAGAGTGTGTTGTCTCGGTGAAACGTGGCGTGGCAGGGCTGGTGCTTGATGCAAAGGTTGGTTTTCTCTGGGATGCTTTGCATCTGACCCCCAGTTTCACAGGCTGACAAAGCAGAGTGAGGGCGCTGCTTTCGGAGGCTCTCTGAAGGGGGATCCGTGATCACTTACAAGTCAAGGGTCACTTCCCTGGCCTGACACCAGACTGTGAAGCAGGTTATGAGCGACATCTTTCAAGGGGCTGGATTGTGACAAACGCTATCTTGGGACAATAAAACGCGACCTCCTTCGCCAACGGGAGGCCGTTCCTTGGCATTTGCATGCAAATTGGGGTGAGTAGCTAACGGGTTGCTTTGAAATGCTCAATTTGTTTATCTCAACCTTTCCTTGTGGACAGAAGATTTATGGGGCTCTTTTTCATGGCCTTTAGCAATGAATTAGGTCCAGCAGGGTCCCCGGCATTTCATTCACTCCGCTGGGCCTGCAGACAAGGAAGTGCTCTGCTGGTCCCTGGCACGGGTGTGACCTGGGAAGCCACTGGTTCATAACGTCCTAGAGTTCCTCTAGGCTCTCCTGGCAGGGGCTCAGCCACCAAAACAGCAAACAACCGAAAGGAAAAAAAAAAACAAACCCAAACAAACCAACTCCTCTCTTCAGAATATCCATCACATGAAAACCTTGTCTGGAAAAAAAAATAAACCAGCCATTTCCTTTGGTTGCGTTTCCTTACCTCTTCTGGGAAAATGCCTCTCCCTCTTGGCCGAAAGGAAGACCAGTCACGGAGCCTCCCCTTTGGCTGTATCTTTGTAGGAACCTATTACAGTTAAAAGCATTTCTTCGAAGTGCTTCTCCTAATATTTTGATTGTCTTTATAGTGGTGCATGTTGTTTTGGCTTCTCAGGGACGTGGGCTCAGTTCAGATTTGGCTTGCTACTAGTGGAGTGACGTTGGGCTAATGAACCCCTTTGTTGCCTTCCTGACACTATGAGGATGATAATACCGGCACTGGGGAGGATTATATGAGACAGTGCAAATGAAGATTTAGCTCAATTCCCAGCAAAGTTGTAAAAGTTAGCCATTACTACTAGGTATTGTTCCTTCGGAAGCCTTCACAATGCTTAGAAAAGTCTCAGGGGTGGCCAGGGGTCACCAAGCCTACTTTACAGACCGGAGGAGGGCCAGCCTGGATAGATCCAGTGATGTGTATGTAATCTTTTTTATTTGTGAGTGTCTTTAATTTGCCCAATTGAAACTTTCATGTTTATACTTTGCTCAAGACAGTGTGAAAATACTTACTCTTGATGTAAAAATATTGAAACTGCCATATCCCTTGCAGGGAAATGTTATTTATTAGAAGAATGATGGTGTTTGACATGAGCGCAGAGCAGTTTGTGTTAATACCCTCCAAAATCAGGAAGGGCATGTTATCTGCTCCCTGTTACCACAAATACCTGTTTTTGCACATCCTGTTAATGAGTACACACCTGTCGAGTGTGTTAGTTTGCTCTGCTGAGTTAGTTGACACAGGGCCAAGCCACAGTTCACTGCACTTAGCGCTGCCCACCGTTTTGCTGCTTGGGGGTCCAGGTGAAGGTCACCCCCACAGGAAGGTGAGAAACACGTTAAAATTTAGTTTCAGACCACACTTGTAATCCATAAACTGAGTGAGCACTGTTCTCATGAGAATGTGTGCTTCTAAGAAATCTGTTAGACTAAAACCACAAGACAGCTTGGAGAGTAGGAGTACCAATTGCAACCCTACCAATTTGTCATGTATTATTTCTTACTAAGAGTGTTATGACATATGCAGTTCTATGTGTTTTAATGTTCTTGTAAGTCAGCCCGTTGGGCATGTTACATAAGAAATGGACAAATCATTGAGACTTCCCCCAAGCCTAGAAATTTGTGTCCCACATCTTCACAGCAACTTTAAGGAGCCACTAGCCACTTCCTGGGGGCACATACTGAGTGAGACACAAAGGCAGCTCCAACACACTTCTCATTAGCTGGCCAGCTCTTGAACATTTCCATGCATTCTAGGTCTTGCTTCATACCCTATTTCTTCTGATGCTCTCAGACTTGGGTTTTATTGCCGCTGGTGGTGTTATCCCATCTCAAGTCTAGAGTTGAGACTTCTCCCCCTAGACAGGATTTCTTGCTGTTTATGACTCTCCATCACTCACGCTATCTTTCCGGGCTCTGCCCCAGGCTGGTTCTGACCCCTGTTGCTCTGATTTAATGTCTTTTTTCTCTTTCAATCATGTATTTGGGTGTTGCTTTTCTCTCCAGACTGTTTGTTTTCCAGTGACGTGATTGGATACAGAACTTTGACTTCGGCTTTAGTTGGAAAGCTGTCTTGTGTCAACCTTGGTGCCATGATGTCAAGCTGGCAGACCAGACTTGGACCTTGGGTCTTGAGTAATCTTGGGTCTGGAGCACTGGACTGTTGCTTGCTTAGATACAAACTTGGTTATACTGTCCACTCACGATCTTGTCACATTTTAACTCACCTCACCAAACTCCCAAGACATAATCTTATGAGGGAGAACCCAAAAAAACCCTGGAAACAATGATCTTCTGTTTCTTTGATGTGAGAGGGATTGTGCACTCTCCAAGGACTGCTGAGGCCACAGTGCTATCCTCAGCCAACTTGAGATCAAGGCTGCTTGGGTCCCATCTTGACGTGGGGGACAAGTCTTCTGCAACAAAAGCCCAGTGCTTTCTGGGGATGCACATCCCCACTAAATATGGCCAGGGATGGGGGCTCAGCCCCTTGGATAGCCTGTGTTGAGCCCCCAGCCTGGTTAGCATGTGGGTGCCAGCCTGACCAGCTGCCTGCCATGGGCCATCAGTCTGGCCAGAATACCTACAACATCTCATCAAACCAGGACCTAGCTGGCCCTTCCTGGGCCTGTCAGTTCAGAGTGGAATTGTGCCAAGTTGGAGCAGTGCTCCCAGGGAAGCTCTGATAAGCTCTCTCTCTCGTCCCAGGCAGTACACAGTAAGACTAATTCATATATGTTCCCACCCCTCCTCCCAGTTCTAACAAGAACCCCACTTTGACTTCTCAATGGATACGGAAAACTTGTGAGAAAAATAAAGTCAAGCTCACAGTTTTGTTTCAGAATGGGATCTTTATAAGGCGCTTTGTCAGAAACAAGGTCTCCACCTTTCAAGAAGGTAAAACCATGCTAAACCCAAACCACACGATTTCTGCCCGGTCTCACCCCATCGCTCCCAGTAGAACCCGGAAGGAATTCTCTGTGTAGCCTTTCTTCATGATCATGCTTTGACAACTTCATTCACTTTATTCCTAACACTGTCCTAAAAGACTTTCTTTTTAGAAAACAGTCAAGAACACAACATAGTGGGAATTTTCTACATGACTGAATTCATGAAAAGAGTAGCATTCTAATTCCAGGCTCATCAAAATGCCCAGAGCCATTCGGCTTCTCATTGACAATGAATATTTGATATTTCAGAACTAAACGTAAGCAGTATGATGGGACTTATCAGGCACTGAGAAAATGCTAGAATCAGAAAGTTAAGACATCAGGTCACATGGAACACTCAATCTGAGTCTAGCATGCAAAGGGTCACCAGAGTGACTAGCACATAAAAGGTCAATGTTTAACTTTTTCAAGTTTTACTTAAATGAAATGTATAAGACAAGGGGAGAGTGAGAGAAAATTCTTTGTTGGTTAAAACGCTCTGGATAAAGAATGAGAAGAAAGCTGTGATCATTTTCAAGAAGTTTTCATGGGCTACACAGACTTTACTCATCTTGGTTTTCTGTATTCTGTCATGGCCTATGAGAGAGAGAGATATGAAATGAAAACAAACAAACAAAATGAATGAAGGGGAAGAAAGAAAACATAAAGAAATATTAGAAGACTAGGAGGAAATTAAATTTTTTCTTGGACCTGGAAAAGGACAACAAACAGAACACGTTAACATTTAATAAAACAAGCCCCAGGGTCACACGTGAGCATCTAAGCAGCAGTTAAATCTGGTGTCTAGCGCCTTGAGGCCTCAGATCACAGTGCAAAGAAATGCAGGGTTGTCAGCAAGAGCTCTCTTCCTGGGGTTTGCACTCATTTCCGGCAAAGTTAGGCTCTGGTGCCTCTTAGATGACTGGGTTTCTTGTCATTTTTTTCTAGCTCCTCCATTTGCGTTGGCCTTGCTGGCAAAACTCTAGGGCAATGGTGACTTGAAATGTGGTCCACAGGTGGGGCTGGTCCACAGGCTGTTTTGAATTGGTTTCTGAGGAGATAAGCACAAAAATGGAACGTAAGCATCTAGAATCTCTTACAGCAATTTGGTGGTGTAATTTTATATCTGTTGAGCCTAATAAAAAAAAAAGGAACTTCCTTTATATATCTTGGATTTTAATTTTATTTTGCCTACTAATAAATTTTTATTGCATTTTACAAGGTATCAATATGTGATAGATTGGGGGAAAAATGGGTCTTATATCACAGATAGTTTGAGAAGCACTGCTCTGGAGAACCAGGAGATAATGTTTCTGGGGAAAGGTATCACCCTCTTTCAAATTTGAATGGAATTTAGGAGGTGGAGGAGAGTCAAACATTTCTCTCCCTGACGAGCGTGGTTAGAAACAATGACTTCTAGTTAGTGACATTCTTTAGAGCAATGATTTTCAAACTTATTTGTCTTAGGACTCCCTATACACTTAGAAAAAGTCAGTTTTCAATTTTTCATTGTGAGTACATAGACATACAATGGGTTTATAAAATATTTTCTTTGTATATTGTGACCTTGTTCACCTCACCTCTCTGGTCTAGTAGTTTTGTTGTTGTTGCAGATTCTTTGTGATTTTTCTACCTGGACCATCATTATCACCCAAGAGTAGAGGCAGTTTTATTTTTTCCTTTATAATCTGTTACATTTTTCTTTTTCTTGCCTAATTTCCCCAACTAGAGCCTCCATCATAACATCAGTTAGGAGTGCTGGAAGCATACATCCTTGCCTTATTGTCAATCTTAGGGAGAAAGCATTAAGTTTTTAACCATGAAGTATGGTTCATAGCTGTAATATTTAAAGAAAGCACTTTATGAGACTGAGGAAGGTCCCCTTATTTCCTAATTTGCAGAGAGCTTTTCTCCTGAATTGATGTTGAATTCGGTGGCTTTCTCTGCATCTATACATATGATTATGTGGTTTTTTTTTCTTTCATCTATTGATATGGTAAATTACCTTGATTTTTGAATTTTGAATCAGCCTTGTACACACAGGACAAACCCCAATTATTCAAATGTATTATCATATTCATATATTAAGGAACTACGTTTGCTAGTATTTCACTGAAGACTTTGCATTTATGTTCACATTGTATTTTGGCATGTAGTTATCTTTCCTTGTATTATTTTTATCTGTTTTTGGGATCTGGGTAATGCTGGGAAGTTGGGAATGAATTGGGAGTGTTTTATTTATTTATTTATTTGAAGGCTTTTATCTACAAATTCAATTGCTTAAATAATATAGGTCTATTTATGCTACCCATTTCTTCTTGAGTGAATTTTGGCAGTTTTCGCTTCCCAAAGAATTTGTCCATTTCATCCAAGTTGTTGAATTTATGAGCATAGGGTTATTTGTAATATTGCCTTATTAGCCCTTTAATTTTTGTCGGAATTGCAGTGAAGTCCCCTCTTTCATTCCTCATCTTAGTACCTTGTGTTTTTCTCTCTTTTTTCTCTCATTCAGACTGATCAGAGGTTGATTTTATTGATTTAAAAAATGCGTTTGGCTTCTTTGGTTTTCTCTTTAATTTTTCTAATTTGTTAATTTTCTTAACTTTATTATTTCTTCCTTCTGCTTACATTGGATTTAATTTGCTCTCTTTTTCTGGCTTCTTAAGGTGGAAACTTATATAACTGATCTAAGACCTTTTTTCTTTTCTCATATAAGCATCAATGCTATATAACTTTCCCTCTACATAAGCACTGCCTCACCTGTCTCCCATAAATTTTTATATATTGTGTTTTCATTTCCATTTAATTCAATCTTTTTACTAATTTTTCTTGTGATTATTTTCACTGATTCCTGGATTATATACATGCGTGTTATTTAATTCCAAATATTTGGGGATTTTTACTAATATTTTTCTTTTATTGATTTCTTGTTTAATTCCATTATGGTCTGAGAACATACTTTGTATAATTTCAATTTAAAAATTTTGTAAAATTTGTCTTATAGTTCAGAATGTGTTCTATCATAGTCAATGTTGGGTGTATGGACTTGAAAAAAATGTGCATGAGACTGAAGGTGGGAATTCCAATCCAAGATGGTGACATAGGAGGCTCCTGAACTCATCTCCCCCATGAATACACTGGATTGATTCCTACACATGAAGCAATTCCCTGTGAAAGAAATGAGAAAACTAGCTGAACACCTCCTACACATCAAGTGAACAGGATAATACCTACATTGAAATGGGTCTTGGCACACCCTCAAGTACTGGGAACCACTAAGAGCAAAGCAGACAGCTTAGGCAATCACAAAGGTTTGAGAGACAACCAAGAGACTAGATTGGGCTGAATGATAAGTTTTATCTCCTACACAGACCACTCTGTCAAGACAAGGAGAAGTGGCTGTTTTATCTAATGCACAGAGACCAACACAGGGAGTCAAAGAAAATGAAGAATCAAAGAAGTATGCTACAATCAAAAGGACAAGATAAAATTCCAGAAACAGACCTTAATGAAATGGAAGTAAGTGATTTACATGATGAGTTCAAAGTAGTGGTCATCAAGATGCTCACCGAGGACAAGAGAACAATGCATGAACAAAGTGAAAATTTCAGCAAAGACATAGAAAATATAAGAAAGTATCAAACAGAAATCACAGAGCTGAAGAACACAATAATTAAACTAGCAAGGTCAATAGAGGGGTTTAAGCGGAAAAGAGGATCAGTCAACTTGAAGACAGGTCAGTGGAATTCATCCAATCAGAGGAGACAGTTCAGTGGAATTCATCCAATCAGAGGAGCAAAAAGAAGAAAGAATGAAAAAGAGCCACTATTGCTTAGGGGCCTTATGGAATACCCTCAAGCAGACCAATATTTGCATTATAGGGATCCCAGAAGACGAAGAAATACAGAAAGGATAAGAGAGGGAGCTTGTTTGAAGCAATAATGGTTGAAAACGTCTCTAGCTTGGGAAAAGAAAGGAATATCCACAAGCAGGAAATCCAGAGAGTTCCAAAATAAGGAATCCAAAGAGACCCACAGTGAAACACATTATAATTAAATTGTCAAATGTTAAAGACAAGGTAATCAAGTGCTCAGCTCTCTCTCTGGATGTTCCTTTCTTTCTTTAGATTTCAGGTTAGTTAGTTTCCCTAAAACCTCAGCTTTCTGGTGGTTCAAGAAAATGTGTGAATTTGCCAACTGTCTGAAACTTCTTGTTGTTGTGAGGAAGCAATGTTATTTCCAACTTTTTATGTCTTAAGCAGAAATCTGAACTTTCTTACATACACTTGCAAATTAGAGAAGACCCACAAGAGCTTTAGTTAATGTAGGTCACTCAGTAGATGTTTGTTATATAAGAAATTTAAAAATAATTATTAACTTATTTAAATTAATAATAGCATACCTATTACATGTGACAGTTCATCTTACGAGGGCTGTCTGGGAAATATCCAGCCACGTAATGTGAAAAATAGAGGCATTTATAGCTGGATTTATTTTCTGGACAACCCTTGTATTATGAAATTAGCTTTGACATTGCAGAACCCCAGAAATTGTCTTGGAGACTTGCAGGGTGCCCAAGCAGGCTGTACTTTCAGCACTTCTGCTTTTTTGTATCCCTTCAGACAGTAATAGAAAGTGTACCCATCAGTAAATGAAGGTCGAATATTCTCCAATATACCTGTGTCTGTTTATAAATGAGATATATGTAACTACCATATATATTGTATACCTTAGTGAAGCAATTTGTTATTGTTAAGTTAAAAATAAAACAAAATGAAACAGAAATCATAATATTTCCTTCCTGCTTCCCCCAGCTCCTAACTTGGAGGCTACTACTTTGGAGCTGAAACACGAGACACTGAAACCCTGATCCCAGGGACCGCTGTCCCCAGGGCTTGGTGAGCTTTGTTCTAATGTTGTGGGCAGTGAAGAGCGAGATCCAGGCGGCCTGCCGGGAGGCGGAGGCTGGGAGGAGCCACACTGGAGCAGCGTGCGGGGAGCCAAGGGCGAAGTAGGGGCTTAGAGGGGCCCGCAGGGAAAGAAGTCCCTGGGCGTGAGTCTTGGTCTCACCGGTTATGAGACCTTGACACCTCACTCCAAGGAGTTTTTTATTCTTTTTTTATTCTGTGATGGAATTTTATGGAAGAGTAACCAGAAGTGCGAACTTCATAGTAACAACACCAAATTCATTGTGCCTCTATGAGGGTCCTTCAAGACGAAGGGGTTAGCAGGTGGGTTTGCCTTGTCCCTCCCTGGTCCTGGAGGAGGTAGGGCCCTGGGTACTGCATTCACAGGGAGACTAGACTATTCCTTAAATAGTTCTGAGTCATTCTGATTTTTTTTTTAAAGATGGATATAAAAATATAATTTATTTTTACCCAGTTTTCAGGGGTGATTATCAGAGCCCTCTAGCTTGGGAGTATGAGAAGTATATTATCTTTTGCTGAGTAAAAAATTATATCCAACCTGAGCAACTTAGAACAATAAACATTTATTATCTCACATTTTCTACAGGTCAGGAATAATAATGAGTGCGGTGTGGGGTGCCGGCAGGTCAGTCCCTCACAAGTCTGTTGGACAGGGCTGTGGTCAACTCCCGGTTCACTGTGGGGACCGTCTGCCTCCCAGCTCACTCGTGTGGCTGCCGACGGATGGCGTCGGTTCCTTGTCACAGGGGCCCCTTCCTCAGGTGGCTCCCAGTGGGCACTGAGAGCGAGCCAGCGAGAGACCAGGAGAGGATGCTCCTAACAGCTGACCGTGAGCTTGAAGGCAATGGAGCTATCCTCCCGCTTTTTATAAACCTCGGGTTGGCCCAGCAGCCGTCCTGGGAATAAATAATCCGTTACAGGAGCTGACAGCGTGGAGGCAGTGTGGGGAGGGGCGACAGCGCAAAGCCAGATGTCGCAATGTCAGTCCTAAATGTTTCCCCGCGCTATCACCCAAATGGTGAATGAAAAAGGATCCAGGGATGAGACAAACCCCTGAAGGGACTGGGGGAAATTAGTGCTGATGTTTCCCATTAAGGGAGTAATAACGATAACAACTGAACACGTACAGAGTGTATTTCATGCCTGGGATTCCGCTGGGCTGTAAACCAGGAGGATCGGATTCACACCTACTACCAAGAGAGTGAGTTACTTTCCAGCTCTCGGGGGGCGCGGGGAGACTACACCCGGGCTTAGACCCAGTGGACTGGAGAGCTAAGCATGGGCAGGGGTAAACTTGCTCAATGTCCTTTTCTGATAGCCCTCCCGCCCACCCCAGAAGACGCGTGACTGACCCAAGGTCACACAGCGACTTCGTGGAATTGCTGGGACTAGATCTCAGTTATGTTTCCTTTGAGTCTGAGCTGTCACTTTCTAACTATGTGTCCTTGGGGAAGTCACCTGACCTCACTGAACCATAAAATGTGGACAATATAGTATCTACATCAAAGGGCTATTGTGAGGATTGAATTAATACGTGCTTAGAGCAGCGCCTGGCACAGTAAATGTTAAATGCATGCCAGCTATTATGAGCTATTATTCTTTTGAAGAGTAACATTTCTTTTTAAAAAGGCCGATGTGATCACTTCTTATTTGCCACGGTTGACAAACAATCAACTGGGACAGAAATGGGAGGTGACTCTGGTGAGCACTGATATTTTTTCCTATTGGGTGTGAATGTCATTTGCTGGGTTACTGAGGTATCAACTCAAGAGACAAGAACCAAATAGCCATGTGTTTCAGGTTTGGAGACAGGGGTATCGTAGCAGAAGGAGTGTTGTGTTCAGCCATGCTGCTTTTGGAAAGAATTCCGAAGAATCAGTGAATGAATGGAGCGGTGTCTTCTCTAAACTGCTGTGCATGGGCAGGGAAGCTAAGCTGACCACGACAGGTAGAGATGGCACAGTCAGAGGCCAACACGGAGCTTCAGGGTGGCCTCGTGGCGGGCGAGCCGAGGCCTACTCCTTACACAAGCCGCTCCGCCTCTTCAAGGTGCACGCGCGCTGTCTCAGAGGGTTAAATGAGAAAGAAATATGCAAAGAGCCTGGCATGATTCTTTGCACAGAGGAACTATCTCCAACAAGTGATTAATATTATTACCACCAAGGCAGAGTTCATGTCTTTTCAACATAACTCAGATTTCAAGCTTTCACAAAGAAACACCATTTAGCCAACATGGTTCTTTAGCTTCTTGTGAAGAAATCTCCACTTCTGATTTATCGCCCCCCGCCCCCCACCCCGAAGTGGTGGTGTCCTGACTGGTGCAAATTTTGCTGAGTGAATAATTTGGGGTCCATTTGGCACAAGGAAAGTTCTGACAATGGCTTTGTATCTTGTTCTGGACAAATCCACAGTGGCAACGATGTGCTCTCACAATAAAAGCCAAGAAGCATGCTGCATTCCATTAAAGGAAACAGGCATTAACTTTCTTTCCCTGCCTGGTTACTTGGGACATTAATCAGCCCATAAAAATGGGATTAAGTCAACTCTCAATTTAGTTTTGTAGTCCACCTTTAAAAAGTAACCGTTCTTTGTGTTTTAACATGGGGTGATTACATTTTAGATGTAACGAAAGAGCAGGGATATTTTCCCACAAATTTTCATGGGTATTCGTGGCTGCAGAGGGACCCCTCCCTGAAGACATAATGAACAATTATTCAATCTGAGCAACGGCTTTGGAGGAGCCATTCCAGCTGTATAAAGTGAGTTTCCTAAAAGCCATATAAATGAGAGATTGGAGCAACCCCCAAACCTAGAAGTCATCGATTTCGTTCTTTATTGCCTAATGAATGTGCAGTAATATCATGAGCCCATCAGCTTGAAACTTTGCTTTTGCTCTGAGTCCTCCAAGGCAAACAGATGGAATTTTAAGTCCTTCCTCTTAAAGTCTTACTGGATTGCAAAGCTTTTGCTGAAAGGTGGAGCCTGAGATTTTCTCAAGTTCTGAAGCTTCCTCCTTGGCTTTGAAGGAGCTGCCCTGACTCTGCCCTAAACGTTTGCTTTTTGTGTTTTCTGTTTTGCCTTCTCTAGGACACCATCCTAGAAGGGGGCATTCAGGGCAGAGTGACTACAGCCCCCAACTAATGAGAAAAATGCAAGCTATAGTGGGTTTTCCCAAGAAACCACATTTCTTCATTTTAAAGGGCCAATCCTTCCTCTCTGATTTTGTTCTTTTTCCTTTTTGGTATAAAATAACTTCTTTTATGAGATGATTTGTAGAAAGTATTCACATATGTATTTTGAGATAAGGTAAATCACTTCCCCCAAAAGCTTGCTTTTTAACATGTTGCCATGAAAAATCCAGGAGTCCGGGAAGCCGTGGTTTAGTGCAGCCTTTGCATTTTGCAGTTAAGAGTCTAAGGGCGAGGCCATGGCACCTCCCCAAGGTTGCTGAGTGAGTTGGCAGAGCGGGCCAGTGTCGGGCTTCTGTCTGCTAGCCTGGTGACTTTGCCTCCATTAGGCCATCCCTCAGAAGATGACAAAGAAAGCCTTGCTAAGTAGACAAGGGACACCGTGGATACGAGTATAGCTCTTGGCAATGAGAAAGGTCAGTAGAGAACTCCCAAGGGTCTGTCTTTGAAACATGATTCTAAAAGTAGTTGTTTCAAAGTAAAGGGGGCCTCACATGCAGATGAGGCTGCAGCTGTGGTTTGCATTGGAGTTCTGGAATGCGCAGGCGTGCAAATGTTTCCTTTGCCACTCTGCGATGCCCATAGCACAACCTCAGCCACTTCTTTCTTTGGGTAGGCCTTGCCCTCTCTAGTTTTCCATTCTTTCCCTCCTTCTCAGTTTCCTTAGAGCGTGTATCCACTGATCCATATTGGTCACTAACAATTACAGAATGAGCACGCTTATTATTTTACCCATCGGAAGCCAACTAAGAGTGGGAATTGTGATGGGGGTGGGGAGACATAATTTTAGACCCAGAGGAGTTCAGAATGGGAAATAAAAGGCAGATTTAGATGGGAGGGTCAGAGCAAGCAGGGGGAAGGTGGAGTGGACAGAGATGGTGTAAAGGCTCCAGCTTCGGTGGGAGACGGTGTCCAGGGAGGAAGAGGTCCACCAGATTGGTGGGAGGATGGGCGAAATGGACACACTTGGTCATCTTGTCCAGAGCCATTTATCTGACAGGAAGGGCTCCACTGAGCATGTGGCATCTGTGAGAGCCATGCTTGAGCTGGAGACTTTCAGAATGTTTGATTCTACCCCCTAAGGAAACCCCAATTCCGTCAACTTAGAGCCTGGGGTGCAGGACATATCTTTGCTAATATTATCAAATGTTCTTGTTCTTGAAAAAGACATCCTGAAGGTAGACTCAAAGCACCCTGGGAGTAATTCCTTATGGGGACACCAAGGCCTAGGCATGGATCCCTGATTCAAGGGGCTGTTTCTGTCATTTGGGAATGGAGATGGAGTGGAAGGGAAGGGCAACACCATCTTGTGGTGAGGCTTCTTTCATGCTCGATGATTGTACAAAGATGCTTGTTAGCAAAGCTTCTCTATAAGAAATGAGAGCACTCCCTTTGCAGACCAAAGAAGCAATTCTCCAGATGTAGATCTTTTGGGAGTCTAAAATAGGGATTTTTAAAGGCTACCTAGCAGGTGCTGTTCTAGTTCCCTGTAAGTATCATAGGATAGGACTTTCATTGGTGTCAAAAGTGATGCTTTTGCCAGTTCCACAGTCAAGGTGCCTACAAAGCAACTCCAAGTTAAGGAGCTCTGCCAGGCAGACATTTCACGCTATAGATAGTTTGCAATAGTGAAAAAAAATTTTTTTTCTTACTACAAGTGTATTTACTTGAGCATTTTAGCAAAATTAGAAATTACAGATAAATCAAAAGAAAATAGAAAAACACTGTAATCTCAACACTCAGAAATCTTACTATGCAGAGAAGACCACCGTTAAAACCTTGATATTGATATCCAGGTCTTTTTTATGTGTACACAGACACACATGCATAGATACCCACGCATGCACATATATACTTACTTGTGCACAGATACACACGTGCACACAATGCACTTGAAAAAAAAACATGTTTACACACTATATAAACTGTTGGAAAAGTCATTTTTTTAGTGGTCAAGGTATTATACATGTTTTTATGTTAAATATAAGAGATGTGAGGGAGTTCCCTGATGGTGTAGTGGCTTAAGGCTTCGGCGTTGGCGCTGTCAGCGCTGTGGCCTGGGTTCGATTCCCAGCCAGGGAGCTACCCACATACCAAAAAGAAAAAATAAATAAATAAATAAATAAGAGAGATGTGGAAGAAAGAGATACAAATTTGAATTTACAGAATTAGTAATTATCAAGATTATATGTATATTTGTGTCCTCTCAATTTCAGATGTTGAAATCTCAACCCTCAGGTGATGGCATTGGAGGTGGGGCCTTTGGCGGGTGATTAGGTCAGGAGGGCAGAGGCCTCATGGACACAATTAGTGCCCATATAAGAGAGGCCTGACAAAGCTCCCTTGTCCCTTTCCATCATATGAGGTTATAGCAAAAAGACAGCCATCTAGGAAGTGGGCTCTCATCAGAACCCAAATCTGCTGACACCACGATCTGGGACTTCCCAGCCTCTGGAACTGTCAGAAATAAATATTTGTTATTTATAAGCCACCCAGACTGTGGTGCTTTGTTACAGGGGCTAGAACAGACTCAGATAGCAATGTTGTGGACCAATGTACCTTACAGAAGTGCAATCTCCAACCTTATTGGATTTTGTTAGCTGATAGCTAACAAAATCGAGCAAAACACAATATGGTAGTCACCTCTACAGCCTTCAGAGATCCAAGACCCAAGCTGGGGTCCCAGGTCCACCACTTCCCAGCTCTGTGACCTCTGTGTTGGTCCTCTTCCTTGTAGCACCCATTTACTCCCATTTATCAGCCATGATGTGCCAGGCACCTGGCTAGGTTTTATTTATTTATTTTTAAAATATTTTTATTTTTATCATTCCCACTTTTTTACAATGTCCACACATTTAGAAACGAAGAAATAGAGCACATGGCCCGCGGTCATCCAGTTACTAAGTGGCACATCTCTCTGAGGCCTGTGTGGGGCTGAGGTCCATGGGCCCACCACTGCCTTTGGAGTGCCACAGCTTGCTTATCTGAAAAATGACAATGAGGACAACAGCTGACTTAGTTGTGGTCAAGTTCATAGGAAACATGGTATGCGAAAGCATCTTATCAATCATCCAGTAGATTATAAACAGCCATAGCTATTAGTGAGAAAGAGGGATAGACAGTGAAAGCTGTGACCCTCCCAGAAAATGCACCCAGGTTTGAAAGCAGCAGGGAAAAGCAGGCAGCCTGAGGCCCAACCGAGGCAGCTCACTGATAGCTTTTGTTCAGCTTAATATTTTCCAGCCAACATTAAAACCAGGAGGCTTCAAGTACAAATTCAAATTTCTTTGAAACTTGTAAGATCTGCAGTCGCTGAGTCCGTATTCGGCAGGTCTCTGCTCCCTGGGGCTGAGGAGCAGCTTCCCTGAGAGCAAGTCAGGTGGCGCTTTCCTATGCCCATCACGGCTGGCTTCACGCAGGTAGCTGGGTGCATGATCTGGTTCGGAAAGAATGATGCATGTGTGTGCATGCATGCCCACATCGGTGTGCACACCTTCAGCAAGAGTAGAGGGTGGGAGGGTGCTTTTGAGGTGCTGTGGAGGGTTTTGGCCACCTCTCAACATATTGGGAGGTTTCCGCTTGAACCAATATGAAATTCCGCTGAGTGACACACAGCCCAAGACAGAATGACCCCATCTCAGATCAAGTGGGGACGTCTCTTAGGTAGGCTGACCAAATGTCCCATTTTAAATGGGACAGAAAACCACGGTACTGGCTCGTTTCATATGGCATGTATGGTGAGCTTAGGGTCCCTGGGCTACATTCAAGGTGTCAGTAGGCTGACCATACGTACCGTGTAAAATGGGACAGTACCATTGTTTTCTGTCCCGTTTAAAACAGGACGTCCGGTCAGCCCACTCTTAGGTATAAGCAGAATTTCTAAGAGTGCTATAGGTTCTTGAGGGACCTTAAGGATCCCACTTAAATCCCCAAGCTGTAAGGAAATAGCCCCCGATGAAAGGAATTGATACTGCTTTGTAAGCCCCAATGAAGAGCCTGGCGGTGACTTCCTGGGGCTCAGGCTGCTGAGTGCAGTGAAGACTCACCTGCCCCCCAACCCCCGCCCCTCGCCCCACTCTTTTGTGCTGTGCTGTGCAGCTCATCTGCCTGTGGGCTGAGTGGGCCAGGAGGTGAAAGGGAAAGGCTTCCAACCATCAAGTTCAGCTAAACCCAGAGTGACTTCTGGTCAACACCTTCTCAGAACAGCAGGAAGGAGCAAACGCTGATCCTATTTGCTGTGTGTGATCATTCATGTAAAATACTTAGGCACCTGGGGACGGCTCTCTAATATCTGGTGCCTGTCCCTTCAAGGTTGTGATGAAAGATGCAATACGTGCTAACCTTCAGCCTGCATAGTGTATTTCCCTCGAGACACTACTGTTCTTATCATCCAGACTGCTAGACCAGTCATCTCCCACAAATTTATTCTAGATACAATGGAAGGCTGTTTTCTGTTTTAAAGGAATGCTCCTTAGAAAGATCATCAAAAGGTCATCAAAGCTCTTGTTTATTTACTGGTTTTGAAGATCAAGTTTCCTGTTAATAGATGTGGGACCCAAACAGAGCGAGGGACTCCTGGTCTAGTCCTCATCAAAAAGACTGAAATTCATAAAGTGGGTTGAAGGGAAAAGGGTAGTTTCCCCTTTAAGGGAGAGGAAGCATGTGGGAGTGAATTTAATCCCTTACAGTTAGCAAAGGTTTTTTTTTGGTCTTTTTACAGAGCTGAAACCCTTCAGAAATGATCCAAACAATGTTCTTATCTGTAGTTTTCTTTGGAAAGCATTCACAGCAGATATAGATGTCCGAACACGTATCCAGCCCTGTCTTAGGCAGCTATATATGGGAGACATTGCCAGTGGGTACCACACAGGGCCCCTCGGGCTCCCCTGCCGTTCCTCAAGTTGAAAACTTTTTGTTGTTGTTGTTCACACCCTTGACCTTCCAAATGCCAAGTTCAAGGATGCCAATTCAAATTTGATTTATTTTGAACCACGTACACCCAAATTCTCTTGGATCGTTCTTTATCTTTTCATGGAATATGGGAACTTCAGCTCAGAGCACCCAAAAATGGAAGGTCCTCAGGCTGCTGCAGCTCCATGGTGTGGACTCGGCAGCCGAGATGGAGTTTTTTATGAAGCCCACTTATCTGAGCAGGGTGCATCTAATTGAAGTATTTAGCCTTCAGTATGGCTTGTACTTAACAGCATCCAAATGGTTCTTTCTAGTTTTATTAAAGGAGCCGGATCCTTCTCATAAGTTTTCCATTAATGGGATTATAAATTGATATAATTTTAAGTCCAAGAATGCAGAACCGGTATGTGGTAAACATAAACATGTGTTTGGTGTTAGATGTAAACTAGTATAGCCCAAGTGGGCAAGTGCTGTAAACTTCAAACATAAAACAGATGTCAGGTAATTAGAGGCACGAAAGTGATGACAACAGCAGTGAACTGTAGCAATGAAATGAATTGTTAGTTTAGGCAGGGATCGCTGTGGCCCTGGTGGATTTATCACGTTTCTAGCTGCCGTATGAACTTGATGTTACCCTTCTCTAGGAGAACACCAGAATTACTGTTTTAATGCCAAGGCAGGAAGTACAGCTCGGAAGCCTGCGAACCGCAGGACTCGTTTTCTGAGTCTGAGAAATGGACTGGCCTTACCTATGGCAAAACTGATGAGCCAGTTGGTGAGCAATTTAAAATTTTTATTTTAACTCAATTCTCTCATCTTAGGAGCAAGCTTTTTGACTGCTTTGGGAGCTGTTCTGCTGGATCATAGGGAAAGCCCTCATGGTGAGCCTCCTCCCAGCAACAGATGTGTGTATGGGGTCTGTTTCCTCTGTGTGCAGGTGACAATGGCCTATTTCAAAGAGTGACTTTTAGCTTTGGAGCAAGTTTCACAGTTGAGTAAAAGGAAACCCTTGCTGTCATTTTTCTGATGCACAGAAAATAAAATTTTAAGCAAAAAGTCTTGGATTTCGAAGGGGAAAGAGCTATGAGGTTGTCTTCCTGAGACGTTGGCTAGGAAGAACCACACCCTTGATCTGGGTTTCGTAATGAGAAATCACTGTCTTATTCTTTGGGATTGAAAAATCATTCTAACAAATCACTTTTGACTTAAACGGGATCTAAATCAAACCAACTCTGACGTCATCATGTGTACCAACTCACATTTTACAAATTGTATGTCATTGTGGCTGACAAAGAGCTTAATTCAGTTTTGCATTGACTGATAGAAAAATGTGCCCTCTGTCTCCGCGTCCAGCTCTTGAAGTCTTTGAAGAAAGATGGCTGGTTAGTGATGAAGATGAAGAGAAGCCTGCAGGTGCTAAGGAGGGAGCAGGTGATGGAGAACACCAGCCTGCCATTGGCTGCACAGAGGCCAGACCCAAGAAAGGCATGGAGTTGAAACCACCTTTTATTTCTAAGTGCAGCCCTCTGGGGAAGATGCAAGCACTGTTGAGGAAGTGGTCTTCTTTTCTTTCAGGACACCTGGACTCAGAGGTGAGGCAACTGTCATAGCTAACCAGGACCCTTGCACCCCGTTTCTGCAGGCATATTATTAAGCCTCACTAAATTGTGAGCATTCAATGCCCCTTCCACCAACTTGGCAATGGTTAAGGTAGTCCTCACAGGAGTAACATTTCTCCTCTGTTTTGTTTTGTTTTGTTTTTTTCAGAGGCTCATGTCTATCTAGGTGAAGGAGCACTGGACATGGAATTAAATGGCCTGCCATTACTAATTTAAGGAAAGCTATATGCCCTGGCTCTCAGCCTGCACCTTTGTAAAAAGAGGATAATAATACCCGCACGTCCTACCCCCTGAGTGGCTCGTTGGAATGATAACTAGGACAGTGCTTTATCCACACCGTTCTTACTGTGTGTTCGTGCTATTGCCTTGGTTTGGAGTGTTCTTCTCTCCTGCTCTACCCTAGAGTTTTCCAGACCCTGTTAAAATGTTCCCCCCCTCTGCCAAACTTCTTCAGTTCTCAGTGTAGAGGGGCACCCTCTCCTGGGCTTCCAGGACATTCTGTTTCTATTTCTGTCAACTAACCCAGGTTGCGTTGTCACCTAATTGCACGTTCACTTCTCCCATCGGGCTCTGGGATCCTCGAGTAGAGAGGCAGTGTCTTAATCACTTTGGATCCCATCTTCCTGGTGCTCAGGAAAAGTTTGGTTAATTGATGTGTGCAGGACATTAGACGGGCTAGCTCTGATCCACACACTTCGGGGGAGGATCCTAGACCACGGAGCTCTAGCAGTAAGTAACACACAGTCTCTGTTTCACCTTCTGTGCCAGAACACGGCCAAGGAGCTAGGTCTCACGGGGTCAGTCTCTTCCAAGTCTTCCTTGGACTTGAAAGCAGAAAAGCCCCATAACCTTCCATGTGCATGCTGCCCACGGGGAGACACGGATTTCACTCTGTTGTACTTAAGTTAGAGAATATATGTGAAAGAACGTGTGAACCTTAAAGCACCACACAACTGCAAGCCATTGTCCTATGAGTGCTTTTCCTCCATTCAGTGGTGAGCTCTGGAAGGTCTAGAATCATGACCTTAAATGTCTTTGTATCCCCTTCAATGCAGAAGACATGGTTGACGACCAATATTTATGTGTTAAATAAATAGGTCCTTGCTTTTACCATTGTAATTTTCCCTTTATCTAGCCATCATAACATAGGAGGGCAACACCGAATCCATATTGCTCCCCCCTCTCCCCTCTCTGTACTTCTCTCCATGTAAGTCAATGAATTATTACAATTTCACTTATGCAATATGGCTGTGAGTGCAAGTTTTGGCAAACATTTGCAGTTCAAGTCATTAGACCCCCTCCAAATCATATGCCCCCCGCTCCATATCAGTCTAACAATAATCATCACTTAAATAAAAAAAAATAAGGTGCTCACTTTGGCAGCACATATACTAAATAAAAAATAAGGATATTTCCTTGAGAGGCTCTGCTATTGGTTCCAAGCACTAAACATGTCGGGAAGTATTCTTTATTTTTTATTTCTGGGTTTGTTACATTTCCTTGGTTGGAAAGAAAATGGTGAATACTGCCTTCCATTGTCACTCGGTATTTACTGATCTGTTTTGAATTTGATTAATGCACATTACTTATTGCATTTCTACTGCATGTTAAATGCAAGCTATAGGGGGCGCGCCAAGAAGGACTAGACGTGGTGTTGTTTTAAAGGAGTTTCAAGTACGATGTTAGAGATAAGACACAAATAAAACACAACTTGTAATAAAGATCTATTATTCATAGATCTATTTATAATATGAGATAAATGCTCTGCAATTTCAGAAAAGGAATTCTCTTTGAAGGAAAGTAACGATCCTCAGGTCTAACACCAACACTGTTATTTGTAGGAGGCTTCTTATTGAAAGATGTAAAACATGATACATACATCAAAATGTGGAAGATAAGAGGTAAGATGAGGAGGGAGGGAGAGAGAGAATAGTGTTTAGATTTAATAATATGCCGCTGAGTCAAATTTCCTGAGTTTAAATCCCACTTCTAAGTGGACCTTGGCACACTTTTTTAACTCCCTAAATCTCTGTTTTCTTTTCTGTGAGATGCGAATCAGAGTCGAGTCTTCTTCACAATATTGTAAATATTCAATAAGATAATAAATGTAAAGCCCCAGACGCGTAACTTATAATCACTGAATTTTTAGTGCTTCTCCCTAATATTTACTATAGCACTTTTGGGGCAGACAGTGCCCTGGGTTCTCACGTGTCACCTCCTTCAGTCCTCCCAGCAATCCTTAAGTAGGTACCTGCGTGCTCTGCCTGCTTCAGGATGAGCTCAGACAGGTAGATGTTTTGCACGTAGGTGCTCCATAAATCATTCATTTGTTCATGAATTGAATTGTGCAAATTAAATGAGTTCTGTATCTGAAGTACTTAGGACAAGTACTTAACACCAAGTGAGTGCTGCCTAAATGTTTGCTGCCTTCAGACCAGGGTGCCTGCCCCACGTGGGAAGTGGGGCAGAGGACCCCAGGGAGCCTTTCAGTGGAGAAGTCTCAGGGTCTTGGGAAAGAACGGCCATTGTTACCTAATGACAGCTTTCCCCAGTCAGGGGCGGGTGCTGGGAAGCAGCAGCACACCCCTTGTAATTAACCGTTTGGCTGCTGAGCCCAGGGTGGCTTTGAAAGACACCCAGGTGACAGTGGGGTGCCTGTGGTCCCAGACTGTGGAATTACACTGAGTCAAGAGCTAAATGGCCTCTCACATCTACTCATTTTCTCTTAAATTACATGGGATGAGGAATATAATTACCACTCCTTACTCTTTCCCTCCAAAAACACTATTTTTCTTTGCTCGGGCCACGCTTTGATAGAAGAGCACACCAAGTGTGTGTTCAGGGTGTGGGAGGCTGAGGACTAGGGCCGGCCGGGGGAGGGAGCACTGGCCAGCCTGGGAGTTCAAAAACACAAACCCAGGGGCAGGAGTAGCATGAGAACGTGGATGCCGAGCGCTTTGATTAGTGAACTCGTACCTGCCCAGGCTTCCTGGGAGAGCCTGAAATGATACGTGTGTGCTTACATTGGAATTAGAAAGCTCAGCTGTTGGTCTTTCTATTTTTGCAATGTCTACCCCTCTAATTACTTGGCAGTCCAAATGATTAAAAAAAAAAAAAAGAAAAAAAAAAGGAGCAGAGAGCAACCGAGGAGCCCACAGGGCCGTGTTTAAAGGAAGCAGGGCCGGCCGCGGGCGCGGGGCGCTCCCGGTCCTGACAGCCGCCGCTGGGCGCTGTGTGCACGCAGGCCTCGCTCGGCCTCGGCGGCCCGGCGCCCCCGCGCTCCCGAAGGCAGGGCCCGGCCGCGGCGGGAGGAGGCGCGGGGCTGCGTTTTGGATGAATGGGTTCAGCTTCATCGTGGGTACGAGGCTATTTTAGAACAGCCTGCCCAGGCCGGCCGGCCCTGACGTGGCCAACGCGAGCCTCGGAGCAGACGGTCTCCAAATAGCAATGTCTCAGCGTCTTCAAGGAGCTCGGCCCCGCACGACCCCTAGGTCACCGAGGCCCCGCAGCCCCTTAGGGCCTTCCGCCCCCACCCCTCACCCTCCAAGCCGGCTGGATGGAGGAGTCCCATCCACAGTAGCTGAAAGGGGCTGCCCAGAGGGAACAAGAGCCTTCTGAAATGGGATAAACGGAGTGATGCCGGGGCTGCCGCCGCCAACCTCACGGCCAAGTGCCTCCCCCCGCCCCGCCCCTCCCCCTCCCCCCTCTCCCCTGGTTATTCAAGCGCCCACTCTAGTGCCCAGTGGAAGCATGACTGGGTAGAGGTGGCTTCGGACAGGTGATGACATCCTTGTGCTGCGGGGACTTCTCTGGGCTACAGTCACGTGGGGTCGATATTCATTTCCGGGAGGACCTCTCTGGGGGGGGGGGTGGTGGCTATAGGTTAGTCCACCGAGGAGGGGCTCGCTGAAGAATTTGTGTTATTAAATACAGCTTAGCCCTCACAGCTTTCCGCCGCCGTCTCTTAGCGACTCGAAGAGAACTTACACCAAAGGCATTTGGCTTTTGCATTGATGTTTTTATTTTTTATTTTTGGGTGGTTGCCTGGCTGGGAATCGAACCCAGGCCGCGGCGTTGGGAGCGCCGAAGCCTAGCCACTACACCACCGGGGAACCCCTCCTGCACTGATTTCTTAATTAAAAAATATTTTTCTTTTTCTTTGGACCAGACCAAATGACCTTTGAGTTTCCGGTCAAAATGCTGTCCCCCGCCCCCTCAGTGACAAAATGGCTTTTCTCAGGTAACTTGAAACACAGCCTCCACTTCTTGGTGACTGAAAGGATAGATGGGTTCCTTACTTGCAAAATCTTTAATATTTCTAACTTGTTGATGATCAGATGAAGTCAATACAATCTTGCCACTAAGTTAACTTTGCAAGTTGATAAATTGGGCCACATTTCTACAATGATACGTTTCCCTTTGACGCCTGAAGGATTCATTATTCCTCCATGTAAAGCATGTCCATAGTTTTTTATTTATTTATTTATTTTGGAGGATGTTTTGACCTAGCAAACCTAAAGTCTAAGAGTGATAATGCTCTCTACACAAGGTAAAATGGACTATGAAGCAATCCATATTCTCAACTTTGATGAGCCAAGACAAATCCTTCCATTTTTACCCATCTGAAGTGATGTTTTTTTGTAGTTATTTGGTGTCATGCTCTGCAAAGGGCAGTCATATTAAATATTACAGCCTCCTACCTTCTTCTTTAATCTCCTTGAAAAGTTAGTGTGTTTAATTCCAATCTATGGATGGGCGAGAGAAGGGCAAGATTGTCTGGGTGCTGGGCTTATGTGAGGTGGTCGAGAAATTTACGAATAAAGGGGAAGAAGTGTAAAAAATACTATTTATTATTTTTCCTTTTAAAGATATGCCCTATTAGCCCTAATGATTTTTCATATCTTTCAATAAGTTTATTTATATCCTCGGGGGAAAAAAATGTTTTGTGTTTGCCCTCAAATTGTAGCTTTAACCTCTTCGTTGTCTAAATTTCTTTCCCTGAAGCTGCTTTTTCATATTTGGGAACAAATGATAATCAGATGGAGCCAAGTCTGGACTGTAGGGAGGGTGGTTTCACATTTGGAAGCCACAGTCATGAAGAGTAGACAATGTAGCATTGCTGTTGTGCATGGGCATGCTGTGCAAAAGCAGTACCTCTTTGGTCCATTTTCCTCCTTTTTTCTCCTGTACAGATTCTTCTAACTGTTTCAGCAGACTGGAGGAGTACTCTCCAGTCATTGTGACACCCTATCCTTGTAATCAGTCAGTAGGATAGCCCCTGTATCCCAGAAAACAGTAGCCATGATTTTTCCAGCTGATTGCGACACCTTGAACTTCTTAGCGGGTGGCGTGCCCTTTCCTGTCACAGCATGGACTCTTGCTTTGACTCAGGCTCGTAATGATGAACCCGATTTCATCTCCAGGGACAATCTGGTTTAAAACTTTGAAGGGGATTCAAATATATGGTGATGGAATAAGAAAGACTCTGGGTGGTGAGAACACAATGTAACACGTAGACGATAAAGAATTGTACCCCTGGAACCTATGTAATGTCACTAACCAATGTCACCCCAATACATTTAACAATAAATAAATAATACAAAAAGCCAACCCTCCCCACCCCACAAAAAACCAAAACCCCATTTCATCTTTGTTGTCTCTGCAGAGGTCCAAAAACTGGCATGACCACTCACTGTGCTATTGTTTCTGAAGTGGTGTGAGCATTCTTGGTATCAATTTTGTCCTGATTTTTAACATCTTAGATGCTGATGGAGAATATTCAACATGGTTGTAGGTGATACTCCAACCATTTCTGCAAGCTGCTTTTTATTCAATCTGGAGTCTTCTACAAGTTTTTCAACTTTTTTGATAATGTCTGAGGAAGTGGCCTCAATAGGGTATTCCAGACTGCCTTGTTTGAAAAGGCTATGCCATTTGTAAATGATGGATTTCCCAGGGCAACAGTCTTTATAAACTGGTGACATCTTTTCCAAAATGGCTTGAGGTGTTTCCTCTTGTTTTATGAGGAATTTAATGAGTGCACAAAATTCAATTTTATCTACACTTGGGGTTTTCTTCGTGTTTGATGTGTTTCTTTGGCGATATCTGAAAGAACACGGATGCAAGTAGGCTGAAATTTGGCACACGTACTAATAATAAGTCGCACAATCGAGCTCTGTGCACCAGTACTCCCACCTCTCTGATAACCTCCCTGTTCTTGGAAGTGTTTTGACCACCCTGTATCTCTGCTTATGCTAATAAAAATGAGGTTTGAAACTGTTGATCATGTCTAGGGGATGTTTATTTCCATGAGCCTGTGTTGCAAACCCTGACACAACCTGAGATTGGCAGCAGCTCTTAATATAGTAGATGTTTTCATCAAATTGGTAATCTGCTGATGACAGATACAATGGCAGGATGCATATTCAAGCCGAGAAAGAATTTTACAGTGCAATATGCTAGGTCATTCCATTTTTGGCATAAGAGAAAGTTAAGCTTATAAAATGGTAACATTATCTTCTATGACTAGGCGGAAATTTAATTAATGAATTTTGGTAGAATACCATACAGTAGAAAATTTGAAGTTGAATTTGTTTTACATATTTAATTTAAAGACTGACTATAACTTTTCTCCCCTCTCTATCCTTCTCCCAAACTAAATTAACAGCAATAGTGCCTTTTACTCTTAAGTTCTTTGCAGCATTATTTACAACAGCCAAGATAGGGAAACAACTTAAATGTCCATCAGTAGATGACTAGATAAACAAGATATGGTACATATTTACAATGGAATATTACTCAGCCATAAAAAGAATGAGATCTTGCCATTTACAACAGCATAGATGGACCTAGAGGGTATTAGGCTAAAGTGAACTAAGTAAGACAGAGAAAGACAAACACCATAAGCTTTCACTTCTATGTGAGATCTAAAAAGCAAATTAAATGAATGAACAAGACAGAAACAAACACATAGGTACAGAGAACATTTTGATGGGCGCTAGATGGGAGAAGAGTTGGAGAATGGATGAAAAACCTGAAAGAATTAAGAAGTATCAATTGCCGTGACAAAAACAGTCCTGGAGATATAAGATGCGGCATAGGGATTATAGTCAATAATATTTATGGTGTCAGATGGGTGCTGGATTCACCAGGAGGATCGCTTTTTAAGTTATATAACTGTCTAAACATTATGTTGTACACCTGAAACTAATATAAATATTGCATGTGAACTGTAATTGAAAAATAAAAAAATAAACAAAAATCACAACAGTGTTTTTAAATGACGGTAAGAAGAAAACAGACGAAGACATTAAGTTGGGAGTTTAGGACTTTGAATATCTGAAAAACCTCTGAAATGGGCCAAAAATGCTTTTGTCATCTGATTTACTTTAGGGTTGGCCCTATGTGGAGAAGCATGTTTCTTCTGTTTTATGGTAGATTTTGAATTTAATAAAAAGATCTCATGGGCGGAGTGCCTATTCAGGACCTCCGCACATATTTTAATTGGATTGTTTGTTTTTTTGTTGTTGAGTTGTATGAGATCTTTATATATTTTAGATATTACCCCCTTATCAGGTGTTGTTTGCAAATACTTTCTCCCATTCGGTTGGTTGTCTCTTTGCTTTGTCGATGGTTTCTTTAGTTTGATATCATCCCATTCATTTATTTTTGCTTTTACTTCTTTTGGCTTTGAGGTCAGGTTCAGAAAATCCTCCCTGAACCCAAGGTTTGTAAGTCTAGTACCAGTGTTTTCTTCTATATAGTTTATTGTTTCAGGACATACAAATGGCCAGCAGGCATACGAAAACATGCTCATCCTCATTAGCTATCAGGGAAATGCAAATCAAAACCACAATGAGATCCCACCTCACACCTGTGAGAATGGCTATTATCAACAAGACAAGGAGTAACAAGTGCTGGAGAGGCTGTGGAGAGAAAGGAACTCTGGTACACTGCTGGTGGGAGTGCAAACTGGTACAACCACTGTGGAAGGCAGTGTGGAGGGTCCTCAGAAAATTGGGAATGGAGCTACCATTTGACCCAGCCATCCCCCTTCTGGGGATCTACCCGCCAAATTTGAAAACCATAGTCTGCAAGGACATGCACCCCCATGTTCATCGCAGCGCTGTTCACAGTGGCCAAGTCATAGAAACAGCCACAATGTCCCTTGATAGATGACTGGATAAAGAAGCTGTGGTACATACACACAATGGAATATTACTCAGCTGTAAGAAAAGATGACATATTGCTATTTATGATAACATGGATGGACCTAGAGATCATCATGCTTAGTGAAATAAGCCAGACGGAAATAACTGAGAACCATATGCTTCACTCACATGGGGAACATAAAACTGAAAGCAACAACAACAAAAAAACCCCCAAAACTCATGGACACAGTCAATAGTTTAGTGGTTACCTGAGGGTTAGCGGGAGGCAGGGGGTGGGGGAACTCAAATACATGGTGGTGGGAAGAGCACTGACTCTGGATGATGAACACAGAACACAACACACAGACGTTTTATTGCAGAACTGTACACCTGGGACCTATGTAAGTTTTACTAACCAATGTCAACCCAATAAATTTAACAACAAAAATCTCCATTGACAAACTATTTCTCACTTTCTGGGAATAGCTTTTATCCCCATTTGCATATTTTAGAAAGACAAAACTCACCCCTTCCCTGTCCCTTCCTACTCACCAACCCTCCACACAGAAAGATCCACTTAAATGCAGCTACCAGAGGCCTTTCCGCAGGAAATTGGAGTCGTTTTTTCATAAGGAAACAGAATATGTTGTGTTAAAATGGTCTCAGGTAAATCCATCCTAAAGAGCAGCTCAGAAGACATGTCTGTGGACTATCACTGTTTGCAGGATTTTGGCAAACAAGCAAAGAAAATGCCAGCAAACGAGGATTAGGGAGCGGTGGTCAAATTCTGCCGTCAGCACCAGGCATCACGGGATCATGGTGACTGGGGCGAATTCTGCAGGACATGATTTTTCTTGTGCTATATATTGTACCTGGAGGACGATTGCAGTATTGTTTTGTTTTCTGTTTTCCTAGGGTAGCACATTAGTTTGAAGATATTTGGAAATCTTCAGCACAGAGCATGATTTCAGAAATGATGAAACAATAAGCAAGAATCTGGTGTTAATAATCAGTGGGTTTTAAATTTGATGCCATTAAGATGCAGGGATTAGGAATTTCATGTATTTACAAAGTAGGCCCTGCCTTAGGACACAGGGATAAATGATTCATGTGAAACTCCCGCATCTTGCATTAAACACTGTGTCCCTGGTGCTCATTGGCTCGATTACGATAAGGCACTTTATTAATGCCAACCTAACCCAGCCAGATTTTGGGAGAAATCAGGTTGAAAGGACGTGGGACTGAAGCTTACATCTGCATATTTGGCAGACTTTGCTAACAAACAAACAAACAAAGTGTCGCCCATAGTTGAGCTAAGAATGATCAAAGAAATACCCACAGGTCTGAGGAAGCACCAAATAGAGATAAACAATTGAGAAGCTAAATATGATTTGTGTCACCTCAACATTAGGGACAGGTTTCCTGCAAGCTTCAGCAAAGCAACTTTTCACTAACCTAAATATGCTCCGGAAAGAATACGAGAGCTGCGTTTCTTATAAAATATCTTCTCTCCAGAGTTTCTGAACTAACGAAGATTTTTCTCTATTTGTTTATCTTCTATAAAGGTCACATTGGATTGAAACTATAAGAAGAGATATTTTAATAAAGGTGACCAAGGGAAGTGGCTCCATTGTCTTGGCTCTCTCCATAGACACACCAGTCACTTCTGCCACTCAAGGCTCAGCTCCCCAACTTGTCGTTAGTAGAATTTGCAGGCCCGTCTCTCCGTGAACTCTTGCCTTTGCAAGTGTATCTCTGATTGAGGAGGATGAGGAGGATGAACATGGCTGGGACATTCTGGATCTCGTATTTTGATAAATTTACCCATGCATCGGCCAGAATGCAACCGGAGGGAGGAGGAAGAGCACACCTGGGCCCCTAGACATCCCAGGACACACTGCCTGGTGGCCTGGCAGCCTGGGCTTTTCCTTAGCCTCTTAGAGGTGGTTTGTCATGGTGTCTGTTCTTGTGCTCAAGACGTGTAACTGCCATCCTGAAAAGCTGCTGCAAACGTGCACACAGGTCTGTGCACTGTCAGTTTCAGGCTGGGGACACACCAAAGCCACTGCGTGTCTTAGGAAATAGAAGCGTTCAGCACAGCCCAGAGAAGCCGGGGACTCAGTTTTTAGCAACACTAACGATTCAGAATAAATTTCCCTTCCCTCCCATCCTTTAAATGGGACTCCAAAGTGCTTTTCATTTGGTAGGAGTCAATTTTGCTCTTTTGCTCTGCAATGGCAGTATTTTACGGGGCAAAATCCTGTCCTATCTGTCATATATTAGGCGGATCTTTCCAGTGAATCAATTGTGTAAAGTCCTGTTCTGCTAGAGAAATAAACACTTCGGCAAAACATTTACCTTTCCTAATAGTCTAATCTTATGCCAACAAAGCAGTAACACCTGCCAAACAGAAAGCCCCTAATAATCCGGGCTTAAATAACATTAATATTATTTTTTTGGAGGCCAGCAGAATTGTGTAAGGGACCAGTGATAACAAAGATTTATGTGGGTGGGTAACCTCTGCAGAAGATAACGCCAGAATAACATCGTGTGTTGATATCATTTGAAGGGGACACTGCACAATTCAGAGCAAACTTCAGAATGGAAAATAATTATTAGTACTTGTATTTGTAGAGCACATTGTAGCTTATATCGCTGTCCATCCCATCTGTGAAGATTCCTGGGTGGGTGTTATTAGCCCCCTCGAATGGATGAGAAAACTGAAATTCAGAAATATTGGTGACTCAGCTAGTAGATAGAAGAACTAGATTGAAAGTCTAGGTATTTCCATTTTGACTTCAATATAATTTTCATTACATTTCCCCTATTTGGGAATCTGTTAGAATGAGTTGCTGTTGCTCTATGGGTTTGTGGTTAAAATTTTCAAAATAAATTCTGTATCATGCAATGAAATGTTGAGATGCTCCTCCAGGGGTCTTTTCCTTTAAAGATCTTGGGAGAGTTGTCTGCCTCAAGAAGGAACATCTCTGGTATGTTGTGTACATGAATAAAAAAGGAAGGAAGGGAGGGAGGGAGGGAGGAAGGGAGAGAGGGAGGGAGGGAGGGAGGGAGGGAAGGAGAAAGAAAGGAAGAAAAAGAAAGAAAGAAAAAGAAAGGAAGGAAGAGAGAGAGAGAGAAAGGGAGAAGGGAGGGAGGAAAGAAAAGAAAGAAGTCAAGTTCAGGTAAGTAAATACAGAGCGGAGCCTGACTCAGGGAGAAGGGGCCTTCGTGATGTGTCCCCCACCCCCACCCCAGCCCTCCAGTTGGAGAGTTCAGTGGGATTGCACTATTCTGCAAGGAGGGTCTGAAACATGCAAGGGTGTGGGGACCCCTAAGAATGTAAGTTTTGAATCAAAATAGAAACTTTTCCTTACATTCTGACTCATAGGGGATTAACAAGTAGTGGGTGGATTAGACGAAAATGCTTCAGTTAAGGATTTAATCCTATTAGGCAACAGTAAGCCACTTTTCTTAAAGGCTCCCTCGCCAAGGAGTAGAAAGAAAAAAAAGAGGGTGCATCCACAGTTTGTGAGATAATTGTTTCTGAAGAGCTACTTGCCTGAGGCCTCTGGAATGCCACATTTTCTTTTTTCTTTTTTTTTTTTTAATTCATTTTTATTGTTAGACTTATTGGGGTGACATCTATTAGCAAGGATTACATAGGTTTCAGGCCACATTTTCTTGACGTTTGTAGGACTTTCTCTTCTAAAGACAACAATAGATTTTAGGTTGGGCTCTGAGCTGGGACATTAGCATAGGGTGTCCCAGCCTGGGTGTCCCAGCTTATTGCCGGGGCCCATGGAGGGAGCTGGGATGGATGTAGATGGGAGGAGCAGTGAGGGAGGGACTCTGGCTTCCATTCCTGTTGTCAGGGTTCAATTATGCACGGGAGTAAAACTGAAAATGAAAGCAGATGGTTAAACTGATTTTTGCTTTGTAGACTTGAAAGCCCATTCAAACTGTTCAGTACCCTTCTTCCTTCATAAGATTCTTTGCTTAAGCTCTGTTTTGTTCTGTCATTTCTGTTGCATTTCAAATGTCCATTAGTGCAGGGGTCCCCAACCCCCGGGCCACAGACTGGTACCGGTCTGTGGCCTGTTAGGAACCGGGCCGCACAGCAGGGGGTGTGTGGCAGGCTTCATCTGTGTTTACAGCCGCTCCCCATCACTCACAGCACCGCCTGAGCTCCGCCTCCCGTTAGATCAGCATCGGCATTAGATTAGTTGTATAATTATTTCATTATATATTACAATGTAATAATAATAGAAATAAAGTGCACAATAAATGTAATGCACTTGAATGATCCCGAAACCATCTATGCCCCTCTGGTCTGTGGAAAAATTGTCTTCCATGAAACTGGTGCCTGGTGCCAAAAAGTTTGGGGACCACTGCCTTACTTAAGGGACAAACAGTGGTGGGTGGGGGTGGGGGGGTGGGGTGTGGACAGATAAATTATTGGCATGAAGGAGCCAAAGGAACACATACTACTTGAGTGATTTTCAATACGAGGAAAAACCAGAAATTTATGTAAAAATGATCATTGTGTGGCTAGGACTCTTGTATTGCGGGTAGGACCTTCTACAGCAAGGTGTTTAAGGCCAGATTTCAGAAAAACATCCATCCAACTTTAAATCCAAGGAAATCTTGGAGACCAGTGGTTGACTCTCTTATTTTCTTTAGAGCCCAATGTCAAACTCTGAAGTTGCATGAAGTCTTAGATATGCTGCCTCTTTCCAAGCATTTCAGAATCTAGTTGCAAAGACAAGAAGACATAAATGATTTTACATTTAGTGGCCATAAGGCTATATTTAATATCAGGTTATGAAGAGAGTTCAAAGTTAATAACAGCCACTCCTCACTTAATGACTTATCTGGTTAATGACCGCTTGGACTTACGACAAGTTCTCCTGGGGGAACCCCCTTTCTCAGTCTTTGTCTCGTTTCCACAGTTGGTTATAGTCACTACACAAAGCCTTCTCAATCACACAAGACTGCATATTTTGTTTATAAGTGTGGTGTTGTGTGATATCTATTGAAAAATGCACACCCTATGGTGCCACAACACACCGGAAGACATCTGCCTTCAAGCTTCTCACTTACTGACCAATTCACTTAACATCCTAGTCAAAGGAACGGAACTCGGTTGTTAAGTGAGGAGTGCCTATAACCAAATGTAACATGCCAAAAGATGGTCCTTTTGTCATATTATACTATTACATTGGACAACAGAAAAGTTTTCTCTTTTTTATTACCATGGGAAAAATAGATTATGATTATTATTCACTTGGTGCAGTGGTTGATTTTGTATGTCAATTTGACCAAACGAAGGGATGCCCAGATAGCTGGTCAAACATTCTTTTGGGGCGTGTCTGGAAGGTGTTTGCATAAGAGGTCACCATTTGCATCTGTAGATTGAGTAAAGAAGATTGCCCTCTCCAATGAGTCATCATACAATCCAGTGAGGGCCTGAATAGAACAACAAGGCAGAGGAAAGGCCAATTAGCTCTGTCTGCTTGAGCTGAGATGTTCATCTTCTGCCCCCAGCCATCAAGGCTCCTTAGGTTTGGATTGAAACTATACCACTGGCTTTCCTGGGCCTCTGGCTTGCAGGTGGCAAGTCCTAGAACTTCTCAGCCTCCAGAGTCTCATGAGCCAATGGCTCATAATAAACCTCTTCCTATATATCTCTATATACCTTATTGGTTCTGATCCTCTGGAGAGTTCTGACTAATATACTCAGATAAAAAGTGTATGAAGGGCTGTCTGAAAAGTATCCAGTCATGTAATATGAAAAATAGAGGCATTTATGACTGGATATTCTGGACAGCCCTTATACATATATACAGAGGTATGTGTGTGTGAAGGTACATACTCCAGGATGGTGCTAAACATTTGAGAGCTAAAATAAGAAGGAAATAATATTTGCTCAGTAAGTTTTACCTGCTGGACACTAACAAGATATATAAGGCATAATCACAGGGTGAGGTAAAAATAGTATTTTCTTTTCATTGGCAATCTACATAGAACTCTGGATCCTCATCTACCCACATTAGCAAGAAATCCAGTGTTTCCTTCGTCGTTCATCCAACAAATATTTTTTAAATGCTTATTGAGTCAGGAGTGCTGGAACTCCCAACCCAATTTACCCAAGGATCCCCAGGGATACTCACTCACACTGGATTGCTATCCTGGTCAGGTTTGTCTCTTGTTAGGAGAGCAAACACTTAGATACGTCCCTTGAGGCTGGTGGACTCCATAATCATGGGTGTGGAGTTGAGTTGGTCCAGAAGTTGGCCACCAGGTGTTGGCCACCTATATGGTACCATTGCTTCTACTGTTGCCTTGGGCACTGTGTGCCAGGATCTGGAAAGTTCCCACATCATCTAGATGCTGGGGCCCATGAACTCTGCTCACAGAGCTGAGCCAGAATGCCCAGTATATTCTTCTCAGAAGTTTCTTAACCTTCTCTTGGGCAGAGCAAGTAAGAGGTGGAGAGAGGCCAGAAATTACATGCATTTCACATGGAAGGAAACATCAGAAGTCCCTCTAATGTTGTAGTGAAGAGATTTTAATGGTGTACCTTGTAACTTTTTAGCCATACCATGCTCAGCTAGAACTGATTATACTTGTCCATCCTGATAGTAGTGATCAGGAAATGCTAGAGGAAAAGATAGGAATTAAACAAGGATTTCAAAGGTGTGTTGGATTTAAATAAGTTGTGAGAGCAAGAATCTTATTCCAGGCAGGAGGAAATGATTTGAGGCAAGAAATATTTAGTCCATATTTAGAAGACAAATATGGTGACTGGTTTGAAAAGGTTTTGGGCAGGTAAGATTGTGCAAAACATGCCTGCAGGTTTCCCGAGGTCCCATGCGGAATCAGTCACCCCACAGATGCATACATGGTTTGCACCTCTGTACTAGTCATTTGCTTGTTTGCTGTCACATCTATTTCTCACCCTTTCCTTGCTCTGCTCTGTGTTGCAAGGAGCTGCATTTTCCAAGATTGCTCAGCTGACTTCCAACTGGGTTGGGTCAATAAAAGGCACTGGCATGAGACTGGTGGGTCTCCGTCAAGATGTCACCTCCAGCAGTAACTACCTCTTCCAGGCTCTTGCTCCTGAAACATGTCCATGCTGTGGTTTCTGTCATCTCCTGGGTGGACCCAGATGCTGGGTTAGTCTCACTGCCTCCTGCATGGGATTTCCGCACTGCCTTCTGGATCCCTAGACCCACCACCACTGTGTAACTGCTTCTCTGTCTTAAATTCCTCTTGGTTGAAATCTCTAGAATAGTTTTTAATTTTCCTGGCTGGACCCCAGCTGATCTACCACTCAGGCTCTCCTTCAAATTCATGAGATTTATGACATGACAGATATGTATCCAATCTTTGCCTCCCAATGCAGAGCCTCCATGTGGGGACCCCAGGCTGAGGAGAATCATGTCAAGATTGGCTCGTCAGAATGATTACTTTGATAACACGTGGAGAAGGATGGCAGATGCTGAGACTGGAGGAGGGAGGCTTTGTTTGGAGACAATCACTATAGTCCAGGAGAGAGATGGTGAGGCTCAAAGTCAGGCGGACATAGTACAGAGGTGTGTGTGTGGGCAGGGAGGAGGAATGGACATGAGAGATGCTAAAGAGCTAATAGAGGCAGGCCCAGGTCCCTGCTGAATGTGGGTATATTAGAAGGATGTAGATCCTGGAAAGATTCCAGATTTCTCATAGGTGACTGGGATAGAAATGGCTTACGTCATCAGCATACATGTTGTGTGAAGCCCTGGTGTAGGGGGAGCCCCCTGAAGGAGTGGACAGGAAAGGGCTAGAAGCAGAATGTGGAGTGTCAACATGGAAGGAAAGCAAGAGGATTGACAGCAGCCCAAGAGCTCAGAGGAGAACCAGGGAACAGGGATGTCACAAAAGCAACGAGAGAGCAAGTTTCAGTAGCAGTCACTATTGTCAAAAGTTGCAAGTGACCGGGCGGACCAATCAACGGCATGGACAATTAGGAGGCTGAGTACAGGCATAGGTAAGTGACAAGTGTGGGGGCTGGGATTTGATTAACTTTATTCCCGGTGGTTCCCTCCCCACCCCCCACACACTATGAGAACTCAGTTTCAGAGACTTTTTGCACAAGAAAGGCAGTATCTCCGTATCATCTGACGGGTGTAAAGGAATAGAATGAGCCAATCTTGCCTTTGCGTTTTCTGCTCTTTGCTACTCTCTCCTGCCTGACACACACATAACACAGGAAACCAGCATGGCCTCCAGGGCTCAGACCTCTGGTCCCACAGCAGGGACTCCCTCTAGATCCCAACTGATGGGGCCAAAGCTGTAGGGTGCGTCGGCAAATTCAGTACATTATGTCTCTAAGAGTTCTGAGAGTTGTTTAGCCTTTAACTTTCAGCCTTTGCATTATCACCGTTGGACACAGTGCCATCCGGGTGACAGCATCCTTGGTGCCATCTGAGGAGATGCTGCTGCTGTCCAGATAGACACACTGACAGGTCCACTGGGATTCTCAGTATCATTTTATAACCAAGACTGTAGGCTCATACGCTCCTGGGTGAGGTGAGGTGTGGGGGTCCTGAGTAAAGTCTCCTGTCTTTGAGGGGTTGCAAATACCTGAAAGGATATTGTTTTGAGCCCTCTTCCCCTCAAATTGCCCCAGGTCCACTGAGCAGAGCTGTAAAGATACAGAGTTGAGCCCATCTGCTCGGTGGGGGAGGTTCATTCTGGGGTCACGAACAGGGTCACGGCTTGAAGGGGTCCTATCTCTGGAATGCCTCAGGGGGTCTGCTGTGGGCGCCCTGGGAGCAGTGGTCAGGGTGGCTGCCCAGCTGCACGCTGGCTGCCCTGGGGGACTCCGACCACATCGAAGCCTGCGCCCACCTCGGGCTCTGACCCACCCGCCCCTGCTTCTGAACTGTGTGATTCTGTTGGTCTTGAACCACCAGAAAAACCACCCTATGACTCTAATGTGTAGCCAGGGTGGAAAGTTGCTAAGTTCTAGGTCAGCGGTTCTCAAGTTTTCCCCACCTGCGTATCCCATTAAACCCATTCTATAAATGGTACCCCATTTTTTAAAAAAAAACAGCTGTTTTTAAATACTGACACCTTCGTTCAGTGCCTATCTTAATGGAAAATAGTGGAAATGAGGTAATAAGTCAGGAAAGAGAAATGACCACACTAAACATTTATTGTTCTATAACTAACGGTTTGCATTATTTTTACCTTGTTTTTTTCACCATTACCGATTGTTTTTTATGTACCGTGAATGGTCCAGCACGTACCCCCAGGGTTACACGTACCACCGCTTGGGAACCAATGTTCTAGATCTTTCCTTTGGGCTCCTAGCATGCGCCTTCTGGGGAGGTTATGCTCTTGGCTCTGTGACAAGGGCCTTGTGTGGGTTTGTTTATCTCCTCTTGGTCTGACAGCCGATTGCAATCAGCTGCTGTGCTAGATGGTTTAGAGGCGGGTGGAGAAGGACTGTGGGCGGGTGAGGGTAGTTTTATTGTCACAGTGGAAGTGGGCTGCCGTGGCCACACTGAGCCAGCTGCCTGAGGATTCGGGGGAGATGGAGTGGGCATTGAGGTCAGTGGGCAGGGAGATGCCTTGGAGACCACTCTCTGAGACCCTGTAATTTTTCCTGTGGGGCCATAAAGATGGCTACTCAGAGGTATAGCAGTTCTACCTCAGAGATTTCCAGGGTCCAAGAAGAGAAAGCTGACCCTTAATGAAGCCATCAGGTAACTGTTCCCTTCCTCCCACCCCTTACACACAGCCACTACCTCACGGTGGTGGGGGCTGACAGCTGCTGGGGCTGCTCTAGGGAGATGTCAGAGGGCAGCCAGGATGGCGAAGGACAGAGCAGAGTGGAGAGACAGTGGCGGAGAGAAGAGGTATAAAAGGAATAGTTCGTGAACTCGAATCTGGACTGGAAGAGCTGGTCCGGCCCTGACCCGTCAACCCAGTTCTCCTATCTGTCAAACACGGACATCGTTTGTAATTCTGTGGAAAATCACCAGCAGGTAAATGGAGGGAAGAAAAAGAACAAAATAAACTAAGCTAGAGACTTCCAGGCTCTGAGGATGGGCCGACGCCACAGGAGGAAATTCAGTATAAAATGGGTTATGATAGCAGATCTTTCATTAACACTTTAAAAAGTTGAAAATCTGATTAATGTTGAAAAGAAACCAAGGCGACCCCTGGAGTTGCTATTTCCTCTCCCCGCAATGGCCAGCTAGTTCCTCACGCATGCTTTGGAGGCCTAGAGACTCATTCATTCATTGCATATTTATTGAGCACCTGCTATGTGCCAGTCACTGTTCTAGGTGCTGGAACAAAATGGTGCCTGAAGCAGCAAGGACCCGGGCCAGCTGGGAGCCTAGCGCATATGGAGTGAGACAGTTGGCAAACGTTCACGTGGCCGTGCTAAGTGGCATGGAGAAAGGAAAGCTGGACTTTCCTGGACTCGGCCCCATGTAGCTCTTTTCCTGACTGAGGAATCGGTATCCCTCTGCTATAAGAAACCAACACCCTGAGTATAACAGCTGTCGGTGAGTTCTGTGAGTCCTTCCAGCACGATATTAAACCTGAGCGTAGTCTTGGGTGTCAGAAGTGACGGTGGTCTTGAAGTTCTCCCCAACTTGACAGGCCTATGGAAAGTCCGATAGACTTTGGCTTTTGCTGCATGGGAGTTGGGGTCCCTTGTAGACTTTTGAGCAGAGTGACATGATCTGACATATTTTAACGAGATGGGATGCGCCACAGTCTTGAAAATAGGCTGAAGAGGGGAGATGAGGGTGGAGATGATGAGAATATTTAGCAGGCTGCTACCCCAGAGTTCAGGTGAATGATGATGGTGCTTTGAGCCAGAGTGACAAGAATGACATGGGAGTGTATTTGGAAGGTGGAGCTAAGAAGGTTTGCGGATGGATGGTCATGGGAGAAAGGGAGAAGTGGAGGATGACTCCAAGTTTGGGGTCTAAGCACTTGTAAAAGAGCAGGCAGGAGGCAGAGCAGCGGGTGGGGTGAATGTAGACACATCGACTACGTGTCTTTCGAAAGGTCCCCCTTGAAGCTATTGTTCAATGCTGAGATGATTTAATGCACAAGCACCGCCTTTACCCTCCGGAAAGTGGGGGGATACATATACATGCACATATGCAAATGCACGCAAATACATGCATATATACGAGAGCCTCTAGTGTTCATAGTGCATGGCTGGGTACTTTCTGGACAGCCCTCGTGTGTGTGTGTGTGTGTGTGTGTGTGTGTGTGTGTGTGTGTGTGTGTCTAGAAAAATGTTTCCTCTAGTTTAAAAATCAGTGATCCTAGTAGCAACTACTCCATGTCCACAGGTTACAAGAGGCAGGTGTGAAATCCTAGAAAAGTGTTCCGAAAAGGGACCAGGCCTTCGTCTTTCCGATGCCTGTCTGTCTTGTCCTCAGATGTGAATGAAGCCCCCACAGACCCCCCAACATGCTCAGCGAGCACCTCCTCTGTGTGACACACAACGCCAGGTTGGAATGACCTCCTGAGGCCGCAGGTACAAAAGAACAGGGGAAATAAAGTCCGACTTAGGCTGGGGATAGAGATGCCAGACACATAGAAGAGAAACCACCCCAAACCACAAGCCACTATTCCAATTGCCCAATGATAAATAAGCAATGTAACATGATGATAAATACGATTACAAATACGTTCCATGGAAACCTCTACACCCCGAATGCTATCCTTTTTTACAACTGTCCCATGAGAGCCAAATGAGGGTTGGACCGTTTCCCCCTCTCTCTGTCTGTAATGGGGGTTTCGTCGGTGGAATTGCTGCACCCCACTTTCGCTCAATGTGCCGTAGACAGCAGGTCTGAGAACGACTGATCGGAGGGATCCAAAGTCGGTGCGGTGAGTGAGGGGAGGTCTGAGGTTGGAATGAGCCCGTTGTGCTGCGACAGGGGAGCTTAGACCAGGGGAGGGGCATGGGTCGTCGGGGAAAGACAGGGAAGGGGGAAGACAGGAGGCCTTGAACCTAGCCCCCAGAGATCAGCACAAATGGAAGCAGAAAGGGAAAGGCCGGGGAATTAAAATGATGGCCGGGGAAGCGGTACGTTGGTTGTGCAGGCAAATGATGTGGCATTTGAGGAAATCAGCGAGTTTCTCTTTCCCCCACGTGGCAGAGGCCCATGTCCTGTCTGCTCATCATCTCATCAGGGAGAAGCCTGAAGTTACTCGATGCACATGGCTTCTTTTGCTAACGGCAAGAATGTGCGTGTAGTGTGCACTCGACGGGGTCATAAGGTGAAGATAGTGACATCACGCGATTGACCCGGGCAAACCCACTGCAGAAAGATGCAGCTGATGTAAAGGAATCCAGGAGGGGCAGGACAGCGGGCCATGGGGGCAGCGGCCCGCTGGGCAGCCAGGCGGCTGGTCTTGGGTAAGCAGTTAGGAGGGTTCTGGGTTCTGGTCTCCTCCCCTCCTCTGCCCAGTTCCCCTTCCCTTCCTCTGTCCCTCTTCCTCTCTTCTCCCACCTCTGTGCTCCCTCACTCCTTTCTCTGTCACGTTCTTCCATCCAAAAAGCGAGGCCTACTATTTTTTAGGCCCTTGAGAACATAGGAAATTTTTTTTGATTCTCATTCTCTGTTTCCGTCTCTCCCTCTCATTTCAGAATGTGAAAAAATGAAAACTCAGAGATTCAGGAGATTGCAAATGGACGAGAGTCTTCGCCCGGGTTTCCAGAAAGCAAACATGGCAACATACTCAAGGCTCAAGTGCACATACTTCACCAGGGAGTTTGACCCAGGAGCGGAAGTGGACAGGGATGGGAAGCAGGAAGGAAGATGTGTCCATTACCTAGATGTGCTGTCGAGCTGGGTGCAGGTTCTGTGCCTGATCCTGTGGGGCTGCCTGAGATGTGTCTGGGACTATCACCTAGGGAAAGAAAGCGGGGGGGTGTGTTTATCCATCCATCCCATCCCCCCCGCCCCCATATCAAAGGCTGGTCCCATTGGACATTAATTCTCATCTGCACAGCTCCTAGTTGGCTCATGTGCAAATGCCAAGCTGATTCTCCCACATGTCACCTCCCAAGCCAGCGCTGGTGGGGGGATCTTAGCCTGGGTGCTGTCAGGTTGCACCTTCTGGTTAGATCCTACACAGAACGAGTCCCAGCAGCAGAGGTTTGCAAAAACAGGTGAGACTGAGAGCATGTGGAGTGGTGCCCAAGAGGCACCTTGACCAATGTAAGGGGTCTGATAAAAGTAACGACTTCAGGAAAGCTCTTTTCTTGGAAATGCTACTATGCTATTTATGGAAATCCAGTCTGTGGATTCCCTCCTGGTCTGGTGGCAACACCTGTGGTCTGCTATAAAGTCATACCTCTGCCAGACACAGATGGCTTTTGTTTGCCATGGGTCGCTCATTGCAATAGACTTTGCCCAACAGGATGGGGGTCTTTGTGGTTCTTCCTCTGTCAGAGGGCCAGCTTGTGACTGAGGTTTGGCTTTAACTAAGGAAAAGCTGTTGTTGAATCACCATGACAGCTGGCAGAAAATGACAATGAGCCGAAAGACTAGCATGAACTGGCAAAGCTCTGGGCATGGCAGATTCCTACGTCTCTCTTTTAGTCTCCTGTGGGAAGACTTGGCTCTAAGTAACAAATCTCTCTGTTGAATCACTTAAAAAAAAATGGACCTAGAGAAACAAGGGGTAAACAATATTTTTACCCTCTCTACCTTGAACTGAATCAACTATTCAAACCAGGTTAAAAATCAAAATAAACATTTGAGGACAGAAAGGGAAATGTCAGACAAGGACAGGATGAGCTAGTACTTTATAGCTCCTGTTTGGAAACCATCTGATCCTGCTCCTTCCTCCTTCACTTCCACCCGTACCTCGTACCTCGGCAGCCTTGAGACAATGGGAAGAAACAGACGCCTTATTCTTAAACAACTCGAGGGGTGTGTCCTAGAGCCTGGGGTGGAATTTTCTGGATCCCTGAGATGGCTCTGTCCTCACACTTTGCAGTGGGACAGTTACTGAGCTGTTTTTGTAATGATTTTTAATCTACATATGTCTAAACCCAGAAGGCTGACGTCTTATAAGTGCATATGGATTTTGTTCAAATAAATACACAGTTGACACATACTTGGCCAGACGTTATAATATATTTAACCTTACTGTCTAAACTGTCATCTTTATTTAGGTTAAGTTTGTTAAATGTCTGCTGGAATTTTGTACTGTAAGAACCTGCAGCTTGGTTCCAAAATCAGCCATGTTTGTTGACATATACAAGGGCTGTCTGGAAAGTATCCATCCATGCAATATGGAAAATAGAAGCATTTATGGCTGGATTTTTTTTCTAGATAGCATTCAGCCATGCAATATGAAAAATAGAGGCCTTTATGGCTGGATTTTTTCCAGACAGCCCTCGTATAGGTAAATCTACTTGTCTATAGAGGCTCAAGTGCTACAAAGTGGTCAAAGAGTTACCTTTCATTATGATTGTTTACCCTTCAAGTCTGATAACAATGTCCTATTTTTTCCCATTTCTTTAGCCACTTTCCTGACTGGAAAACCTAAAATGCCCCCAGAATGCTTCTTTGGAAGATCTTTATTTTGCCTGTGAAAGAAAGTCATATGCTTAGGATAATAACATGAAGTGATGTGAGTGGTGGAGATTCAAGAAATTACTTTTTAAAAACTATTCTATAGACATGTTTTCAGGAAACTCAAATGCTTTGCATTGTCATGAAAAGGTTCCGGAGAGATGTTAATGTTTTATTATGTTTATTAATAAGCTATTATTTTTAAAACATGATATTTATGCACATTAAAAACATTTTTAGAGCTGTGGAATCTAATAAAAAATTTATAGCAATAGAAGGAGTGTTTAATGAAAAAGAAAGGCAGCTGAATTTTGGTAAAAAAGCATTGTGTTGTTATCACTCATCTCTCTAACATTCTCCATTTCCCATTATGGTACAAGCCATGGGTTGGTGGCTATTGTTGCTGGTAGGACTTGCTGGTGCCAGTGGCCTAATGAAGACCTTATTTTTAAAATCCTGAGGTTGTCAAAGTACCTTGTGATAGATGTCTGGATAAAGAAGACGTGGTATGTATACACACCGAAATATTATTCAGCTGTAAGAAAAGATAAAATACTGTTATTTACAACAGAATGGTTGGACATTGAGATCATCATGCTAAAAGTAATAAGCCAGACAGAAAAAACCAAGAACCATATGAATTCACTCATATGTGGAATATAAAACTGAAAGTGGTTAGCTGGGAGCAAGCGGGATGGGCTGGGAGAAGAGGGCAGGGTGGGAGAGGAGGGAAGGGGAGCCAAATATAAGGTGATGGAAAGAGAACTCACACCAGGTGGCGAACACATAATGCAACACACAGACGATGCACTGTAGAACTGTACACCTGGATCCTATGTTATTCTTGCTAACCAATGTCACCCCAGTAAGTCTAACAATAAAAAATATATTTTAAAAAATTCTGTGGTTGTGTTTTTTGACCTATATTGTAGTTCCCTGATAGATTGGCATAAAAGCTAACTTTTTTTTTTTCCACCTGGGGCTGGAGTGGTTTTTCTGAGTAGCAGTAGAATTTGTTGAAAAATTCAACTCTGGCTATATGCAGCAACATGAATGAACTTCACAAATGCTTAACAGAAAATATCCAGAAGGTTTAAAAAACATGTATCTATCAGTAGCCACCTGTGGTAAGGGACAGTGAATGAGGAAAGAATCAAAACAGACAAAAAAGCCTAGAAAAGAAGAGGCTGAAGAGGAAGTTTCTTTGGGGAATAAGAGCTTTGGAAGGACTCTCACATATAACTGAGGAAACTGGAGTCAAATATGTATGTGTATGGTTGGGTAAATGTTCAGAGGACCCTTTGCTTGCACCTATGATGGATCTGTGGGAATCATGAAAGCAGGAGGTGCAGGAGGAAGCAGAGTTGTAAGTGGCTTGGCTTGGTGTTAAAGGAATGCCCCATCTCCGAGCCAGGTTGCAAGACCAGGAGAGATTTTTTTCCCCTCCGTGTAGTTCAGGAAATTTCTGTCATGTCACTGGATGACTGCTGAGATAATGGAATAGAGACTTCATTGACAACACATGACGAAGAATACAATCTTTACAAAAATAGCTTAGATAGGTCACTGAACAAATGGATGACTGCAGCCATCCATTAGCAATAAACAACAGCAAATCCAGGGAGGAGAGAGAATCTTATTTCCAGAGTTACCACATTCTGCTACTCAAAATGTCCAGTTTAAAAAAAAAAAAAGGCAAGGCATACAGAAAAGCAGGAAAGTATAACCTATTCACAGGGAAAAAAACCAAACCAAAATAGAAAAAAAATTGATAGAAATTTTTGCTGAGGAAGCCTAGATATTGGACTTACTAAACAAAGACTGTAACTAAACTGTCTTTAATATGATGAAAGAGATGAAGAAAACCAGAAGAACAATGTATGATCAAATAGAGAATATCAATAAAGAGATGGAAATTATAACATAGAACCAAAGGGAAATCTGGAGCTAAAAAGTAATATAGCTGAAATAAAAAAAATTACTAGAGAGGTTCAACAGGAGATTTGAATAGGCAGAATAAACTATTAGAAAATTTGAAGATAAGAAAATTGGAATTTTCCCATTAGAAGAGAAGGGGGAAATTGAAGAAAAATGAAGAGGTCAAGCAACCTCTGAAACACCATCAAGGGTGCCAGCATAAACATGATGGTAGTGCCAGAAGGAAAAGAAAGAACATTTGAAGAAATAATAGCCAAGAACTGCACAGGTTTTATGAAAGAAATGAACCTACACATCTAAGAAGTTGAAGAGGATCAACTTACAGAAATCCACACCATGGTTGTTGTAACCACACCGTTAATTCCAAAGGCAAAGAGAGAGTCTTGAAAGCAGTAAGAAAAAAGCAATTCATTATATACAGGGGATCCTTCATAATATTAACACCCAATTTTTCATCAGAAATCAAAATGCCAGAAAGCAGTAGGATGACATATTTAAAATGCTGGAGGAAAAATAATGTCAATAAAGTATTCTATATCCAACAAATCTATCCTTTTAATAAATGAGAGAGCAATTATGACACTCCCAGATGAAAGCTGAGAGATTTTGTAACTGCCAGATCGGCCCTACAAGAAATGCTATTAGGGAGTCAGTCCTTCAGCTTAAAGTGAAAGGACACTAGACAATGACTTGAAATCATATTGATAAATAAGGAATTATGGTAGGCAAATATAAAGGGCAGTATTATTGTAGTTTTGGTATGTAACTCCTCTATTTATTTCCTATATTAAGACAAATTAATAAACAACATATAAATTGATATAAATGCACACACAATATATAAATATGTAATTAGTGATGATAACAACATATTATAAAAAGAAGATCAGAACTGTATTGGAGCAGAATTTTTGTTTGCCATTGAAGTTCAGTTGGTATAAATTCAAACTAGATTGTTATAAATTTAGGATGCCAAGTGTTGTAGCAACTAAGAAAATTTTAAAAAATATATAGAAAAGGAAATGAAGGAGGAATACAAAAGGTGCATTAGAAAAATTAATTAAATACAAAAGAAGGCTATATTAGAGAAATTAATGAACAAAAATATATAAGATACATAGAAAACAAAAAATAACCGAAGTCATTTCTTATCGGTAGTTACTTTAAATGTAATTGAATTAAACTTGCCAATTAAAAGACAGAGACTGACTGGCAGAATGGATAAGAAAACATGATTTAACTATATGTTGTCTACAAACGACTCATTTTATATCCAAAATCACAGACAAGTTGAAAGTGGAAGACCGGAAAAAGATATTCCATACAAACAGCAACCAAAAGAGAACAGAGGTAGCAATACCAATATCAAACAGAATATTAAACAAAGTTATCCAACTTTAAGTAAAAATTTGTTTTAAGAGACGAATAGTCCATTATAAATTGCTAAAAATTTCAACTCATCATTCCCTCCAAGCAATTTTAAACATATAAGCACAAAACAACAATGTCCCCAAATATATGAAGCAAATCTTGACAGAATTGATGGGAGAAATAGACCAGTTTTACAATAATAGTTGGAGATTTCAATGCCTCACTTTCAATAATGAATAGAATATCTAAGCAGAAAACTATTAAGTGAATAGACGATTTGAACACTATATGCCAACTAGTACTAACAACATATGTGGAACACTGTACTCCAAAACAGCAAAATACACATTCTTCTCAAGTGCACATGAAACATTCCCCAGGATAGACCACATGTTAAGCCACAAATAAGACCCCATAAATTTAAAAAAATTGAAAATTTACAAAGTATCTTCTGTGACCACAATGGAATAAAGCTAGAAATCAATAATAAAAGGAAAACTGAAAAACTCACAGATATGTGAAAATTGAACAACATACTCTTAAGGAATCAATGAGTCAAATAAGAAATTACAAGGGAAATCAGAAAACACAGAGTCCAGCAGAGGTAATGCCTAGACTTGAGTTATGATTTTATTACAAAATCATAACCATACATGCTATGATTTTGTAATAAAGGATTTGGTATAGATTACCAGCCCACAAAAAAGGGGAATTATTTGTGCTGGATGCTGTACTTTGAGTTGAAAGAAAATAAAAACACAAAATACCAAAATTTATGAGCTGCTGTGAAAGAGGTGCACAGAGGGAAATTTAGAGCTGTAAACATCTACATTAAGAAGAAAGAAATATCTAAGGTCAGTAACCTAATTAAACCTCAAAGAACTAGAAAAGGAAGAACAAACCAAGCCCAAAACTAGCAAAAGGAATAAAATAATAAAGATTAGAGTGGAGATAAACAAAATAGACAATAGAAAAACAATAGAATCGATGGATTCCAAAACTGGTTCTTTGAAAAGATCAATAAAATTGACAAACCTGTGTCTAGTCTACAAAAAAAGCAAGAAGATGCAGATAGCTAAAATTAGAAATGAAAGAGGAACATTATTATTGACCTTCCAGAAGTGAAAAAAGCTAACATGTATAACAGAATACTATGAACAATCAATCGTCTGCCAACAGATAATTTAGATAAAATAGAAAAATTCTTAGAAACATAAAACTTACCAAAACTGACTCATAAAAAAGAGAAAATCTGAGAATTTGAAATTCAGGAGTTTGAATCAGCAATCATAAATCTCCCAACAAGAGAAGTCCAGGACGGGATGTCTTCTCTGATGAATTCTACCAAACATTTAAAGAAGAATTAACTAATCCTTTCCAAACTCTTCCAAAAAAACTTTTTATATCTATGTAAATATGTGAGTATGTGTGTGTGTATAGAGAGAGAGAGAGACAGAGACAGAGAGAGAGAGACAGAGAGACAGAGGAAGAGAGAGGGACAGAGAAATGCTTTGTACTTCATTTTATGTAGCTGGTATTACACTGATACCAAATCCAAACAAAGACATAATAAAAACTGAAAACTATAGACCAATACCCCTTTCAAATATAGATGCAAAAATGTTCAACCAAATACTAACAAACCGAATTCGGTAGTATATTAAAAATAATTATTTACTATGACCAAGTGGGACCTATCCTAGGAATTCAAGTTTGGTTCAACATAGGAAAAAATCAATCAATGTAATATACCACATTAATAGAATGGAAGAAGAAAAAAACACATGATCATCTCAATTGATACAAAAAACATTTGACAAAACTAACATCCTTCCATGATAAAAACATTAAGAAACCTAGATATAAAGGGGACCTTCCTTAACATGGTAAAGAACATTTATGGAAAACCCAGTTAACAGCATACTCGTAGTGAAAGACTGAAAGCTCTTCCTCTAAGATTAGATATAAGACAGAGATGCCTAGGAAATTTAAAATTGTACTGAAAATTCTGGCTTGAGAAATTAGGCAAGAAAAAGAAAGACATTCAAGTGGAAAAGGAATAAGTAAAACAACTTTTATTTGAAGATGACAAATATATAGAAAATCCCAAAGAATACACACACACACACACACACACACACACACACACACACACTACTGGAGCTTATAAATAAATTCAGCAAAGTTACGTGGTAAAATATTAACACAAAAATGAGTTGTGTTTTTTACATACCAACAGTGAAAAATTAAGAAAAGGGAACAATTCCATTACATTAGTATCCAAAGGAATAAAATGTTTAGGAATTCAAAGAAGAGAAAGACTTGAACACTAAAAACATATAAAACTTTGCTTAAAAATTTAAAGACGACCTAAATGGAAAGACATTCTACATTGATGGTTTGGAAGACTTAATATTATTAAGATGGCAATACTATCCAAACCAATATAGAGATTCAATGCAATGTCTATCCAAATTCTAATGGCCTTTTTTCCCCCCCTCCAGAAATGGAAAAATCAATGCTTTAATTCATATGAAATTGTAAGGGATCCCAAATAGCTAAATTTTGAAACAAAAAAACAAATTTGGAGGACTCTTACCTTATTTCAAATCTTGCTACAAAGCTATTGTAATTGAAACAGTATGGTGCTGGCATAAGGATAGACACATAAGCTAATGAAATAGAACTAGAATCCAGAAATCAACCCCATACATATATGGCCCATTGATTTTTCAACAAGGATGCCAAGACCATTCAATGGGGAAAGAATAACCTGTTTTACAAGTGGTGCTGGGACAACTGGATGTCTATGTACAAGAGAGTTAATTTGGACTCCCAACTCACATCATATATAAAAATTAACTCAAACTGGAATAATGACCTAAACATTAGAGTCAAAACTATAAAAATCTTCATAAAAAATGTAGACATAAATCTTCCTGACTTTAATTTGGTCATGAATTCTTAGATAGGACACTAAAAGCACAAGCAGCAATAATGAAAATAGGTAAGTTGGACTTCATCAAAATTAAAAATTTTATGCATGAAAATATTGCGAAGAGAGTGAAGTGACAAATCACAGAATAGGAGCAAATATTTGCAAATCATATGCCAGATAAGGGACTTGTATCCAAAATATATAAAGAACTCCCACAGCTCAACGTCAAAAAAGATGAACAACCCACTTAAAAAATGAGCAGAGGACTTGACTAGACATTTTTGTAATGAAGACACACAAATGGCCAACAAGCATATGAAAAGATCTTTAACATCAGCAGTTAGTAGGGAAATGCAAATCAAAGCCACAATGAGATACCACCTCATACTCACTAGAAATCTAATAATTAAAAAAATGAAAAATAGCTAGTGTTTGGGAATTGGAATCCTTATGCATTGTTGGTGGGAAAGTAAAATGGTCCAGCTGCTATGGAAAACAATTAGCCGATTCCTCAAAAAGCTAAGTGGAATTATCATATGGCCCAGGAATTCCACTCCTAGGTATGTATCCAAAGTAATTAAAAGCAGGGACTCAAATAAATAATTGTACACACATGTCGATAGCAATATTATTTGCAATAGTGAAAGATGAAAGAACTCAAATGCCCATCAATGAATGAATAAACAAATGAATGAATAAACAATGGAATGTAATTTAACCATAAAAAGGAGTGAAGTCCTAATACATGTTACAATGTGGATGAACCTCAAAAACATAATCCTACGGGAAAGAAGCTAGACCTAAAAAAGCACGTATTTTATGTTTCTATTTATAAAAAATATATAGAATAGGTAAATGCATGGAAACAGAAAGCAGATTGGTGGTGGCCAGGGATCAAAGTGAGAGATGGATGAAGGCAACGGCTTAATGGGTATGGGTTCTGGGATGATGAAAAGGTTATGGAACCATTAGAGGTAGCAGTGATACAAGATTGTGAATGCACTTAACACTGCAAAATTGTTCATTTTAAAATAATTTTATGCACTTTGAATTTTACCTTAAAATATACAGTATATTTGTTCATTTATCTAAAGTTCAAAAACATAATTTTTGGAGTCAGAAGTTAGGGTAGTGGTTTCATTTGGAGAGCATGTCAGGGTAGTGACTGGGAAGAGGTAGAGAAGAGATTCAGTTGTGCCCAAATCAAAGTTAGTTCTTGCTAGAACCTTATACTTGTCCATTAGGTCTTGGCTGTTGGTCGACTGTAAGCCTGCTTGAACCTTAACTTAAACCCATTCAGAGCTGGGGGTTACATAATGTTGTCTAAATGACATCACAATGTGATGATGATCCACACTTAGGAGACATTAATCACTCACATTTTAATCAATTAAAAAGTGTCTTTGAGAAGCCGACATTATTTGGAAGGAAATTCTTTTTTGCCCTGTATCTTCTCCTCATACTCATACACACACTCAGAAAGACTACTGGTCTGCCTCTAGAGCTAGATGGCTCTCCCTTGCTCTGTAAACGTATTGATTCTATTATGGCCTTTGGTTATTCTTTTAAAATGGCTATGTTCTGTTTCTTGACCTGGATGGTGCTTACACAGTTATGTTTGCTTTGTGATACTTCACTAGGCTGACCATAGAGTATGTAACTGTTGGAAACGGGATAGTATCATTGTTTTCTGTCCTGTTTCAAATGGTACATATGGTCAACCTACTGACACCTTGAATTTAGCCCAGGGAGACTAGGCTGACCCTATGTACCATTTGAAACAGGACAGTACCATTGTTTTCTGTCCCATTTATTTTTATTATTTTAATTCATTTTTATTGTTAGACTTATTGGGGTGACATCTGTTAGCAAGGATTACATAGGTTTCAGTTCTACAGTGCATTGTCAACTTGATGTATAGTAAGTTCACCACCTAATGTGACTTCTCTTTCCATCACCATATATTTATCTGTCCCACTTGAGCAAAGATGTTTGTGAAATGCAATCATTTAGTTAGGTGACCATGGGTTCACTTGAATAATTGAGGTTCTTTTATTAAAAGGAAAGTCATAATCAGCTATTGGGAAGCTAAAAGTACCTGGAGTTGGGATAATGCAACAACCATATTGAGTTCTATGAAAGGCAATTATACTGTGACTTTTGTTGTGTGCAAATATCCCTCTTTGATGAAACACCAAGCAGCTAACTATGTTAAAGGATGCCTCTTTTTTGGTCTTTCCTTTGTAACAATCTCAAGAGTTCAAGTTTCCTAAGTGAACTCTCTTTTCAGTCGTTTGAAGCTTTGTAGCTTGATTGAAAAGAATGCGGTGATTCAGCCGCCACGTTGCTAGGCTGCCTAACAATTTACCTCTAGCAGCAGGGAAGAAATCCTTGTGTTGTTGCAAATATTTAACTTAAAAATTGGTAAAAATTATTCTTGAAAATTTATTTTTAAGATGACTAAATTCCTTTGCTTAGTAGAGCTGTAAAATGACTGTGTGTTCAGGTTTTTTTTTTTTTTTTTTAAAGGAGGTAATAAACAAGGTGAGTAAAATTGTAAACAAAAAGTTCAAGTTGGCACTATAACTACATGCAGACATCTGGGTTGGAAATGTGAGAAAATTGTAAAGAATTTGGAAAGGTTCAAAGGCTCAGGTTATTAAAGTTTTAATAATCTTTTCTGCAGGGCTAACCCCCTGCTATTCTTTCAATGTAGTAGAAAAACAAAATATGGACAAAATTGTAGTTAATTAGAGCTGAATCTTCCTTGAAAACCTATAGAAGTTGCTTGGGATTTTTATAGAAGCTGAGAGTTGCGAGGCATGGGTCTGAAAAGGGGCAACTTCATTTTCATTTAAGCAATTTGGAGTATTTTTGTTTGATTTTAATGAAATAGGATGTACTAATGGACAAGTATAAGGTTCTAGCAAGAACTAACTTTGATTTGGGCACAACTGAATCTCTTCTCTACCTCTTTCCAATCATATAATTGATTGGAAAACATTTTTGTAAGAATAATCTATGAAAATAATCTCAGTATTATGTTAATAATTTTTAATTGATTAATTAGAGCAAACAAAATATTTTAATGCTCATAGTGATATGCTCATAAACAAACACGTCTTTAGTTGATTACCAACTTTTCTTAATTAAAGAAAAGCATCACCTTATTCTTGAAATATAGTGAAAATTGTAAAAATGTTTTCTCTTCTGAATAAAATACACTTTCTTTTGCCAGTGACTTCTAATATCTGTATTGCTATTTCCCAGTTTGAAATTAGTTTTCTCTTAAAGCCATCTTACAAGTGTATAGTATACTAATATATAATGCAGCATGTATGCTATATAAGGCTATATTTGGTGTATGAAATTTTATCATCTGTATATACATGTATATGCAGGAAAGTATGCCTATATGAAGTTACATGTGTATATGTGAAATATGCAGACACAAGGAATACTTTAACTCGTGTTGCATCAAGGATGGTGAAAGAATTTTACTCATTAGGATCCAGCCATGAGCACTGAAATATGATTTGCAAGAGATGAAGTTTGGAGTTGTTTTAATAGGCTAAGTGGTTCCAAATGCAAGTTCAGATCGCAGACTCCCGGGCTCTTTGTGAGACTAATTGACTTTGCTGTAGAGTTTTGGCAAAGCTCTTATTATTTTTACTACATTTTCCTTTTTAATAATATAAAATTGAACTAACTTCTAAAATTCAAGTTCCGCTTTATGAGTTTGTTAGCCCTTCCTTCACCAAATTAATGACTGACTAGGCAAGACAGCCAAGAATGCTTACTGCTCTGGGCATTTGTTAATTGGTTGTTCGTTGGACTATATATGAGGGAAAATTATTGCTACTATAAACCAAAGAGTGTAAAGGAAAAGTAGTGATATAAATATGGAGCTGGAATGGGCAGGGAAAAACCAGTGATGTAAAAGTCCTGTTTTTCTGCTAGATGATTCCCCTAGGATGACTGCAAACATACTGAAAATAAAACGCAACAGACCAGATCGTAATGGAGAAATTCATTTTGGTAACTCTTGGAAAAGAAGATTCATTGTTTTGGTTCATTTGTAAAGCTCAAATAAAATTCTTTTTTTTTTTTTTTAAAGAAAAGGTGGGCTCACAGAGCAAAATAATAAATAGTAACATCTATTTTAGTTTGAAACTTACTACAAAAGCAGGAAGAAATGAAAATTCCAAGACTCTGCAATTTCTGGCCCTTCAAAAATGTGAGGTGTACATTCATGACACTTCTTTAGGCCTGATAGCCCTTGGAAATTTTCCTTGGAATATCCTGGAAAACAAAACAAAACAAAAACCCCCAGGTTTTCAGACAGAACCCCCCGTCCATTCCTTCATTGTCTATTTCCATCCCCATATACAGTTCTTTCTTAATTCTTAGAAATTCCAGTCAGACACTGTTTTAACTCAGGTTTTAAGCTAGGGAATGAATCCAGGGGTTTGGCTCATGTTGCAAAGGTTTCATCAGTATCAGGTAGTGCACTATTAGCTGGGCTTCGCGCAGAATGCTAACAGAGACCTGAAAGGCTGCACGACTCATTACCAATTCCCAATTCCCTGGGCCTTCCGGTCCCCTGGAAGAAAGGCTTCCGATGAATTTGCGTTGCAAATTGAAAACATGCTGTCAACAGCAACAAGTCCAAAGATGTTTACTTTAATTTTTCCAAGGCAGGTTTTTACGTGTGGATGTTTTTGTTGAAGGAGCAGCCGTCTAGATGCTCTCCTGTTTCTGGGTTGGTGGTGTTGTGACAGAGGGGTTGTCACAATCTCATGATGAAGAGAAAGATGAAGTGGCTCTGTGAGGACTCATCGGGATTCCTGCCCATGCTGTGCTCGTACCTTTTCAGTGGAGCCCACCATAAAACTGCACTGGGTATGGAGTAACAGATGTCAAGGCTGATGCAGAGTTTTTCCATTTTTCTGAGGTTACAAGGATCTAGGAGATCATACTGTTGAAGGGCTTTCGTTGCAGATAAATAAACTGAGGTACAGATTGGTTATGTCACTTCCCCAAAGATACTCAGGTAGTTAGCATTATGGTTGAGTCTAGCAGTTAGCGTGTCACCAATACCCATGCTTTCCTGTATTTCATGGCCCTGTCTGAATAACTGTTAATTGTTCATGTGTGTAAACTAAAGATTTAGACAGAAAATTTAAGTTTCCATCAAAATGGAGAATATTGGGACACAGACCTCAAAGAAAATGATTTGACCTTTGAACTTTGTTCGAATCTTGCATCCACTTTCAAAAAGTATATTCAAAGTAGTCCATCCATTAAGCTAGAGTGAAGGTGTGTTTTCATCCTGACTCAATGCCCCTACTCCATGGAAGGCCAGTGTGGGGGCAAGCAGAGGCTGGACTATAAAAGTATGAATAATGAAGGACATTAGAGCCCAAACCTGGGGTTATCGGGGAGCCTCTAGCCTTCCTTTAAAGGCTTGTTTTAAATCTGGAGTCTCCCTTTCACCCTTAAATTGGAATGGAGTGTATTTGCTAAGATTATATGTCATCAAACCACAAGTCCTTCTCCAAGATGGGACAAACATTTTGAGCCAGTGTGAAAAAGAAACATCACCCACTGGGAACTTGGGTCAAAATAGCACCAATTTTTTACAACTGGGAAGGGGACGGGAACCTGACTTTGGCCAGAGCAGGAAATAGAAGTCCCATCGAAGGTGGGCTGATTTCACAGAGGGCTTCTTCTGAGTCCATAAACCAGAGGAGTTTTGTCCGACGGTCTCTCAGCCTGGTACATAGATGAGGAAACTCAGAGCTCTGAGGGAATACTATGAAGTCTGCAAGGGATAAGCACCACATAGAATGTTCTCAAGATGCAGGAAATGAGACAGTTCAGAAGCACAAACCTAACTAGAGACAGACTCCCAGAGAAAATGTAATGAAAGAGTGCAGATGGGACTTCAGGGAAAAATTGAGGGACATAAAGTGACTAGGGTAAGGGTGGGGGACATCTTAGTTACATCGGAGTGGAATGTTCTGGTCAGCCTGTCTGGCCTACCTTCAGCACCGCCCTGCCCCGCCTCCCAGCTCCATCTGATCATGAAAAAGAGGACATGTGTATAGCTGTTCACTTTGTGACTCTAGCAAGTCGTTTAAAACCTTGCCTTTTTCCTGTTTATGGAAAGCTGTAAAATTCTCCTCGTCACCAGAAAAGTGCCTTTTAAAAGGATTTCCCACAGCAAGTAATTGGGAGGCAGTGAGGGAAGATGTTGGTTTTGGAGTTAAACAGATTTGGGACCATCACATAGAAGACATTCTATCTATTGCTTATTTTGAGCCTTTCACTTTTTTTTTTTGGTACTTAAAAAATTCAAGACTGTTGCTAAGAAAAGATCAAAATAGGCAGCTAATTGTTGACCTGAAATACCAAAGAGAGGCCTGAGTTAGGACTAACTTAGAATCACAATTCTACTTTTGTAGGAATGTGACCAAAAGCACTTTTATTAGAGGTGACAAAATTGCATGAGTAAGAAATGTACTGACTTCTAGATGATGTTTATTCCCTACCAAGTTTGCACATCATAAAATTTGACCTGGGCCACTTGATGGAGTGTGGCTCTTGGGAAAGCAAAATTCCCTAGTTCCATTCCCAAGAGAATATGTGTTATCTAGAACAAACACTAAAGAAAAGTGGATCACTTTAGAGAATTGAGCCTAGGCTTGACTTCTGTTTCACATAATCATCTGCGTGTATCACATATCAGTATTAGATGGCTCAGGGACAACCAGAATTGGGAAACTTGGAAAAGTTTTCTTTGTAGAAACAGAAGGATTTGAAAGCCTGGGGATAAGCACTGGCTGGAGTTAAGCTTGGGGTTTCCAGAATTCTGTTTGTTAGCTTTTGTCAGTTGTCCCTTGAGTCAGGACCACGGGCCTTGGTAATATGATCAGTAGGGTGCTATGGGACAAAAAGTCAGAAGATGTTAGAAGGAGTGAGTATCAGATGCTGGGATGAAGTCGTTTAGGCTGGTGACCTTCTCAGAAGAATCAATAGGCAAAAAGAAAGTGTGTGGTGGGGGTGAGTCATGGTAAGGATGCCTTGAACAAGGGAATGAGCATAGAGCCCAAGAAATACTGAGATAAAGTGTAGGTGCTGAGGGTACAAGATGATTTCTACTTGGTGCTGGCCTTGCTGCACTTGTGGGTGTACTTGGGCGTAAATCAAGCAAGCAGCTGGCATTCATTAATTCCTCTGAAGGTACCTAGCAGTGAACCTGTCAAGACCCACACTCAGCAGTTAATTTCCTATCCACCTTAGTTACAAGTGTTAATTATTATAAGGTTATGGAAATGAGAGTAAGACATCCTTTGGCGTCTGCAACTGCCTTATTTCTATTTTTGAGAATAGTTACACTGGTAGTTATGATCTAAAATGCCCCCTGGAAGGTTCTTTATCAAAGCTCTGAGCAGAGCTCTCTGGGAGGCAAAGCTGCAGAGTTGTAGTCTAAGTTGTATTCAGTTTAACAGAGATCAGACAGTGGCTCACAGGAACATTACTGAGCATTTGTGTCTAGCCTTTTCTAAAAAGCTTTCCAAGTGGTACTAATGTGACAGAAAAGGGAATCACCTTGAGGACTGTTCCAGTTTTCTGAGGACATAGGAATTGGTGATCAATGGAGGTGACAAATGGGGCGCTGAAAACAAATGACTCCCGGCTCTTTCCTCACGTTCCTGGCTGTGTCCGTCATCTGCTGGCATGCTTTATTTTTGGGACAAAGGACAGCACTGTTTAATCCTCCTGTCTGCGCCAAACTCCAAAGGGGATAATTACATTCTGTCTCCTGAAATCCCCTTTGCAATTTCATCTGGGTAGAGAGCTCTCAACTGCCTGGGGAGTTGCTGCATGCTGGGAAGGAGCCGCCATGTTTCATCCCCAGCTAGGTGTTTCCATCACGGCCAGGGTTTGCACCGCATAGTTTGACTTTGGTCCCAGTGTGTAAGTCACACTGGGGTCTCTTGCTGTTAAATTCACTGAGCAGGACGGCAAACCCCAACTCACAGGAGCATTATATGTCTGTAACTGTCCCCTGTGCACAACTGGTTTAATTGTGCCTGAAGAGTACAGTCAATTGGATAATCATGTTTTTAAGAAAACGAACTAATTTAGAGCAGTTCTTGTTTTTTTTTTTTTTTTTTGAGGTTAATATAGGTAGTGGGTTTGTGTTAGGTGAAAACTACAGTTCAGATAAAATGTTTGACCCCCCTGAAATCGTTAAAATTAATTGGAAGTCTATGTGGAAGACCCAAAATAACTCAGTTTAGTTTCTTGACAAGTAATTATTCTTTTTAAAAAAGCACTGATAGTAATGTCATTATTGTAAACGGGATAAAAATAATTTTTTTAGCAACAGATTATATATGTTCGTTTAAATTCCTAAAACAACTCTTCATGATAGAAGGAGAATTAACCACACCGGTTAGAATGAAATACAGGTGAAATGCTATATTACTTCTCTGAAGTTTTGGAGAAATCGATACGAAGATGATAATTCCAGTTCTTCAAGGGAACTAGGAAAACCTGGGCAAGATGCTGGTTTTAATAATGATATTTCAAGCCATTCCTAACTTTAATTGTAGTATGGGGTGAAACTGTAGACATGGAGTGGTGTGTTTAAAACCCACCAAGAGATTTTAGCATGAGAGCGGAACCCAAGAAAGAAGGGAATCATTAACCACAGAAGTGACTGAAGTGGTTTAATAATTATGTTATTGCAAGGGAGAAAAAAGGATCTGCCCAAAGTAAAAAGGGATGAGAAGGATTGATAAATAGAACTTCTTTCTATACTAGGTAGTCAGCTAGTGAGACGACTAGTGGGAAAGGTCTATTAACTAATTGATCTGCTAGACCCGCTAGAGAACTGCAGCTGGAGATCAAAGGAAGTTCTCTGCTACAAAGGCAAGCGGCAACCTTGGACCAGATGTTTTTCTTCCAGCTCTGTCATGCTTGATAACTGCAAAGTATGGTTGAATCTGGCCATGGGCCTTGTCCATCCAACCATTGATATGAAAATCAAGGGGAATGCGTGCGCACACACACACATGCACACGTATGCACACACACATGCTTCAAAAAGAGACAAAAGCAGCTGCAAAAGCAAAAAGGCTCAACATTTAAGATTAGCGTTGGAGCTAAGAAATTATTTTTCTGTTTATCTGCAAAGTGAAAGGGAACAAAGGATGTGTCAACGTGCCAACTTGTATGAAGGTTCCTATACCTTGATTGTTCTACAGTTGCCATTTATTATAATAACTTACACGAATGCATTATAATACATAGCTCTTGCAACGAAATCAAATTTGGAATAATGGATGAAATGATAAAGATTCAACTATTACTATTAGCTTATGTGTTTTCTATTTAGAGTAAAAGTGAGAGTTAAAAATCCAAATATAATTTTTTTAGTTACTACCTTATAATTGTTTGTTTACATGCGTTGCTATCTTTATCCTTTCCAGCTATAACTATGTTTTCTGATTCTCATTTTTTTCACATATGGATAAGGTATTATTTATGACGGGGTGTCCAATTTTTTGGCTTCCCTGGGCCACATTGGAAGAAGAACTGCCTTGGGCCACACATCAAATACAGTAACACTAACAATAGCTGGTGAGCTAAAAAAAGGTCCATGCATAATTTTCATATTGTTTTAAGAAAGTTTACAAATTTGTGTTGGGCCGCATGTAGCCCATGGACCACGGGTTGGACAAGCTTGATTTAAGGCAAAGGCAAAATATTTGATTTAGAAGTTTCTTTGAAATGTGTATAGATTCATCAATACTTCTTTTCTATGTACTTTCAAAGATTCCTACAGTATTAGACATTTTGAAAAATAAGATGTCTAGGGTTATCTTTTTGTGATTGGTTTAGTCTGGCCAATGGCCTATGGTCTGGTCTATTTATATTTATAGCAACTTCCCATATGCTCCTGATGCTACTGGTTAAGGGACTTCACTTTTAGTAATAAGGATATAGACACATCTAGATTTGCATTTTGGCTTTTGCTGTTGCAGGTCTGTACGAGCTTGGGCAAGTTAGTTCATTTTTGTCTCTGGGTTTGTTCATCTGTGATGTGAGAGTTATTACAGTTCCTATCTTCTTGAGTGGTTGTGAGGATTCAATGAGATGATGCATGGGAAGCACTTAGCATGGTACCTCGCACATGGTAATGAGTCAATGGAATGTTTACTATAATTATGATAAAAATATACCTTGCTGAGGGATGATCAGGTTTGAGTGATGAGAATAGAATGCCAGCTGTTGGGAATTTGAATAACTTTCCCCAGTCTTCTAGATTTCATTCTTTGCAAAAAAGTTTGGACCAGCAGAAGAAAATAAATGACTGGGTTTAAATCATATTCCTTGGAATGAAGTACAAATTGAAAGGGATTACAAAAGGAAAGTTATAGAAGCACTTTTGTGTTTTATTGCTCTCCTGCTTGAAGTAAGTTCAAGTTGAAAAAGAAATGTGTAATTTTCCACATATAACATCTGGATTTGTCTCTCTCCTTCAGCGCCTATACCTACCATCAATTCAATTCACCAAGTTCTCGCTGTGTACTATTACTCCTCACAGAAGGGATGTGGTTATCTCTGGGAGGCAGGCAGTGGTGAGCAGGGGACACACATTTGAAAGAGATGGAAAAGAAGCATTTTTGTCCTCAAGGTTTTAATAGCCTAATTTCAGATAAGAGAGACCCTCATGAAATAGTTACACGAAATGTCAGTAGGGTGTAGCCAGGAAGCAAGAGGTGAGGTACAGGTAATTCGTGCTATAGACAGGCTGGTAGAGTCAGTGACTACCGGGAGTGCAGGTAGATTGCATTGGGGATCTCCCCTGTGTAGTAGGAGAAATAATTTTAAAAAGGTATGAAGGTGAGGAAATGAACACAGAATGGCTTAAGCTTAACGAGGGATGGAGAAAATCAGTCACTGTTGAAAGCCATGCAGGCAAGTAGCTCTCAAAAGAGCAAATTCCATTTTTCAATCCTACTAACTTTGAAAACTGTCAACAGGTTCAGTTGACTCGATGCAGGATGGAAAATCCTGCTGACCTCCGAGTCATCGGAGGGATGAGCTGGAACAGGACAGGAATGTTCCTCATCTTTTCCTCTCGAGGCAGAAAGGCCGAGACAGACCGTGTTTGCGGCCAGCGAGCGAGATGTGCGGGGAAACCTGGCTTCGGGTCTTGGATCTTGGAGAGGGCAATTATTCATCGCTCTGGCTGCACCTACAGAGGACTTTTCCTGAAGGTCAAGTGGGGGACGAGTGAGGAGCACATTCTGATAGGGCCACAGGCCTCCTGTGCCAGAGTCAGCTTATAACTATCGTGCACAATGAAGAACACTGTTCTCAGTAGCATGGTAGCATGAGGTGGGGAGCAGCTGCTTGTCTGAAAGCTGGGTTCTGGGGTGGAGTCCAAGCTTGCTCAAGTTCAGTTCCCTAGGAAAGCAGTTGGGGTTGTCTTTTTGTTGCGGAGTGAGACCCGCCACACTTAATCTCTGCCTCTAACAGAACTGCAATTACGTCAGATGATAATACTGAAGTGACTAATGATTGTGACCTCATTAAAAGAGACAGGAGACGATCTCCCGCTGACTAGAGGTCTAGTAGACATGGCAAAGACAGGCATGGTTGGGTCTGCCACTCATTTATCTCATTCTGGTTTTTCGATTGCCAGAAGAGGAGATTTATGGGAAATTTCTGTGACTTTTCCTTCTCTCTGGAAGAGAATCTGGTTCACAGCCCTCCCTTCGCAGCACCTACTCCTGGTTAATTGCCTTAGCAGTCAGACAGGATTAGCGGTGGCCTTGTTTCTTGGAGCTATCTTTATAAAAGAAAACACTGCATAATGCATTTTGTTCTCCCTGTGTTGTGTAAATTAACTTTGACTTTTAGACATATTTGTAGGTGGAGGACTGTGATGATTTAGAATAAAAACCACAAAAGCACTTCAGCGTGAATTCCTCAACTGTGTGTGACTTTCATGTGCAGTGACTGTGATGAATGCCACCAGTTGTAAGTGAGGTCTGGAATGTCCCCTCCTGTCCCTGGGATTGAGGGACTTCCCTGCCCCCCAACCACAGCGATTGCCTCTCCTCTTTACCTTTGGTTGTTCTTAATTATTCTTACGGAGTGGATATCGAAGGACGTCCATATATTCCTGTATTCACCAAAGACAATCACCAATACATTGTGTCTCTTTTAAGTTAAGCTCCTCAGAGACAGACCCAGGAGTCCCCTAGGAAAATTTTACCAATGAGCGTACTAGAGACAGTGAATCCATGCCTTTCCCTGTAAAGGCAGCCTGGGAAATACTAGCTTGGGAATAATGAATATTTTTTATACATACACACACACACACACACACACACACACACACATGCATGTAAAATACACATTTTATGTATTATATAGTTATATAAAAATAAATATATTTACATTATGTATATATAATGTAAACATATATTATATATATATTATATATTATATATATATTATATATATATATATATATATATAATATATATATATATTATATAATATATATGGGCTGTTCGGAAAGTATCCAGCCATGTCATATGAAAAACAGAGGCATGTATGGCTGGATTTTTTCCAGACAGCCCTCGTATTTATATATAAATATATATCTATGTATAAATATATCAAAGCATAACTTTACATTTACATGTGAAAGCATAAATTTACAAATACAAATATATTATATATAAATGTATAAAACATAACGTATATTTAGATATAAATAAATACATTTATGTAAAAACTATGTGTTTAATTTGCATATATATATATAAAAATATATAATTTCTGTCATTAATAAGTATGTGCTCTTCAACAAGTCACTTAACCTCCACCCGCCCCCAAACCTTAGTTTCCTAATGGTGAAGCAGAGGTGAGTTAGCTGAGTCTCCTTAGACACTTTTAAATGCATCATACTATCTTTGTATATCTCCGCCGTGCATGGTCAACAAACTTCACATCTGTTGTTTTTTTGCACCCCACTTTAACACCTAAGCCAACAGGAGCTAAGATTTGAAAAAAGCCGGTCCTTTTCCATGGTGACTTGCCCGGGGCTGTTTTCTTCCCTTAGTGAAGCCCTTTGGGGACTTGTGGAAGCGGGAGCTTGGCTAGTGCAGGACACAATGCTGGTGGCATCCTTGGCAGGGAGGGTTGACTGAACGACTTCGATGAGCCCTTTAGGTGCTTCAACCTGGAAAAGAGGGGCCACCCCAAAGAGGACAATGCCAAGACTCTCTCTAAAAAAAGGTGGAGCATTGCTAGGCTTCTGTTTCTATTGCTCGATGTGTCTCTAGATCAAGGAAGGGGTTTTGTGGAGATGACAGTGACAACTTGAAGCTTTGAGGTGGCCTTTGTGAGCATGTCGCCAACTAGGCCCCAAAGATGTGCTTTGTTATGGCTGAAGGATCCATAAGACTGAACAAAACCGACCTGCTGTCCTCCTGAGCTTCCATGTCAATCGGAGCAGGCAAGTCACAGGCAAAGGAAAGCTGTACACGACGTTAAAATGTCATTTCATGGATATCGATTAAGCTTATTGTAGTAATCACTTCACAGTATATGTAAGTCAAGTCATTATGCTGTATACTTTAAACTTACACAGTGTTTTATGTCAATTATATGTCAATAAAACTGGAGAAAAAAATAAAATGTCATTTCAGGAGACTGGTGCCATCAAAATGGCAGAGTAGGCGTTTTTGACCGGATTCCCCGGCAGGAATGCTGATTTTGACCATCACCCACGGAGCAGAATGCCCCTGTGGGAGCCCAGCTCCTGTACACTGTCGGGGCAACCTAAAATCCAAGATTGGGCGCCCAGAAGAGGGTAAGGAGGAACAATTTCTCTTCGCCGAGTCGTTCCTTGCTAAGGCAACACAGTGCAGTGTCAAGGGAGCCCTTGTCACTTGTGATGTCCCCAGGGCAGAGAGTGAGACTGTGTGAGGAGGTCCTAGCTCCCTCAGCTGGGTGGACACCGCCCACAGCTGTCTCTGTGAGTGTGGGACAGCGAAGGGCAGGGAGATCAGTGGCCAGGGCTCTCATGGGGCATCAGGGGACGGGATCCTACTAACTGCTGTGTGTACCCACAGGAAGCCCACCCGGGAGGCCCTGGGAACACCTGGCCTCTGGATCTCCCCAACTGGCCACAGGCACCCCCAAAGCTGCACTCATCTTGCCTGGGATAAGCTTATCATACTCTCTCTACACCGAATTATTTTAATAGTTGGTGTCACGTTTCCTTGTTTTTCTTATCTCTCTTGGTGTCCCGTGTTGCTGTCTTTGAAGAAGCAGTCACCCTCACCTATGACTAAGGCTCTGTGCGCCCCTGAGGGTGCGATGCTTTGCAGGTGCCCAGTGAGCAGGACAGGGAGAAACACTCGAACTTGAGTATTCAGTAGCACCCTAGAGAAAACAAGGAGAAGGCTGCCATGGGCCAGCCTGGCATTGCAGGGTAGAGAGAAGACAGGCAGTCTTTCAGAAATCCCTCCCAAGGCGGAGCAAGAAGGGTGGAGCAGGTGTATTTAGAGAAAAAGTCTGAGAAAGCCTCGTGATCTCATTTCTACCCAGCAGCCAGTCAGTAAAGACTAAAGAAGTGACTCCTTCTTCAAGTGCAAAGACAACACGAGACTCCAAGATCCATGAGAAAAACAAGGAAATGTGACACCAAGTATTAAAATAATTCAGTTTAGAGAGAGAATGATAAACTTACACCAGGTGATAAAAAAAATACAGTGACTGTTTAAATAAAAATAATTTATTACAATAAAAGTCATATTGCTATTAATCACTCTCAAAATACTCATGCTGGCTTTGAACACATGTACCCCATCATTCTTGCTACTTTCTGAAGCAGTTCTGGAAGTCTTCTTTTGTGTCTTTAGTTGCACTGTCATGGCAGGTCGAAGAGCTGAATCTAATCAAACCATGTACCTTTCATGGTCATTTTGACTTTGGGGAAGAGCCAGAAGTCACATGGTGCCAGATCCGGTGAATAAGGTGGATGAGGACACACTGTAATGTTTTTATTTGACAGGAATTGCTGTACCGGAAATGATGTGTGACCTGAATCGATTCAGGACATGGAGGCAGCCATGACAGCACAACTAAAGGCACTCATGAAAGAGGACTTCCAGAACTGCTTTAGAAAGTGGCAAGCATGATGGGATACGTGTTTTTGAAGCAAAGGGGTGTATTTTGAGGGGAAGTAATGGCAGTGTGTCTTTAATAACTTTTTAAAACACATTCACCGTGTTTTTTGATCACACCTTGTACATCTCTGAGTTTTCAGCAAAATAAGAAAAAGCCAAACCCACTCCTACATTTCCTCCAAGGTCCTCGTTTTCACCCCATCACACTGTGGGGCTCTATCAACTTGGCAGAGCAGAAAGCTTTAGTGATTTGGAGGTTCATAGCTGCTATAAGCTAAAGAATGGTTTCATAAACAAAATTTTGCTGAACTTGATGTAGAGTTAGCGTAGACTCTGCATTAATAAACTTTTGCAATTAAAATGACCGTATTGGAAGTTTTCAAACTAATTGCTAAAATTTTTTTTTCAGAGTAACTTCTATTAGTAGATGAAATTTATTTAATTTTCCCCCCAATTTTTTGAATAAGTCCAAAACATATTTTCTTTTTTTTTTTAAATGAAACTTTTAGTTGGTGGACCTTGGCCTCTTGTTTTATACCTTCTAGCTAAACTAGACTAGCTAAACAACTAGGGTTTCCCTGACGGCTGATGGGTAAACCTAACCTGGCTGACCACCTGATTTGTGCAGCCCCTGAGCTAAGAATTTTTGTTTTCATTTTTAAATGATTGAGAAAATGCAAGAGAAGAATACGTTGTGGCATGTAAAAATAGTATGAAATTCAAGTTTCCATAAATAAGGTTTTTCTGGAACACACACACACACACACACACACACAGTCATTAAGGAAGTTTGACACTATTAAAATTTAATTCAGCACTTTTACTTTTCCCTACAAATGTTCTCGCAGGTGTGTGCACATATTTATGTACAGGAGCGTTTCTTAAAGCATTATTTACCTGTAAAGGCAGAACACAGAAAACAGCCTAACTGTTCATATACTGTGGTTCATTCATACATACAGGTACTACGTGGACAGTAAACAGAACCGGAATGGCTCTGTACGGACTGTCATGGAATAGTCCCTAGGTGTTTTAGTTTCCTATAGCTGCGATAATAAATGACCTCAAGTTTCAGCCTTAAAACAAACAACACTATTATGTTATAGATCTGGAGGGCAGAAATCTAAAATCAGTTTCACTGGGTTAAAGTCAAGGTGTTGGCAGTGCTGATTCCTTCTGGAAGCTCCAGGGAAGAATCCATTTCTTTGCCTTTTCCAGCTTTTAGAGCTGCCTGCATTCTTTGGCCCACAGTGCCTTGCTCCATCTTCAAAGACTGCAGCACATCATTTTTAAATGTTTGACTCTGACCCTGCTTGGATCATTGTATCTCTTTCTCTCCTCTCATCAGAACCCCTGTGATTACGTTAGGCCCACCTGTATAATCCGGGATCATCTAGAGTAATCTCTCCTCTAGATGCTTCATTTAATCACATGTACCAAGTCCTGTTTGACACATGACCTTACAGGTTTTAAGAATTAACATGTGGACATTTTTGGGGGGATATCATACAGTCCTCCAAACAGGAATATACTTTTCAGCAAATGTAACAAGGTAATGGCGTGAATAGAATGCTACCATTCATGTTAAAAATAATGGCATAGGTATCTAATCTATATGCTTATATATACATATAGTACGAGTATGTCTGGAGAGATGGCCAGGAACCTGGAAACAGTGGTTCTGAGGCTGGATTGGGGTCATAGGTAGAAAGAAAATTTGCTCATTGTTATTTTTTACTTTTTAAACAGAGTAGGCTTCTCTACATATAAAAGTTAAAGCATGGTTTGGTCTTTTTCTTACCAATCTTTCACAAGAGTTTCAATTGGCAGTTTCCTGGCCTGATTTTTATCTTTGGGTCACTAGTCCACGATGTTACAAAGAGAGCAAAGAGAGGCAGAGAAACCGGGTTTAGTGATGATAAACAGTGAGCTAGTTTTCAGCCCCAGGAAAATTGAGCATTGACTTGCCCTTTAGGACGAAGCCGTGTTGACCACTTTCTACCACATACAGCGTACTCGTCGTTAATTGGTTCTGGGAGGCATGATGAACACCCAACAAATTTTTCCCATGAGGAATAATGTAAATAAATGTAATGCGTTTCCAAACCCAAAATACACAAGATGACCACAGAAGCTAAGAGAAGACCGCAAGAGGATGTGCACGGGGCAGCAGCTACCTTGTGACTCACACGTGACCCCTGGACAGGGTAGCCAGGCAATTGACACCGGCAAGTTCTAGCTTGCACGTTGAGGAACAAACCAACGAGAAGTACGGGGTCAAAACTGTCTAAAATGTATCAAGTACGAAACTGATGAATTTCAAAGCAGTCGAGTACCAAGGTATGACTGTTTCCCTGGGCAGTAAGTGTCCTCGGCCCCTGGAGCCTAGGTCCTCTTGAATTCACCTGAAGGCAAAGAAAACTATCACGTGAGCTCTGAGATTGCACTGATTTTTGAAATTCTCTGCGGAGACTCAGACGAGACTTTGTTTTCCCATTCCGTTTTAAAATCTATTTCTCGGAGAATAATACCACTTCAGAGTGGTGAGGGCTTCAAAGTCATCGGGTTCAAACTTCATTTAATGATGAAGAAACTGAGATTGGTTGGGATGACATGAACTCATCTGTGGTCACAAATGCAACAAAAGAAATACAGTCGATACTGATTGCATGTGACAGTCTGCTGGGCCTCATGCTGGGCTACAAAGACGTGGCCTGCTCTCAAGGAACTCCCAGGTGAGCTGGCACTCAGAGACCCAGTTGCAAACTGCGACGGAGAGGGGTGGACACAGCACTCTGGTTCAAAAGGTCAAATTCTTAAGTAAAGATAAGACAAATCTTTTGCAGTACGCAGTCTGTAAATGAAGCTTGACAGATGGGTTAGCGTTTGTCTGGAGCATTCCTGGACAAGAGAGCAGAACAGCATGAGACGCCTGGCACGGTCCAGGGGCTGCACGGGGTTGGGGGGAGGTAAAGAGCGAGGAGAAAGGTGGGAGAGAAAGTTGAGAGGTTGGCGGGACGCGATCATGAATGATCTTAAGAGTTTGGGTGTTTTTGTTCTTTTATTGGAGTTATAAGGGAAGACAAAACTTTCTAACAAGGGCCAGGCAGTAAATATTTTAGGCTTTCAGCAACATACATCTTGTCACATATGCTTTAAAAATTTTTTTTAACAACCCTTTAAAGATGCAAAACCACTGTTAACTCGCGGGTCGGATTTAGTCCACGGGTCACCCTTGGCTGACCACTGCAGGCAAAGGGAAGCAGGAAACGACACGAGCAGATTTGAGCACTGGAAAGAAGACTCTGGTGGCAGGCCATGTGGCAGAAAGATTGGGGGGTGCAGGGAAAGTTAGGGGACAGGGGCATCTTCAAAGAAGGCCTCTAAGGAGGCTAATCATGATAGTCTGGCGAGAAACAGGGAGGGCCAGGACCAGGGTGGTGGTGGTGATGTCACTGCCATCGTGAGAGCTGAGCTGGATGTGCACATGCAGGACTGAACAAGTGTGCCTTTACAAGTACCTACAAGGGCATTACCTTTCTCTTTCCCTCCTTCCCACCAGCTCCATGGGACATTCTTTTTTTCTATTTGGGGTGACAAGTGGTGAAAGGGCGCCGTTAGCTTCAGCGCCCCTGTCCAGGCACGGCTTCTCACCCTGGAGACAATGCAAATCCCCCGAGCAGGATCTCCTTTCCTGTGGGCTCCTCTCCAGCCTGCAGTGGTCCTGGGGGCAGGGCCCAGCCCTCCCGCCTCCTGCTACACTCGCTGGGATATGCTGACTCTCCTTTCCTTGGGGTGGGGGTGGGGGCGTCCATGCGACTCATTTTTCCTTTAAAAAGAAGCATTTCCACAGAATATCTTTCTGCCTCTGCCAGATCCACGTCTGGGTTTTTATTCCAACTTGATTCTAATTGCCTGGAGTGCCAGGCAGCTCAAGTGTTACACATTTCACCCGTTTCTTTTGTTTACAACCTAGAACAGTTTCCTGTTTCAGGTGTAAAAGAGAGGGCCAGGGCACAGGGCCCCTGGGTAGAGTTAAGTCATGGCTGATCCTCTGCTCAGTGCCGATTCCATGTCTTTTTGTGGGGACAGAGCTGCCTCCCAGCAGACAATTTGTGTGCATGCTCCCTGCATGTTTTTTGTCACTGAGATTACTTATGCTATTTATTGACCCATTTCCCTTTTATCCCTGGGCCCATCTCTCCCTCCCTTATCTCTTAGTCCCCTCTCTCTGTAAGTGCCTCTTTCATCTCTTCAGGGTTATCTTTCTCCCCCCAGGACATGAATACGTTTTTCAAGATTTTCTTGCAGTTCCCAGGGTAGAATTCAAGCCCTTTTTACTTCTGTTTCCTTCTCAAATACTTTATTGCCATTTCTTGGATTACACCTTTAAAAGGGAGTGGCTTCTTCTGATTAGCATATGTTTCCATTACTTCAAATGTATATACAACAACAAGACTTAAGTTTTCTACGTTCCTTTTTCTCCCTGCTATTTCACTTGATAAAAATTTGTTGTTGAATCTGAGCTAGGAAGTGGCTTCTCTTCAGCAGTTCTTGGTAGGGAGGCAGGTCTCATTATCTTGTGTCTGGTCCTGGTTGCTGTAACTTTGTTTAGAGCACGTGTGTGCCCTCCTTTATAGAATGCTGAGCCGTGTTTTCCACAGAGAATGTTCTCGTGCGTTAACTGCTTTAGTCAGTGGCTCTGTTGCTCGAGCTGTTTAAAATTGGCTGGATTGTGTGTTTTGTTATCACTCCTATCATCTGTTGATTGTCTTATGAATCTATCCAAACACCAAAGTCCGGTATTTACACTTGGACCTTAAATTCTCCACCTTAAGTGGAACAGACCTTACCGACCTTGGATTGTTGGTCAGGGAAATTCCAAGTTCAAATGTTTTGTTCTATTGTCTTCATGGGTAGCAGCATGGTTGTGGAGTAGTAGTGACCATGATGATGGTCATAATAGCTACAGCTAAAATGTATCCAGGGTTTGCACAGGCCAGATACTGTACTAAACTCTTCACTGGTATTTCTTCACGTAGTCCTCACGGTGGCCTTCTGAGTTATGTGCTTTTATCATCTCACTTTACAAATGAGGAAACAGACTTCGAAAGATTCATGAATTTACCCAAGGCTGGGTGATGGCACTCTACTTATCAGACCATTTGTCACCAATTTGGGCTGCCATATATACAGATGCATTTTATTTAGTCACCATCAAAGGCTTTGTCAAGGGATGTCACTACTAGTTGCAGCACTTAGGTTTGTTCTGTTTGAATTTTCACCACTCACTTGCTCTCAACAAGTGTAGGTTGGGAATTCCACTGTTTGTGGGATTAAGCTTCCCTTAATATAAGGAGACATCACTACAACAATGGTTCCTAACATGCAACCAGCAACAAAGGCTGACGTCTTCATCCGGAAATGCTCTGGACCCACAACATTTTTAGGGGCCTGCAAGAAAGCTTTATATTCTTTTACAATCAGAGGGGAAGAAAAACGAACTGTTGGATCAGAGAAAATGCTTTAATATGTAATACCAACATATCTGTCCTTGCATCGATGGAATCATAGACTCCAATTTCTAATCATCATCATTCTTTTTTTAAATAATAGGAGACCAATGAAGACAAAAATGCCTGTGGCCCATGAATGTCATAATGTAGTCCTGGCAGCAAGGACTTTCTGTAGCCAACACGGGGCTCGGGGCCTCCTTGCCTTCACAACTACTCTCAGTGGCCTCCTCTGAGTGTGGAAGGGAGAGAAGGCTCTGGAATCAGACTGTCTGTTGGGAACACTTAAGTGGGGCAAGTTCCTTATCTGCTCTGAACTGCTCTAACCTTGGTAAGGTTGGATTCTGTCCGTGTGAGGGTAGAATGAGACACTGTAGTTGGGATTGTTAACCCAGAAGAAGGGCTCAGCAGGTGTCAAACAACTCTCATCTCTACCCCTCCGAGCTGTCCCCAGCTGCAGAGGAGGTCACAAACAGTATCTGAAATTCAGAACACTGGGAAAGTCATATATAAAAGAAAGACGGGATGAATAACCAAACATGACATTATTAGAACCATCTAAATAAAAATGTAGAGTCGACCCTCTATTAACTAGAACACAAGCGATTGCTTGAGATTTTGCTGGATGCTTAAGAGTGCCAGTTGCTTGAGTTCGGGTTAATGCAGCAACTACTTACATTTATCCGGCATCTACCCATCCCTGTGGGTGCTGGTTAACAGGGAGTCTACCATACTTTATTTGCAGACAACATTGAACTCATGCCCGTATATTTTTGTGCCTATAATCGTTTGAAGGCTGTTTAGGGTACGGTTTAGGATTGAGTAAATGTGTCTAAAATCAGACTGACTGGATTTGAATTTTGATTCAATTTTTATCAGCTGTGGGACTCTGAGAAGTGAGTGGATCTTTCAGGGCTTCGAGGTTCTTAATCTGTGTCATGGGAGTATTTATTGTAACTGCCCTTACCAAGTTGTTTTGAGGATTAAGTGAGTTAAAGCAAGGACAGCTTCTAGAATACAGCCCAGCATGTGTTAAGAGCTCAATAAATATTAATTATATTGTTGCCATTATTATGATTGATGAAGAAAAGGAGCTGTTTTTAGAGGTTAGGCTCTCACCTTTCCCGTGGACTTAGCTATGAATTCTTTGCTTTCTTTTCTTTTTTTTAAATTCATTTTTATTGTAGACTTATTGGGGTGACTCTGTTAGCAAGGATTACATAGGTGTCAGGTATACAATTCTACAGTGCATTGTCAGCTTGTTGTATAATCAGTTCTCTATCTAATGTGACTTCTCTTTCCATCACCTTATATTTAGCTTCCCCTCCCTCCTCTCCCACCCTCTCCCCTTTTGAATTCTTTGCTTTCTATGTCTGGTTGTGTACCCATCACACATGAGACACCATTGTCTCTGATATTTTAAATTACTCCCTTTGGAGAGGTTGAGTCTAAAGACTGGTGTCTTTTATCCAGCAGAATGCCAATGTAACACCCATGGGCCATCCCCCTGCCTGGCTCTGAGTTGCAGCAACTGAACAATATTCGGTTGACACAAGCACCGGGGGACTTAATGAAAGGCATGGTCATGAGGATGGGAAATAGGAAGAAGCAGCAGGGAACAGAGATCACAGAACCCACAGGATTTACTCCTTAGAAATTGTCATGATCCCCAGGTACATCAAAGCACCGAGATGCAGGACGATACATAACTCTCTTAAACTTGCACATCCTATGGGACTTTGTCGCCGTCTCCCGGGGAGTCCTCCTGCAATGACCTGGTGGCATTCCTCCATCCTGTATCAGGAGCAGTTGGCTGAGCTTGGGTCATCACCAGTCCTCTGTCTCTACTTGGCATGGTAAGGAAAGAAGACATCTATTCCCCCAGCTTCTGGCTCCAAAGAGAGGTCACACCCATGGCTTCCTGACTTAAGCCTGTGTGCCCTCAAGAAGAGGTATGGATGTTCAGGTGCCCCCAAAAGACCAAGAGTCACCATCATGCTGCAGTGAGTTTAAACAAGAGGCACTGGCTGTCTCCTAGTCATCGGATCTGTGGGGCAGAAGGCTTCTCATTGTTGGTCGCCTGCCCCACTTCATTAGCTGGGTTTTGGTGATAACATTAAGGAGCTGTGTGCCCCTTGCCAGCCCTTAAAATCCTATCTGACACATGCAGACTGACCACAGATCTCAAAAAAATCGCTCAGGAGAGTTTTTTGTTCCCAATCTTTTGTTCAATGATCTTCACATTCAGGAAGCATTATATACACAAAAACCTCTGTTGGAGATTAAGGCAATCCCCCTTTTCCGAAGATCACTCGCCTCCCATTTCAAAACCATCTCTGCATGGAACACATTTTCTGTTGCTACAGAGTGGAGTCTGGATTTCCACTCTGGACGGAGCCAGAGGGGCTGTAGTTTGCTCAGGAAGAGAACGGAGGAGTTTGCTCCACGTGGATGTGTAGCTGGGTCAGGCGGGGGAGCTGCAGGGAGACCTGCCTCTCTCCCTCACAGTCCTAAAGCAGGCTCGTCCCTCCTAGAGCGGGCTCGTCCCTCCTAGAGCAGGCTCGTCCCTCCTAGAGCAGGCTCGTCCATCCTAGAGCAGGCTCGGCTGTCCTAGAGCAGGCTTGTCCCTCCTAGAGCAGGTTTGTCCCTCCTAGAGCAGCCTTGTCCCTCCTAGAGCAGGCTTGTCCCTCCTAGAGCAGGTTTGTCAATCCTAGAGCAGGCTCGTCCCTCCTAGAGCAGGCTTGTCCCTCCTAGAGCAGGCTCGTCCGTCCTAGAGCAGGCTCTTCCCTCCTAGAGCAGGCCCGTCATCCTAGAGCAGGCTCGTCTGTCCTAGAGCAGGCTCGTCCGTCCTAGAGCAGGTTCGTCCCTCCTAGAGCAGGCTCGTCCATCCTAGAGCAGGCTCGTCCCTCCTAGAGTAGGCCCGTCATCCTAGAGCAGGTTCGTCCCTCCTAGAGCAGGCCCGTCATCCTAGAGCAGGCTCGTCTGTCCTAGAGCAGGCTCGTCCGTCCTAGAGCAGGCTCGTCCCTCCTAGAGCAGGCTCGTCCGTCCTAGAGCAGGCCCGTCCATCCTAGAGCAGGCTTGTACGTCGGAGAGCAGGCTCATCCAACCCACAGCACGCAGGCCGCATGAGGCCCAGGTAGGCTTTGAATGCAGCCCAACATAAATCCATAAACTTTCTTAAAACATTATGTGAGTTTCTGAGTATTTTTTAGCTCATCAGTTCTCATTAATGTCATTAATGTCAATGTATTTTATGTGTGGGTCAAGATGATCCTTCTTCCAATGTGTCCCAGGGAAGCCAAAAGGTTGGACACCCCTGTGCTTAGAGCAAACCCTTGATGCAGGTGGGCTGTGGGCCTAGGAAGTTCCAGCTCAGCTTCTCTCTGAACCTTACTCATTGCTGCTGGAAGATTTGGTCTGAAGCCTGCTGTTTAGGTGCCATTGATTTGCTGGCTATTTTTTTCCAAGAAAGAACTCCAAGTAAGGAGGAAGTATGAATACAACCTTTGTTAGGACGTGGTAACTTTCAGAGAAAATCACAGTATTTCATCTTAGTTTCGCACCCTTGCTTCCCCCAGCTCCGGAGCACCCCCTGCCTATGTCTCAGGCATTTCCCAGAACCGCTGAGCACCTGGGCACCCCAGCGTGGGAATTTGAGGAACAGCTCTGTGAGCTCTGGGTTAGAAGTCTGGGAAAATGGTATCGTCGAGCTGCGTAGCTCCACAGATCTTTGCAGTGCTACAAGGGTTTTCCTGAGGTTTAAAGTGACAATCCATTTCTTTTAAGAACAATATAATTTTTAAGCAGAAGGAGGATTTCAGAGCTCATGAGATCTAGTGTCCATCTCATAGATATGGAAACAGAAACCCAGAGACATTAAATTACTCTCTCAAGGTCATACATTGAATGACTCCCAGAGTAGGACTTGACACTTGGATCCCCTAACTGCCAATCTAGTGCTTTTCACCTGGAGACATTCACATGATTACGTTTAGATCGTCCCCTCTTCTTTGTGTTCATTGGGTTATTTATTTGCCTCAACCTTTTTTTTCTTTTTTTTTTGAATACTTTCCATGAGATGCCACATGGTTTTACCTATATTCAGTGGTGTATCTCATTTTTATAAGTAAATTGAAACACTAGAACCACACTCTTTTCAATAAGAATTTTTTTTAATGAAAGAAGAGAAATTAAAATGAGCTTCAGCTTTTAGTTCGTGTTCTGTTAGAAATTGCACAATTTCTGATGTCTTTCCTGGGAGATCCGTTTTCCTTTCACTGAGGTATGTAACATGTGTTGGGTGCAAGGTGACCCTGGAGTGGCCAAGGTCTTTGCTGTCTACCCTCTAGGTGTCACACTACCTCAAAGGCTCCCTGAAATGGTCAAGGCTCCGGCTGCCAACTGATGTCTCGCACGTCTGAAGCTTCGCCCGCCCACCTGCTACTTGATGCCAGGAGTGTGTCCGCCATATGCTCCTTTCATCCTCATTCATTTTGAATTTAAGGGCATAGAGGGCAGAGGGTGTTGGGTCTGTGGACAAGGGAGCTAATTTGGGTGGTGTCATCATTAGTGGATTGGGTTTTACTAAGAGTTAAAAGGGGATGTGGAAGGCTAGCTGACTCCTTGCAATAATTATGCAGACTTGGCCTAAAGGTCTTCTTTTGGTCTGGCAGCTCCATTCTAAGGCATTTGATGGTGGAACCATCTGGGACTTGGGTTTGCTGGGATTGGCTTCTGGGATTGGAGGTGTATGAGAAGCTAGCTGAAAATCTAATTAATAGATTTCAGGGATTTCCAGGAATGCATACTCAATATGCCACTTTTTGTTGAAAAATGAATAAATATAGCACGGGGGGAATGAATGAAGCACTTAGCAGAGCATCTCTCCATTGGCAGAGAGTTTGTGGTGTATGTGTGCTTGGAGCGTTTGGGAGATTTGGGAACAAAGAATGCTTTGTTAGGGACCGAGAATGTACTGGGATGCTTTCTGTATCACACAAGCCTCAGCATCATCGCCCTGAATTCAACACAAAAATTGTTTTATTTCCAGGACTTTTTTTTTTTTTTTAAACTCAACATAGCCCTTTGACTTGATTTTAGACTTCAATTTCGTGGCCAAAGCATACATCCTAGAGGAATAGTTACCCTTTCTTTACTTAAAACAAGGATCACAACAGTATACTGGCCGAATCTTGTATTTATAAAGTGACATTTCCACATCTGCCTTGTGAATTTCTTTCTTAGTCAAGTAGCCATAAATAAGGAGAAGATAAAAAAAAAAAAAAAGGGAAAGAAATGGGAGTAATTTAAGTAAAGAATAACTTCCTTTTTATTAGGTTTAACCTGAAACCAGGTATCATGTTTATATAAATACTGTGGAAAATATTTAACTTATTCATAAAGGTTAAGTAACTAACTGATAAGCTTTGTAAGGACAGAAAGTTTAAATGCTCCCATTAAACTCAAACCGTGCCAGGCAATTTTTCAAAGTTTCAAATACATAACCATTAGGAAACTGGAAAGAAGTCTGAGGAACAGAAAGAATTTCTGGTGAACAAATAAAGTTGTTCATTGTAGAAACTGTTGTTACTTTATATATCAGAGGGGGCAAAGCGAGTCAAAAAGTCAAAATAACAGGATTTAGATGAAAGCCTTAATGATACAATTGAGTCTTCAGTCAAGGCAAAGATAAATTCCTTCAGCTGCTGGCTGGAGGGAATCAAAGGGGCAAGATATTTTATCTGGGTCTTTTTCTTTATAAATAGTACATGAAATGATTAGAGTAGCCAGGTTGAAAGGTCTGGGGATAGAAACAGAACTTTTGGGAGGCTGGACGAACTGCTTATAAGGATAAAAATTAGTCAATGATACATCTATAGATGTCTTTGTAGGTTGACCAGATGTACCATTTTTAACAGGACAGAAAAATGGGACAGCACTGTTGTTTTCTGTCTTGTTTAAAATGGTACGTTTGGTCAGCCTACCTCTTTGAGGAGAATGACCATATGATTTGTCCTCTAACCTGAACACACTGAGAATGGAAGTGAACAGTTTTAGTAACTTTGTCAGGACAGCAGGCATAACCCAGAACCACCATGGGAAATCGCGCACATGTGCGCACTCTTTGAACCTTCTTTTTATAGCTCACACTTTCAAGATGAACAATTAAACAGGCCATCGTCTTTTGTTTTTGTTTCTTTTGGGAGGGCTGGGAGATCTTATGTACATTTTATTTTGGGGTGGGGGAGGAGGGATAGTTCCCTGGCTGGGAATCGAACCCAGGCCTCGGTGTTAGAGCACCAAAGCCTAGCCACTACACCACCAGGGAACTCCCCTCTTATGTACATTTTTAAGGACTTGTGCTATTAATGTTTCTGTTGCATTAAAGAAAAAAAATGCTTATATAATCATCAGACAATAAGATACATGCCTAAAAAGTGAAAATCCCATGCATATCTACCAGGAGTGAAAGGTCACATATAACCCCATCACCCAGAGGCAACCTTTATTGCCTTTTATCTACCAATTTACATTTTTCTATTCCTATTAGATGATGATATATTTTTTGCATAAATGGGATCCTACTGCACAAGTTGTTTAATTGCCTGATTTTTATCACTTTAATATTATTAATTTAATATTATTTGTATTATGGATATCTTTTCATTCAATAGATATTATTTTTAGTGACTGTAGTTTTCTAATATAATAAAAACAGCACATTAAATGTTTGGAGCATGCTTTTTTTTTTTTTTTTTTTGGTAGTTCCCTGACTGGGAATCGAACCCAGGCCTCAGTGTAGAGAGCGCTAAAGCCTAGCCACTACACCACCAGGGAACTCTCTGCATATATTTTTTATACTCATTTGATTATCTCCTTAGAATTATTCCTAGAAGCAAAATTGCTGGATTACAGAGTATATGTAGGTAAATTTTATATATATATATATATATATATATATATATATATATATATATATATTTTTTTTTTTTTTTTTTTTTTTTTTTTTTTTTTTTTTTTTTTTTTTTTTTTTTTTTTTTTTTTTTTTTTTTTTTTTTTTTTTTTTCTTTTTGGTATGTGGGTAGTTCCCTGACTGGGAATCGAACCCAGGCCGCAGCGCTGACAGAGCCAGCGCCGAAGCCTTAAGCCACTACACCATCAGGGAACTCCTTGTAAATATATATTTTAAAGTGCCAATAATCAATTTTCCCTTTAGTAAAAAGTCTTATAAATTTAACTTATCTATCTACAGAGTATGAGAATTTCTATTTTATCATATCAGGGATAATACTGGATATTAATAATTAAAAAGATTTTTGTCGCCAGTCTGAAAGGTACAAAAGAGCTTTTGATTTACTATCCATTTCTGTGATTATTAGTAAAGGTGAAACATCTTTTAAAATTATTATTGACCATTGGTATTTCTTATGTGAGTTGCCTATACTGTCGTACAGGAATCTCAAAATTTTACAAGTCTCAAAAGGTAGATAGATACACACCCCAGCCCTCGTGGTCAGTTTTCATTCTTACGTTCTGGTTCTTAGCGTTGCTGTCCATTCAGTTGCCCAGGATACAGACCTCAAAGTGGGCTTTCCCTTCTCTCAACTTCTCCACCCACTCTGATACTCAGTCTGGCTTATTTAATTTCTGAAATGTTTCTCAAATAGGTGCCTCTCACAATTCTTCAACTAATGTAGTTTAGGACCTTCTCTTGCTCTATCGTAGAGACCCCCTGACTGGTGACAAAAGTCCATAGATGCTGATGCATGCTAGAAATAGAGATCTGAGGCTAGATCAGGTTTCCCCAAGTCCCTTAAAAGTCATTATTATTTCCTTTGCTAGATTACTCCTTACTCATTTTTGTATCTCTAATGCCTGACACACAGTAGGTACTCGATGAGAAAGGAGGAAGCTGTCTCATCTCCTATCACTCTCCTCTCTGGTGAATCTTCTACGGTGTTATTAAATTATCTTTCCAAAGTACAAATACCATCATGGTATTCTCCTCTTAAGACTCGTTGCTGGTGCCCTATCAACCATTGCAGGGTTTTTCAATCTCAGTACTGTTTACATTTGGCCTAGATCTTTGATGTGGGGGACTGTCCTGGGCACTGCAGGATGTTTAACAGCATCCTTGGCTTCTACCTACAGATGTCAGTAGTACCCCCTCCCCAGATCTTGGTGTAAAAACCAAAGATGTCTCCAGACATTGACAAATGTTACTTGGGGGGGGGGGGGCGCAAAAACGCCTTTGGTTGAGAACCACTGACCTATGGAAAAAAGTAAAAACTTAGCATGTCACTCATGTTCTGTGGCCTTTCAGCCTCAGCTATTGCCTCTTCCGAGCTTCCCTGAATGTACCCTGTCCTTAGCATCTCACATGCAATTTCTCACGTGCTGTGTCTTCAGCACTTTATTCTCAGGGAAGACCAACTAGCAGAACAATTAGACCAATGTGTGTTGGGTTAGACATACAGAAGGTTATTTTTGGTCACCTAGCAGCACTGTGTGGTTGAACATGTTGGTGAAGCAGCCTTCCTGCCTCCAGCCTTTTAGGAATCTAGACTGGCTGAGGCTCTGCCATCTTTGATATATAGCTTCCCAAATGGCCCTGGGGATCACCTCCATTCTGCCTAAGGAGAGGAGAAAAGAGCATTGAGGAGCGCATGAAGGAGGGGTTGAAAGTGATACACACCCATTCCACTCTCATTCTATTGGTTGGAGTTCAGTCACATGGCCAGACAATTGCAAGGGAGTCTGGGAAATACGGTCTAGCTGAGTGCTTAGGAAAAGGAGAAGACTGTGATTTTCATGATCAGCTAGCTCTCTGCTACCGTTCAGCAAAATTCTGGTTATTTTTTAAGGCCTAGCTCAAAAGTCCATCTGAGAATTATAAATTCTGATCTCACTCTGTAACCTCTCTGATGCACTTTGCTTGTTAGTGCACATTATGATTAATATGGGATAAGGTCACTTTTTCTTATTAATATCTAGGATAGTTCCTGTACGTGGTGGGCATATATTTGTTGAAAAATGTGAGTAGATAATATTTGATTACATATTATTTCTTGGGAAAGTCTCGAGGACTCACTGAAGTTTTTTTTTTGTTGCTTTCTGGTCTCTGCTCTAGGAATCTGCCATAATACAAAGGTGAGACAAGGTCTTTTGTGATTTCTTGCAGGACACATAGCATTACCTGAGGCCTAGGAAAAAGAGAATGAACAGGTCTTCTCTTTCCTGTAGTGCCTTCTCTCTTAGTCTCCCCAAACCTCTGATACTCAACCGCCAGATTATTTTTCCGCAGGCTTCCCCACCTTCTCTCCCACCCCCAGCCCAGCTCAATTCCTGTGGACTCAGTGACTTAATCCTCCCGTCAGAGATTTGCATTTTAAAAGGGGTAATTGTTAATCCTGAGGAATCATTGACTGATTCGTGATATTGGGAAAGAATTTAGGATCCGGATTCTGAAAAGGTCTGCCAGGTTGCACTTAAAAAAAAATCTGCATGTGAAATTTAACATTTTCCCAGGAACCAAAAGCAATAGTTCAAATGGAGAAAAATGCCCACCATGTATAAATTCTAGAAACATTTTTTACAAATGGGGATTTTGTACCTTAGAAATGAACAATCTTCTTTTGAATCCTGGTTATAGAATTGCCAAGGTAAACAGGAGTAAAGCCTTATGTGCCTTTGATGCCTAGTGTTATTAACTAAAATGGGCAAGAATGAAAACATTTCTGCAACAAATGTTCAGGGGATTGGAGCACCCATTTAGGGCTGTAACCAAGCCAGAATTTCCTTTTTGAGGCCAAGCAGATTCTGGTCCAACAACATGAATACAACAGGAATGTTTCTGGTCATTTTTCTCAAATCCACCAGAGGGTTCCCACCGAATTTTCTGACAAACTTAGCCTATAGACTGCATCTAGAAGACAAGGGAGCGTTTATGTAAAATGTTTTTTTTTCTCCAGTTACTTTGACAATTCCAACCCTCACTTTCTCCTTGACATCTGAGAAGTGAGACCACAACTGCATACCATTTTATAGATCTGCCTGATTAAAACCAGTTCTCCCTATAGGTCACATCATGTATGAGACACACGGTTTTTGTCAAGAGACCAGCTACTAGCAGAAAAGGTTTTGATGCTATTGCTAGTAAGAAATTAGTAACTAGATCCTTGGTCTGTTTTAAGCCAACTTTATAATTACACTGTTTCAGTGGTAAGCCAGACCCTTGAGCCAAGGGTAATTTAGAAATTCTAGATCTGTATTCTTTTTTCCCCCTCTTTCTTGAATGTTCATCTTCACTGCCTTTCTATCTTCTTCCTTCAAACATGTAATTTTCCTCCATTCCTTCCTCACCCCTGGCTCCTTGTTTCTGTGACCCTCTGTCACAAAAGGACAAATGCATCTTGTTTTCCCTCATCCTGAGACATCCTGGGCAACAATCAAGGCTGTGTCTGCTCGCATCTAATTCTGGAGCTTGTTGTTGTTCTCGAGGGCGTCACCAACGTGGGCTCACTGGTTTGCCTCTGGGATTGGAGATGTCTGCGTTCAGGACTTCACCTCTATTTTTTAAGTCTAAAACCACACTGGAGATGACTTACTCTGAAGCGCTCCCTGATTCTGTAAACTTTCTGTACTCAGAAGTCTTTGGATATGAAGAGACTTATTAAATATTAAAAACGAAAACCAGGGCTTCCCTAGAGAAATTATTTTAGTCTCACTCGAGTTTGACATCGTGTTTCCTCATCCCAATTTTCTTCCTTCATCCTTCCCTACTCTTTTTCTGGTGTAATTGTTTGTCTTCTCTGTTCAGCTATATTTTGGGATAGTTGGAAAAAAAAAACAAAACCTCTTAAGTATACCTTGAAAGCCTAAATTTTCATTTCAGCTGAATGTCCTCCAAACCATATGCAGTTGAGTTGAACACTCCTTCTGCCAGCCTCACTCTGCCAAAGACCCTTCATGGGACCGGACCAAATTTCTTTAGAATATGGCTGGAATTATATTGATTCCTCCAAGATCTTTAAGGGATCACTATCATCAAATTCCAGATTGTTCTTTCACACAGTCTACTTACTGGCTGGAGTTGTTTCCTTGGACTAAACTTGATAGCATTTCTCCTCCAGAATGGCTCTCTTCATGTTTCTTCTTTTGACTCTCTCTCACCACACCTTTGTTCTCGCAGACAGCTGGGTCGTCCACTGACTCCATCTGTCTGTCTCTCCGTCTCTGTCTGTCTCTCTCTCTCATGAGCACTAATCCTCTGCGGAGAAATCAAATTGGAGGGGTTGTTGCCACACGAGGGCCAGCCACTCGAGGTACCCAGGGACAGCCAACGTTTCCTTTGGAGACGGCTGTTTCCCATTTCAGCAGTCTCAACATTGTGGCTTTGTTGACTGTCTTTTCACCTCTAGGTTTGGCCTTACTCGTAGCTAAAACATAACTAACCATTTTCACTAAGCCCTTTGGGGCCACTGCTCCAGCCTTGTCAGCTGCAAGCCCTGCATGTGAGCGTCCTGCTACACAGATGCTGGTGGAGTCTTCCTAAGCCACCCCCACCACCCACCCAGGGGAGGAATTAAGGCAATTTCAGTAAGGCCCACTGGTGAGGAAAATTGGTTGATTGAGTTACGTCTAAATGGCTTTTCAAATCGCCTCGATTTTCTGGGAGAAGGGAGTAAGTTCTGTAGGTTGTCAGAGCCTGGTCCCTTGCCCACAGATAAAGCCAAATCCGCAGGAATCCTGTGAATGGAGCAGCTTGGGGGGGCTATACCTTGGAAACAAACCACGTGGCCTAACTCAGCAGGACTGCCCCTTGGTGCCGAATGCAACCAATTCTTGCCTGTTTTAAGTGAAAACATCCCAGGATGGGAAAGTGTATTCTGAGAATGGAATGCTTTGTAGTTTCTTTACTTGGGGGGCAGCATGGTGTGTTAATAAAAGAGAGTGCTGCTTAAAAGTCCACCCTTTCTGCTCTCAGGCTGCATCTCCTCAGGGAGCTCAGTGATAAAGATCATTAATATTTTCCCTGTAAGTAACTGAATCAAAGGGGAGCTTTGTTATCTGCGTTGTCTGCATGCCAAATTAGGCTGTATACTTATTAACTCTTTGATTGTTTCAGTGACCATAGAGCCTTTTGCATATGAACATACATATATTTACATACATATACATACATACAAATATACATAAAATAGAAATATGCAACCTCTCCATTTTATATATATGAGGGCTGTCCAGAAAGTATCCGGCCACATAATATGAAAAATAGAGGCATTTTTTTCTGGACAGCTCGTGTGTGTGTGTGTGTGTGTGTGTGTGTGTGTGTAATTTCCTTGTATATTTACATCTATCTGCCTATGTAACCTGGCTCTCCCAACACCTGTGTGATTGTGGACATGTCACATAATGTCTCCGCATCTCAGTTTGCCCACCTGTAAACCAAAGTCGCTGATGTGCTTGGTGGGGAGGTGTTTGCACTGATTTCATTCTCTCCCCTGCACAGTTCCGGGCATGTCGTGGGCTTTCAGTGCAAACCACCCAGTTCCTAAGGCGATGTTGAGTCCTAACATTTCATGATGCAAATGCTTTTAAATACCGGGGGTGCCAAAAAAGGTATATGCTTTTTAAGAGAGGTCATCTATGTATTACATAAATACTGACGGGGACCACTTAGAAGTCAAACGTGACTTATATTCATCTTTTCTTACTGGTATATACAGTGAGTATTACAATTTTAATACAGTTTCCTCCTTTTTAAAAAAATGCATATACATTGTTTTGGCACTCTCTGTCGTTCTGTCAGAAAATTACTGGCAGTGGGAAGAGGAGAATAGAGTCATGCACCACTTGATGAGGACATGTTCTGAGAAACGTGCTCTTAGGAGAACATCATAGAATACACTTACACAAACCTAGATGGCAGAGCCTACTACACACCTAGGCTGTTGGGTACACCATTGTCACATATGTGGCCCATTGACTGAAATGTCATTATGTGGTGCATGTCTGCAGTCATCAGGTCAGCATGCATGCATATTCTGAGAGACACAATACTGTGAATAACAACTCACCTGGCTTCATAAACAAGACCCTGTCAGAGGAATTTTATCTTCCTTGGAGTCCTTGATGGGCCTACTTGGTTATAGGCAAGTGACAGACTTAATCTAGCTTGAGTTTAGTGAGACTTTTGACTCAGTTTGGCTGACACACTTGTCAATAAAGCTACCTCAGAGCCAGATTCCAAATTTACTGCTACTCAGACACAGACTTGCGCACAGCAGCCAGCTTAAACCTCTTAAACACCACCTTCTTCTTTAAAAATGAGGAGTGGCCTTTCAATTTCCTTCTGATGATTTCCAAGGCTCTCAGCTGGGCATTCAGCCCTCCCTGGGTTTTGGCCACTTTTTCCTGCCCCACTATTTTTAGGAGTCTTCAGGAGACCTATCTCTCCAGTGAGAAAAGTCTTCTAACTGCTTTATTCCTTCCTGTGGCACCCCACCGTACCCCACATTTGTTCTTTCCCCAAAACTGTTGTGGGCAAACATGGAATACTTCCTGATATAAAGCCAGTGTTCCACTGGCCCCATCCCCACCCTAATCTCTCCCGTAAAGCCCAGAGTAGGACTGCCTCCTCCACTGAGGTCTCCTTGGTGGGACTGTGGTGCAAGGAACTCACCTGCCTCTGATATTCCAAGTCACCTGTGGTCTGCATGACACTGTCTCCTCCTTGCTCCTACAGCCTGGTCACTTCACAAGGCTCCTGGAGGAATCTGACAGAACTCAGAGAATGTTTGAGGCCCCCAGAGGGAGATGAAAGACTGGAAAATAGAGCGGGCAGGGGGCCTTAGAAGAAAGAGAGATACTTCATTTGAAGGAGACAGAAGCTAATTTCCCAAGAATCTAAATATATGATTCAGTGTCAAGTCTGCATGTCCATTCATTGTGAGTGTAGAAAAACAGGTGTGCTAGAGGAGATGGGGACACTTCCCCAACTGCGTGTGTCTTTAAGGTTGGCCAGGTTGGTTTAGGAGAGGCTCTGAACCACAGACAGAAATTGGAAAGCATGCCTCACTCCCGTGATCCATTAGAATGTTAGCCTTGATATAGTGAAAATGAAAGCATAAATGATAAAACACCTGGGTGTTTAGAAATCATTTTCATAATCTCATGACAAGTTTCCTATGTTTCTCTTAATCCAGCTCAGAAATGACAGTGATATTAAAAGTCGTTTGGTTAATAGATCTTGTATAAATATATGATTTTTTGTAGAATTTGTTATAAAAAGAGATCGATGTAGCCGTACTCTGACAAAGTTAAGAAGTGCCCCGGAAAAGAGAGAGATATTTATTATCAGCAATCACCATTTACGACTTAGGTTTTCTTTAACCTAACCATCAGGTCCATGACCGTCTTCCTAATGGAGGGGAGGTTGGGCCCAAGCAAACGATTCACCATCACCTTTCCTCTCGGGGTCTCTAGTCAAGTCTCATCAGGCTAATCTTCTTCCATCTCTGGCAGGGGTCCTCCTAACTCATCTTTTACTGGATTCTTGGGTAAAGTTTTTTTCCATCTCAGTCACTTTGCTTCCTTTTTATAGGGAGCTCTGCCCTGAGATCAAAGATGGTCTATAGCAATTTATGAGAAACAAAGGAAGTGGGAGAGGGACGCTAAACAATTTTAAGGGGGATTCAAAAATCATGGATCTATCAAACATCTGGCCTGTGCTGTGCTAGTAAGAGCTTGGACAAGGCACAGCCCCTCTGTGTGGGGAGAGGAGGTGGGGTGGGAGCCAGCTCACTAAAAAGCTGGTCTTTATCCAGAGTCAGATCAGTGGTTGTCAATGCTGACTGAGTCTCAGGTCGCCTGGATTCCTTTGGAATAATGCAGATGCCTGGGCCTTACTTCATGATTCAACAGGTCCCCAGTGGGTTCCACGCCTCTGTATTTTAAAAGCTTTACACGTGTCCTGAGGCTCAAATAGCAAGAACCATTGATCTAAGCTCCAGATATTTAGTAGTCTCTTTAATTTGTTCCTTTTCTCTACAAATTCACTTACATTTTTTGAGGGGCTCCAAAACAAGAATTTGGTTAACCTCGACGCCAGGGCATTCTCTGATGATGAACAAAAGGAAAAATCTACTTAAAATGAGAAGCCTTCAGAAATAAGATTACACTCATTAAATTATTGTGGAAATGAGTTTTCTCTCTTGTACAATTTTCGGAAGAGTTTTGGGAGAAACACACACACTTTGTCAGGGAAACGAATAAACAGGAAGAAAAAGATTGAATTTTATTGCTTGCTGGTTTAAAGTTAAAAACAATTTTAAAAACATATTTTGACTTCCCCCTTTTCCCTTAAAACTGTATTGAGCTATTTTTAGGAGGAATAGGTGATTGGTTTTAGGGGGGTGACAAGCATGACATCATCAAGTTATTTTGGAATATGCCAGGTTGGGTCTCGGTTTGGGTTTGGTTCTCTGCATTTAGGAGCTAAATTGCGTCGTCTTCTAATTTGGCTTCACTGGGGGCTGCAGGTCTTCACTGGAGACGGGAAGAATAATATTTATTCAAAGCTAATTTGTAAACTTCATTTTCAGTTCCAGGTCTGGAACCGACACCACGATTGTGTTCTTCCAGACCGCATCAGGGAGAGGTCCCCACATTTCAAAGAGGATCAGGTTTGCAGGCTTTTTCTCAGGGGGCCCCAGACGCTCCCAACCCCCCTGCCTGCTTTATTTTAGGTCAGCTGCAGGCTATCAGTTTGGAAAGCAAATCCTTAACCTGAACTTTTTGTTGCTGATAACAGCTCTGCGGATAGCAAAGAGATAACTCAGTTATTTAGAATTTGCCTTGGAATCTTTTTTGTCCATGTGTGTTATTGTCAGCTACTCCTATGTCCCTGGGAGGTTTGGAAATGTTCCCCCTGAATGTTAATATGTTTATTCCATTTCTCCAATGGAATGCCTCACTCCTAATAAACATTCAGCTTCTTGCAAGGAGTCACCCCCACCGTTCATCCCTGGGGACCCAAGCACACCTTTGGCCCCTGTGAAAGGCGGCTGTTGACGTCTATTATGCTGTTTTCTAAACAAATGCGGATATCATTTTATTGTAAAAAGAAGCATGTTACTGTGAAGTTCCTAACCTATTTATGGGTCTCTGATGGATGGTTATTTTTTTGGCAGGCGTGAGATAAGCCTGGGTCAAGGAAACAGCTTGCACTTGTCTTTTCAAGTCTAACTCGTCCTTGCCATATCGTTTCATGATTTCCTTTCCTGTTATCTTCAAACATTCTCTCAAAGCAGAGCTTGACAAGAACAGGAAGGTTGGCAAAGGTCTGGCAAGGAGGTTGTTTTTCTTCGGGGCCTAAAATGTACTCTTTCCTCCCCCACCCCCACCCCCATCCTTTCTTCTTTATGACCCACTGCCGGGGCCCTCTCCAAAGCCGATGGAAAAAACGTTAAGAACGCCTTTCCCTCTTTAAAGAAGGGTCTCTAAGAGGTTTCTAATCAGCTCACTGTCAGCCTGTTTCCTGTGATCAGCTTAAATAGGTCCACTTGAAGTTCACAACTGCCAAAAGCAGTGTTGGGACAGACAGCGTGGACTGCGAGGGTTTGAGAAGCGTTTATGAACTTCCACGCCATAGCACGGAGGAGGCCGAAACCCTTTCTTCTAGATTAAATCAGCATTTCCCACTAACAGGAGGAGGAATTCCCTTTCTGCAAGCTGATTTCTTTTCTCGTGACCTCCCCCTCCCCCACGAAAATGTAAACTTGATTCCCCAGTCCTTAGCAGGAGTCTGGCTTTTGTGACCTAGGCGCCCCCGTAAGCCCGTCGTAAACATCTTGGTACAACTGAACTTTTTAACCTCTCGTGGATGGTTTTCTGTCTGACTTTATACATGGACCACGACAAAGCCCAACAGCCAGATAGGGTATCTCCAGCCCGAGCAGACGTGTGGGGGGCAGGATGTGGCCCAGCTCCTTTGCTGAGATTTTCCTGCTCTGTCTTTATTTAGAAAAGAATGGCTTTGTTAACCATTAGCCACTGACAACCGTGTGTCCATTTCGGCAAAATTAATAAGAGAGAGCATTTTTCTTTCTTGTAAATGACCCGTGCCGGTAATTAACATCGCCTTTCATTACTCAACTTGAAAGCCGCCTCCTCGGCCCGCCCCTGACCTGGCCCTGGCTTTGTTCGACTGTGGCCTCGAGCTTGTGAGAGACCCAAATGGAGAACACGCACCCGAGCCCCTGGCCCAGGTCACTCGAGAAAACACAGAGGGTGCCTACTGTGTGGGCTACCAAGTTGAAACAGATGCAGGCCCCTGGGGAAAGGAAACTGGGAGAAGAGATAAAAAAGGGGTGATTCAAACTGCTCTGACATAGCAGACACTGATGATTACCCAGGGCGAGAGCAGCTCCCGGGCAGTGGGGCGGATGGCTAACGTGACCGAGGTGGGAGTTTTATGGAAGAGAGGTGACAAATAAGGGGACCATTAAAATGTTGGTGGCTGAAAAAAAAAGGGGGTGTAAAGGTTCAAACGAACTTTCCTTACTTTTTGAATTAGAGAAAGGGGACCAGAGAAATGTCATAGGGAATATGTATTATAAATGTAGGTTTAAAGAGACAATCTTTTCTTTTTGTTTCCATGGTTAGCCAAGGAAGTGTTGGCTGTTGACATTTAGCACGAGATTCTTGGTTAGCCAACTGCCCTAAAAATATGTAAAATATTTTCCTGTCATTTTTTTTTCTTCCCTATCAGGTCTATGCCCAAGAAGGATTCTTGGTCACTCTGGGGTGACCAAGTTAGACTTTACATGAGCGAGGGAGGAGCCGAATGTATGGTGATGGAAAGAGAAATGACTCCAGGTGGGGAACACGAAACACAACGCATAGACAATGTATCATAGAACTCTACGCCTGGAACCTAAGTAATTCTTGTTAACCAATGTCGCCCCAGTAAGTCTAAAAAAAAAAGTGAGACTTTACATTTGCCACATCTTTAACCATGAACTTCATGTTTAGAAGAGCCACAAGGAACCCCTGAATGCCCAGGAAGAGGGGGAGGGTTGAAGAGGTGGTGGCGTGGCATCTGATGAGACCTAATTGCAGCCATGATGGCTAGAGTTCTGCACGGCTCATGCTACAACTAAAATGGCATGTTCTCATTTTTGTAAAGAATATAAATATATACACTGGAAAGGGCAGACTAGAAAACTAAACACCAAAATGTTACTGGGGGTTATCGATGAGGATTGGAAAACAAAGGATTTGAGTTGGTCTGTCCTGTGATTTTCGGTATTTTCCAAAATGTCTACAGTGTATGTGTATTATTTTGTAGTCAGGTAAAATGCTCTTGGAGAAGAAGGATGCAGAGGGGACAAAAAGACTTCTGTATTCAGGTAGGAGTTTAAATACAGATGATTATGAGAATGGCTGTGGGAGCACATCCTCACAATGCCCATCGGGATGTCATCAGTTTGAAGAAAAGAAAACAAACAAACATCACTCTACTCTGCAATCAGAAACAAACTGGGAGTCTGCTCTAAGTAACAATGACTGTCATTCAATAAACTTGATGGGAGCATTCTCTTTTAGCTACTTTGGTTGAAAATTTAACAGTTGATTCTTTTGGGAATTGGTGTAGTGAAAGAATCATTTCTCTCTTGGCCTCCGGTAGAATTTAAATTCCCTCTAGTAGGCTCCAGGTTCTCAGTTATTGAAAGATCAAAAATCTGTTGCAAAGGTGGTCCTGATGACTTTTTTTTTTTTTTTTTTGGTTAATCCTTTGTTATTGCCTTCTTGCTCAAACCTGATGTTACCAAAATCTAAAGGCTAATTATGCACCCAGTGACGAACTTCACAAATACACAACAATAAACCTCTGTATTTGTATCTATTCTTTTGTAGTTTTCCTTTACTCAAATTACATAAATCAGATAAGCTCATTTATTTCACAATTGGTGGTAAGTGTGGAAAGTATCTCAGATTGAGATGCTGTTGTCTGCAGGTTGGGAGTAGAGGAAATAGCCTATGCTTCTATTTAAATCCTGTCCCTCCTCATTTGCAACAGAAAAGCTAAACTGGGAGTGTGTGTGGAATATGGATGTCGGGGTGGAGGTGGGGAAGGGAATGCAGAGAAATGGAAAAAATGCAAACTTGTAGTTTGGGGCTAAACTATGTTTTATGTCATTATGCCTCAAATACGAAGATCCCTTAAATTAGAGCAATGACTCCTCAGACCTGAGTTGGTTTGTGATGTCTGACTGAGTCACTCAAGACTTGGGGCAGAAACATGTAAACACAGGGAGAAGAGCTGTCTGCCATGAGCACGACAAACTTTTAAAACCGTCTTAGCCCTTGAGAGAAGGTTCCTCCTCTCTTGTTACAAATGCTCAGGAAAACAAAACAAAACAAAACAAAACTCAAGAAAATGTTGCGTTTGTGATGAAAGGATTCCGGACCCGTCTGTTCTCTGGGGCTTGACAAGCCCTTAGCTGCTGGCCGAGAAGCCAGATGTCCCCGGGGGGAAGGACGGCCTCAGAACGGAGAGGCTGGGATAGAGGAGCCTCTGGGCTCTTCTTAAATGTGGGGAGGGTAGGAGGGAGCAGCTGGGCGGCGGGTGTGGGGGAAGGCAGGGCTATGGACCTTGTCCCGAGAGTCTCAGCGATTTAAAGATCCCCCTCAAAATCTGTTTTGCACCAATAAGGGTCCCTGATGCTTAGAAATGTTTTCTCTCCTTTCCTTGCCTGGCTTGACAGGGGAATCCAACAATTTATAGCAATTATACGTTAAAAACGAACAACAAACACTGTATCAGGTAGGTGGGGAGAGCAGAATAAGGAGTGGGCGGTGGCTACAATTGACTGAGCAAGTTAGCGCTCAGCTTTCTGGTATCAAATGCAGAACAGGAAGGCCAGGGGAAGGACCTGTGCAGGTGTCCTTGTCTGTTCCTTGTGAAGAGAGAACCCTTGGCCACTGGGAAAGCAAAGCCTTTCCTACCACTTGTTAGTGGAGAAGTTTCTCCTGGGTGAAATGTGGTTGAAAATGCACTCAGTTTTTTTGTGAAGTTCAATAAGTGGACAATGCACTGTAGAATTGTACACCTGGGACCTATGTAATTCTTGCTAACCAATGTCTCCCCAGTAAGTTTAACAATAATAAAAGAGAAGTTTTTCTAAACATATTGCTTTTCCTTTTAACTTTCAGGCTTATGCATTCATCCAGGCTTGGTTATTAAAATTTATTCACTCATATTTCATTCTGTAGTTCTCATATAGAGATCAGCAAGAATGCTGTTAAATTAATTAAACAAACAAGCCATTAGACGGAGGTGGCTCCAATGCCTCAAAAACCTAGGAAGCAAACCCAGACCTAAGCCTGTAAATGTCTCAAGGTTAAGAAATGTAAACCTGAGGACAGCCAATCACAAACAGCCAAGCAGGCTTTTCCTAATAAGGCAGATGCTTAAGCTACAGCCAATCAAATAGTTTTCTCACTTCATTTCCACATCTTCTCTGCAAAAGGCTTTCCTCCTGCTCCTGTTTGTAGAGCAATCCTAACCACTTTTAGTTAGGTATTGCCCAATTAGAATTAATTTTTGCTCAATACACTTAAAATTTTAAACATGTCTCACTTTGTCTTTTAACAACACAAAAGTCAATAATTTGTACACCTGCAAAAAGTAAGTAGGGTTGCACAGTACCCCATACATAGTCAGCATTTAATAAACACTTGCTAAATGGATAGATAAAAAATTAGTAATCCAATGTGCTGTTAACAATTATAAAATGTCATAACATATTTTAATTATGAACACAATAGTGAAATCTAGAAGTAATTCTAATATGGAGAAGACCACATTTTATTGAAGGATGGAAGAAAACTTGAATTAGCAGACACAGCAGACTGGATTTTAGACTCAAAATTGCAAAGGTATCAGCTCTTCCCCAGATAATTGATTATTTCAGTACAATCTGAAGAAATATTATAAGGTGATATTTTATGAAACTTGACAAGCTTCTCTGTAAGTTTATGTAGACTAGAAAATGCCCAGATTAATAAAACTATTATTGAAAAAGAATCAACAGTGATGAGAGATCTATCTTACTCTATATCGAACGTTCTTTAAAATGGCGGTAATTAAAACTGTGTTTTTACCACAGGAATAGAGAAATAGTTCAATGGAACAACAGAGTCTGTAAACAGATCCATGTATGTTTACACAGGAATTTAGTATATAAAACAAACATGCAAGTTCAAGTTATGAAGAAGTGATGACCTAGTCAGTAAATATTATTGGGACAATAAGAAGAAAAGAAAGTGTCGATCTCATCATAAGTATAAAAACAGATTTCATATGGATTAAAGAACTAAGTCTAGAGAAAAACTGTAAAAATATTAGAAAATACAACAAAACTATTTTTATAATTTTTAGACCAGTAATGTCTTTTTCAACAAGATACAAAACACAAAAACCATACAAGATTTATTTTTTAAAAAGCTACATCAAAAGTCTTAAGTTTTAATACAGTAAAATATATAAAACATGAGCAACAATCTGGGATTAACTATTTGCAAGCTGCATATGAGTAATACATAAAGATTATTATCCACAATATATAAGGAGCTCATACAAATAAATAAGAAAAATAAAAAAAGTAGAAAGTCGGGTGAAAATATAAATAGTCATCACTGACTTAAATAAAAGTGACCGATTTTCATGCAAAAATAAGCTTAATCTAATTAATAGTTAATTAATAGTGAACTAAGATCAAAGAAATAATAAGAGATCACATTTCACCAATTAGATTGGCAATTTTTAAAAATTCTGTTACTTTCAACGTCGAGAGAGTATAAAATGGTATAGGTATTTGGAGGCCGATTTGGCCGTGTCCATCGAGAGAACAAATGTCCATATTTGAACTAGAATATCCAGTTCCATGTTTCTGTCAGAATTTTTTGCACACACGTGCAAAGAAGCATTGGTCGCGATTTTCAACGTGGCATTGTTTATAATAGCAAAAAAAGTTAGAAACCACTTAAACATCCGTTGTTAGAGAAATAAACTGTGATATATCCAATACTTGGTAACAACATGCAACAGTAAAAGACAGTAAGGTAGACCTACAGTGCTGACATGGAAAGATGTATAAGATGCATCTCTATGTGAAGAAGTATAGACAGAATACTACATACGGTTGAATCCTATGTATATCCTGGACAAACCATAACTGGTTGCCGTGGAGGAGGTGCTAACAATGGCTCCTTTTTGTACTCAGTACAATTCTGTGTTGTGTGAACACAAACATATGAGTAGTTAAACATTGTTTTAAGAAGGTGACATCAGTAGCTGGTGCATTTTTTATAAAGAAGACCTTTTATCCCAATTTAAGTCATGTAAGGGACCTCAGGAGTTTATAAGCTTCAGGGTAAATGGAGTCTGTCTCAAGTTCTGGTCTGAAGGATTTATTTCCTTCGTGTATCACCAACTCTGGTCTTCCCCTCCCCACCCCAGGGCTTTCTTTCTTCCTAACAAAGGTAAGGATGACTCCCTGGAAATATATTCATAATCTTCCAAGTATCTGAAGGGTCAGGGGACAGGGGATAGTTTAAATCAGGGGTGTCCAACCTTTTGGCTTCCCTGGGCCACATGGGAAGAAGAGGAATTGTCTTGCGCCACATATAAAATACACTCACACGAACAGTAGTGGACAAGCTAAAAAAGAGGTCTGTGTGTAATTTTTGTAATGGTTTAACAAAGTTTCTGAATTTGGGTTGGGCCTCGTTCAAAGCAGTGCTGGGCTGCGTGCGGCCCGCGGGCTGCGGGTTGGACAAGCTTGGTTTAAATTCTCTGCCCATAACCCCAGTCTAGCTGGTGGGTGTACTTCCTCACTACCCAAGCTGATCTTTTAAAACTTTACATGATTTCCTCTCCTGTGGGCTTCTCAGGGTGCCTTAATTGTATCAAGCAGTCAGCCAGGAAAAGGGTTTGGATAACTCACCCTAGGACAGTTAATTCCTGTGTGATTGAAAGCCCGCTAGTTAGACTTCATTCTCCTTCAAAGGTAATGACCACATTTCCTTAAGAAAAAAAAAAGTTACATTTCGTGGCCTCGTACATAAATCAATATCTGACAAACCTCTCCCTCCCCAAAATGTGTAATGCTCACAAAATGAGACACATTTGTAAGCCCCTTGGGTACTTTGTTTGAATGACCCTCTCTTTTTCCTCCTGACCTGTACTCTCTACACTGTATATCAAAATCCTGGGACTTCCATTTACCCGCTTTAGGAGATTCATTTGTGTTTCATTCATTTCATGCACACTCTGCTCCTGCATCCTAAGCAGAAGAAAGAGTTTAGTGTTTTAAAAAAATGGCCCTGAGGCAAGACGACACTGAAACCAACTCTCATCTTTTCTGCCAGGCCAAGGAGTGTTTCTCTTACAGTTTACAAGCAGTCGTTAAAAAACAAAGACTTACCTGATCTGATGTCCAGTAAAGTCACACTTGATTTACATCCCTGTGAAAATGCTTACCCAGACCCCTGTCAAATAAACTTTGAAGTTAAACACTTTCGCAGAAGTGTGTGTGTGTGTGTGTGTGTGTGTGTGTGTGTGTGCAATAGGAAAACTTCCTTTAAATACATTGAAATACCTGCCATACTTCAGGGCAGTTTGCATACAGATACATTTTGAAGCCCATTGCATAGCGCAGGGAAAACCATTTCCTTTACATCAGAATAAAGGACCCAAAGGACCTATGCAACGAATCGGGTTTGCTTTTTATCTGACTCCAATTATTTCTTCCCTGCTCTTGTCTTCTGGATCATTCTGGTGGGTCAGTGAAGGAAGTGCCCGCAACACCAGTGCCACCATAGGGTGATATGTGAGCCATCAGGCCAGACAGATATGTCAGAGACTGATATGGACACTGGGAGGAAGTGGTCTCCGCAAGGGAGATAAAATTCCAGAGCTGCTAGGGCTCGTCTCTCTTACCACAGGGATAGAATCTGCCTGAAAAAGAAGTCAACAACCAAGAGATAAATGGACGCATGGATGGTGGATGGGTGGACAGATGGGTGGGTGGATGGGTGACGGATGGGTGGGTGGATAGACAGATAAACATACAGACAGATACCTGATGATAGAACTTAAACTTGGAGCCAATTATACTTGAAGAGTCATCTCTCTGGCTTCCCAACTCTATGAGATATACATTTCTTCTTATGCTTAAGCTAGTTTGAGTTAGATTTCTGTTGCTTTCAACTTAAAGAGCTATGATGAATGCAGTCTATTGTGTCTATTTACTGTACACTCTGTAGATTGGAAGGGTATTGCATTCGATTTCAAAGCTGAGTCACAGAGTACATATACAGCATATATAAAAAAAAAAAAGAAAAGAAAAAAGACAGCATCATGGAATGGGATGAACCTACAACCAAGAGGTCCCCTCACGTTTTAAATCTCTATTTCAGCAACTGAATACTGGGCAGTCAGGAAATGAGGTCCCTTTATGGCATCAGAGGCAATTCCTTTCGTCCGGTGACTGTGGCCACAACTCCCCAGTGTCTTTTCCTCCTCCTTGGGGTCCTTATTGGATCAAAGGGGTTTTTGTTTGTTTGTTTGTTTTTTGTTGTTGTTTTTTGTGTTTTGTATGAGCCATCTCCCTTTATGTCCAGGGCTGCACATCTAGCCAGTGCCCAAGTGTCATGCACAGCCTCACTGGGCTGAAGCCATGCTGTATCTACCTACGGGGAGGTGGGACAATCTGCCCTGCTTCTGTGATGGCAATTTCATCCATCTGGCAGCTCATCCTGACTCCTGACTTTCTCTCACACTCCACACTCGATCCAAAAAAATTCTGTTGCCATTCTCTACAAAATATACCAGCGTTCTGCCACGCCAAGGCCACCAATGCAAACCGTCTCATTCAAAGCATCAGCCTCTCTCACTGTGTTGGTACAACAGCCTCCTGGCCGACCTCCCGGCTTCTGCCATGGCCTCCCCGCTGCTCAGAGAGGCCGCCGGTAATAAAAGAACTTGTCATTTCTGTGCTCAAACGTGTCAGTGACTTCCAAGGCCTCTGTGACCTCAGCTTCTTCTGTTCTCTTGCTCCCTCCCTCCCAGATACATGGTCCCATGCCACTTCTCTGTTATGTCGGGATCTGTGACCGAAGGCCCTCTGTACCTGTTTCTCATCTGCCTGGAATGTTCTTCCCCCAGATTTCTACATGGCTAGCTCGCCCTTTCCTCAGGTCTTTAGTCAAAAGTCGCATTCTTGGGCCACTTGATTTTGGGGCCTCCTCATTTTTCCCCTCCTCATTTTTCTCCAGGTTAAAGAGCTGATGGTGACTTAGACGGAGATGGAGGGGAATAGACGGAATGCGACATCCATGATGACAGCCTCCTACAACTTTGCTGTCGCACGGATGGCAGGTCCCTGGGGACTCAATCAGTGTTGTTTGGCGGGCCTTTGAAGGACAGTGCCAAGGGGAGAGCCATCCTAGGTGCTTGGCTGAACGTATCCGCTCTGAGATGAGGGAATAAGTGATACTCAGGGGTAAACAAGTTCGCTTTTCTAGAAGGATGGGTATATTCCCTATGAGACAGTGAACGGCGGTGACAACAGTACCAGCTGGCACGTGAATGGTGGAACCCTTTACTAGAGATGCCAGAAACCACCTGCAGATCTCTGAGAAGCTATTGGTGTGATGGAAAATGACATTGTGGGGGAAGAACAAAATTTCCTCCTCCCTCAGTTTCTTTCAGCTGGTCTAATAGTCAAATAGACACGAGACAGACTAACAGGAGAAAATAACCGAATTTAGTACATACATATGCATGGGGACTCCGCATCCACGAGAGAGTTAGCACCCCACTTGCAGGAGAGGTTCAGAGACAAAAAGGGAACGTGGGTATACAAGACATCCTGAGTCAGGGATGAGGTCAGGTGCCTTGGGGGCCTCAAAGGCTCATTGCAGAATAATAAAAAGAGCAGATGTTTAGCAAATAGAAGTTTGTCTTGCCCTATATACAGATCAAAGAGGATCTCTGACAATCCCCAATTATGGGCAAGGCCCCCAATTCAAGTTTTTCCGGATAGCCAAGGGAGGGGTATAAGTTCTTCTTGAGCCCGAAGTTAAAATTGCCCTTAGTTGAAAGCAATCCACATACCACATCTTGGGCTGATGAGCTCTGAACCCCCACAACGTGACGTTGTGCATTGGTTCTGAAGGCGGTGGTATGCGTACACCTGGGGGTATGTGCTGGGCTGTTTAGGGGTACGTGAAAAATAATCAGTCCTGGCAAAAAAAAGTAAAGTAAATATATGCAAAATGTTAGTTATGGAACAATGAATGTTAAGTTTGAATCACCTTGGAGACATTTCAAAATTAGATCACATCATCAAATGAGGATTGGTGAGGACGTGGCTATGAACCCTTCCCCCAGACCACTCTTCTACCAATCATTGCGCAGTTTCAGAACAACCCATTTGCGATGTTCTAGAACTTCCCCAAATGTGTAAATATATCTGTAGCCAGACTGATCAGTTTAGTTATTGACTGAGTAAAAGTAAGTGCATTGTCTTTAATTGTGATTCTTTTCAAGTAGTTTTTTTATTTAATGTTTAAATACTTGATCATCATTATCCATATCTAACTGTTATGAATATTGTAAAATGAAATCTGTGGTTTATACTTGTAGTGCAGTAATTTTTCTCGCCTAACTTAGTACCTCTCTTCCACTATTTCACATTAAGATAGGCACTGAACAAAGGTGTCCCTGTTTAAAAACAGCTGTTTGAAACACAAGGGGTACAAGTCACAGAAATGGGTTTCCAAGGGTACACAAGTGGAAAAGGTTGGGAACCTTTAGTGTAAGGAAACACTAGACAGGAGGGACTGGGGCTTCTAGGTATTGGTTTAGATGTCATGCGATGAAGGACCTTGTAGAAACTGATTGGCAGAACAGAGAATAATTGAACAATTTTCTTGAGGAGCAAGTGACAGAAGTGATGTGAAGAGAGAAGAGTTGAATAAGACACGATAGGTACTGGGGAAGAAAATGGATTATTAATGCTTCCTGAAAAGTTGAAGAATGGTTTCTGTTTATTAGGGAAGCTGTCCTGGACAGAAATCGTAGGCTTGTTTTTAAGTGTCATACCTGCTTTCCAGGTATCAACCGAATGTCTGTGATTCAATGACTGAACCAAAGACCTAAATGAGGGAGACCTGTCAGGGAAGAAATTCTGCCCCAACAGGATGGCTCCTTACTGGCTGGAGGCAAAATGACCTTAACAGATTTCTCTTGGGCCAGAAAAATCAAGTGACATAAGTAGGTTGACCGTACCTCCTGTTTTAAATGGGTCTGTTCCATTTCAAATGGTTTGTATGGTCAGCCTACTGACACCTTGAATGTAGTCCAGTGAGACTAGGCTGACCATAAGTCCCGTTTGAAATGGGACAGGACTATCATTTTCTTTCCATTTACAATGGGACCTCTGGTCAGCCCAGACATAAGTCTAGAGCTCAGGGCTTGCTCTGAACATCACCAAGCCAGCCAGCCAAGCTTCAGTTGTCACTGAGGCCTGATGGACATCTCAATGCCTGTACTGTAATTCTCATGCCTATACTGGTCTGAGATTGTTTACAGGCTGCATCTGTTTCCTGTGTATTCTCAAAGTCAAGTCCCATCACTAAAGATAATCCATGTGTCTCGTTATTGCCACATCTAGGCGTCCAGTTAATTCAGGAGATGACTTTCTCCACATTTTATAAGCTTAAGGATAGTTTGTAGATATTGCCAAGTATGAAAGAGACCAGGGACATAGAATAAACAGGGAGTCACTCGAGTGTCAGTGGTTATAGATGAAACACCAGTGAACACCTTGGCCATCTGAAAGAAGGGGACTCAGGTGAGTTTCAGAGCCAGAGGGGTGTGGTCAAGTTGAAAGAGCAGTGGAATGGGATCCCAGTGGACCTACGCTTCCCCACCAATGAGCTGTGGGACTCAGTTTTAATTCGATTCTAAGTTGATGGAGTCCCTCTATGGACAAGAACCAGTTTTGTCAGCTCGGAGGGTACAGAATGAGTTAGCTGTTGCCCCTCAGCCTCATAAATGTGGCACAGTGGAGAGGCCAGGGCTTCCAAGACAAGTAGCCAACCAATTTGACTTGAAGCTGAGCAGGATGCATGGTTGTTTGGGTATCAGTGAAGTGTGATTGGATGCCTGTGATGACTGGTGGATCTTAAAGTGTCTCCCAGCTCCATGGGAATTTGCAGCTTTTGCTTTTCTCTGCTTGGAGCAGTGTGGCCTTCACCGGCTTCTTAACACCGTGGAGTTGAAAGGCTAACCCGGCAGAAGTCTGTGAGACGTGGTGACTGTCCCCGTGCATGTAAGCTAACAGAGGCAGTGGCAGAGGATGTGGGTGGTGCTGACGTCCCTTTAGTTGGAGCTGGTCTCGCTCAATGAAAGGAACCCCACCATCAGTGCTGGAATCCTCCTTCAAACTTAATGTGTTTAAAGTGTTTTACAACTTCCCTTTGCCCTCTCCTCTTCCAGTCTCCTTCTTACCACCTTATCTGTTCTTTCCAGGACTTAAAAAGTGAGACAAACAAACCTCAGAGGTATAGGGTTTCTTCCCCTTTTCCTCCCCGTGCCAGCCAGGATCACATTTTTTAGCAGGCTTGCTCCATTAGAATCTCTCTGCATGTGCTTCTAGCTTTTTCCCTCCCTCCCTCCACAGGTCTCTGACTCCCTCTATTTTTCTCTTTTCTCCATTAGTCTTTATCTGTACTGCCATTTCCCCCTTTCTATGAGCCTGTTACACTACAACCTAAGATTTGAAAAACCGGATGATTTTATCTCTGACATTTGCAGACAGCAAACTAATCTGATGCAAAGGAAATGAATTGTTTCCATGTCATTTCGATTTATTCTCTGTATTTTCTCAAACACACATTTTTACAGAACTAGGACATGTTAGATTCTCAGTTCATCCAATTTTCAGCCAATCCAAATGCTTTCTGTAAGCCAGAGTGGTAAGATTTCTCGTTAAAATGACCATTTTTCAAGCAGGGAGGAGGGTGCTTCTTTAATGAAATAGACCATCAGTCCCCAAGTGGTAAGCGTACCCCCTGGGGGTACATGCTGGGCCATTCAGGGGTGTGTGAAAGATAATCAGTAATGGGGAAACAATGCAAAACGTTAGTTATGGAACAACAAACGTTCAGTTTGAATCGCCATTAATGGAGACACTTCACAATTACCCATTAGCGTCATGATGGGTGAGGGCGTGGCTACGAACCCTTCCCCCACTCCGCTCTCCTGCCAATCACTATGCACAGCTTCAGAGCAATCCATCTGCAATGTCTCTAGAACTTCCCTAAACATATAGATACAATCGTAGCCAGACTGTTGGATCAGTTTAGTTATTCACTGAGTAAAAGTAAGTGCGTTGTCTTTAATCGTGATTGTTTTCAAGTATTTTTTTTATTTAATGTTTAAATACTTGATCGTCATTATCAATATTTAACTGTTACTAATATTGTACCAATAAAATTAAATCTGTGGTTTGTACTTTTAGTGTCATAACTTTTCTTTCCTAACTTAGTACCTCTCTTCCATTATTTTACATTAAGATAGGCACTGACCAAAGGTGTCAGTATTGAAAAACAGCTGTTTTCAAAACAAGGGGTGCAATGTATAGAAATATGTTTAAAAGGGGTACACGAGTGGAAAATGGTTGGGGACCACTGGAGTAGACTGATGGGAGAGATTCTCCGTCCCAGGAAAAACAGTGGGAATGAAGCTCCTTTCCCAGCCCAAAGCTGTTCTGACTGAGCACGTGTATATTCAGGCAGTCTGCGGGGTGTCGTCATCTATCCATTCATTCACTGTTTCAACAATAATTTATTTAGTGACTTCTAATTTATGTATTGAGTGGCTCTGGGGTACGGAGAGGTCCCCATGTGCTTGGTGAGACAAATACTATTGATTTTAAAAAAAAGTAAGCCAATAGAATAGGTTTAGATGTGCTGTGAAGACAAGGGGAGGCGGTGATGTAATCCTGAGTGGGGAGTGGGAGGGTCGACTCGGAGGGGAGGGGCAGGAGGCCTCGGCAGAGGCAAAAGCAAACCCTTAGATGCTCGAGTGACCAGGGGCACTTACGTTTCTCTGAGTAAGGGATGGGTGGTGGACAAAGCCACGTGCCCTTGTAAAGCAATGTTCCAAAAGGGGTTAAAATAAATTCCACTCCAATTTCTCTGCTTTCCCGAATGTCTTCCTTCTTCTTCCTCCTCTTCCTCTTCTTCCCCCTCCTTCCTCCCTTTCTAGGTCACGTTCTTCCTACTCATTGCTCACTGTGCTCTTTTTTCTGCCCTTGCCTCTCCAGTGTGACCCAATCTGAAAGAACTCAATGGCAGAATTTTTAAGGGGCAGCCTGACCCTCCAGCTGATTTCTCTGGCCCTCCAGCTGATTTCTCTGGCCCTCAGGCTGATTTCTCTGACCCTCAGGCTGATTTCTCTGACCCTCCAGCTGATTCCTCTGGCCCTCAGGCTGATGTCTCTGACCCTCCAGCTGATGTCTCTGGCCCTCAGGCTGATTTCTCTGACCCTCCAGCTGATTTCTCTGGCCCTCAGGCTGATTTCTCTGGCCCTCAGGCTGATTTCTCTGGCCCTCCAGCTGATTTCTCTGGCCCTCCAGTTGATTTCTTTGGCCCTCGGGCTAATTTCTCTGATCCTCAAGTTGATCAGCCGTTCTCACTTTCTGGTGCGTCAGAATCCACGGATGGCTTGTGGAAACACTGATGGCTGGCCCCACTCTCCGGGTTTTTGATTTGATGAGTCTGGGGAAGGCCTGAGATTTTTGCAGTGCTAACAGGCTCCCACATGCTGCTGATGCTGCTGGTGTGGGACCACACTTCGAGAATCCCTGGGTTGGATGCCGCCATTGACTGAACAAGCAGGTTCCGCTGGCTGGGGACGAGGGCACACGCACAGCCCACCATTCCCCAGGGTGGGACAAGGCATGGCGGGCCTCTGCTCCCTGGCCAGCTGTCCCACCACTGGAATTTCCCCAGGATCTGTTGGGAACGTCTCAGGATGAGCCTTGTGTTATTTTGACCTTCCAGCTAATTTCCCATCAGTCTGATCTATTCTGCTTTTTATCTTTCAGAAATTCCTCCAAGTTCCTGATGCATTTTTATAATAGCACTCTTCTATGGTTTTATAAACTGTCGGGATTTTGTTGCCATTTCAGTGTGGTTTTTGGAGAGAAGAGAGGTAAATATGTGGGTGCTGTGTACCCTTTTGAAGTGGAAGTTCATATACTATGTTGAAACTCTGGGTAAGTAAAATGAGAGCATGAGAAAACACAAATAAAAACCAATTTTTTTTCTATAGAGGAGGCATGCTCTCATAGTGCATTAAGAAACATCTTCCATGGTCAGTCAGAAATTGGCCAATTTAGTGATTGTATTTTCCCTTCTAAGCTCCTAAATTTCTTTTTAAAAATATTTGGGCTATAGGAGAATAGAGAGAAAGGGAAGAAAGGAGAATGGTGAAGGCAATGCTTTAAGTTCATGAGTCTTTGCAACCAATTAATCTGTTTTATTTTTCTTATTTTGAGCAAAGAGAGTTACTATCAAGGTCTCCTATGAGCCTCAGAGGAGGATACTGGCTTGATTAAATTTTAAGAGGATTCTTGTTTGGAAATCTATCTGTATTTGAAGGCCCCCCCTTTGGAACTGGAGGTTCCGATAGAAGCTGGGGAAGTGGAGCCCAGAGAGGGTGGGGAAGAACCAGGCAGTGCGGGGGCCTTGTGTGTAGCTACACAGGCTGGTCTGCAGTGGCCACTGGCCTGAAAAGGGTCAAGTTGGCTTCTTCTGAGGGGGCAACATAAGCTAATAGTAATTCTCAACTTTGACCCTAGAAGGCCAGATTTCTGTTTTATCACATATGGCCAGAAAGTTAGCTATTGTTCAGAAATCAGTTATCTTTTTGTCTTCTTATTCCCCCCCGCCAGGGGCGCAAGAGCCTCAGAATATATGCTTGAGGTAGAGACTGTACTAAGCTTATATATCCACTGGATAGGCTGACTGGACGTACCATTTTAAATGGGACAGAAAACAGTGGTTCTATCTGGTTTCAAATGGTCCATGTGGTCAGCCTACTGAAGCCTTCAATGTAGCCCAGTGAGACTAGGCTGACCAGATGTACCATTTGAAATGGGACAGTCCTGTTGTTACTGTTGTTTTCTGTCTCTTTTAAAATGGTAGGTCTGGTCAGCCTACCACTGAAACAAGTTTCCTCCTGGTCAAGTTGATGTGATTTTTTCAAAATTATGGAATGGAGAAAACCCCACATCATCTTTCCTGTTGACTTTTGGAGAAATTTTTACATTTCTGTGTCTTTAATTGGCCTAAAAATATGTTGAGTGGAAAAGGCCTTTGGGTAAGTGTTTTAGCTAAGATCAGAGAACATTATGTGGGTCTGAGATGTTTATTTTGGGTCTCAAGCTGGTCTAGGCCTGAACAACTTAGTTTAAGAGGCACTTAAGTAATGGAGAGAGAATTAAAAAATATAAAGCAAATTATAGAGCATGGAGATAAGGAGAAAGCTGAAAATAAATGGCATTTCACCCTTCAAGTTGGTGGATTGATTGTGATGAAGCTACAGACTATGTCTACCTAATAAATAGCTTTGAGTTCATTTTCTTACTTAACTAGCTCTGTAGGCTGCAGTCCTCAGTGATTGATGTGACCATATCAAGACAAACTAGCCTTCTGGACAAACATAATTTATTGGAGCATTTCTGCATATTGACTGAAGTTCTAATGAAACAGAAGTTGATTCTAAATTTATAGACAATCATATATAAAGCCAAAATTGACTGCTTTAAGAAGACAGTCATAATGTTTCAACATGTCCTTCTCAGTAATTGATAGATCCAGTAAAAAAATCATCAAGGATATAGATGGTTTGAACAGCACAATTATAATATTTATTTACTGAGACATATAGTATATAATATATACTATTATATATATAATAGTATACCATACTATTATATATATAATAGTATGTATTAATATGTATGTATTATGTGTTCTTATGTGTATGGTATAAACTATACTCAGATACTAGAAAATACATACACATTCTTTTAAGCATACATGGGCTAATTCAAAAATTAATTAGTTTATAAGTCATAAAACAAATTTACAAATTTCAAAGTCCCTAGCCACAATACAAATGAATAAAAATTAATAGCAAAAAAATAAACTTAAAATAAACCTCATATACTTGGAAATTAAGGAAAAAAGGACCTCTGGCTCAAAGAAGAAATCATTATGTAAACTGAAAATAGTTAAAGCTGAATGATAACATACATAGGAACACTATATATTAAAACTTGACAGACAAAAGGTAGTAACTTGGAGTGAATTTTACAGTCTTAAATGCTTATATTAGAAAAGAAGAAAGGCTGACAAGAAATTAGCTATATGTCCATTTTAAGAAGATGAAAAATAAATAACCAACTAAGTCCAAAAATAGGAGAAAAAGAAGAGTAGAAATAAATAACATTGAAAGCAAAACACAAAATTATCTAAGCCAAAGTTGCTTAAAATGACAAATTTTTGGCAAGGCACATCAAGAAAAAAGAAGCTACAAACAATATCAGGATGAATAAAGGTCATATGTACAGATGCAGCAGAGATGAAATTTTTAAAGGACTATTCTGATTGAGTGATGTCAGATTCCTAAAAACTTAGGTGAAACTGAAAAATTCCTATAAAAGTGTAAATTATTAGAGCTGACCTAAGAAGTAATAAACACTTGAAGGATGCTATAATTTTTAAAAGAATTTGAGTAAGTAACTAAAAATCTTTCCACAAAATAAATACCAGTCCCAGATGTTTTTACAGGTAGCTTTTACTGTGCAGTTAAGGAATACATAGTTTCAAGCTTACACAAACTCTTTCAAAGAATAGAAAAAGAGAGAACACGTTTCACTTATATTATATGAGAATTCAAGTAGTGATTGATTCCAAAAGCAGACAAGGACATTTAGTAGAAAGAAAAGTCACGGACCAACCTGGCCCATGAATCCAGAGGTAAGAATCCTGAACACAGTATCAGCAAACTGGAGCCAGCACTGATCAAGCAGGAGTCACTTCTGAAATGATTTATTTAACCTTATAAAACGTGTACAAAAATCATTATATAGTTTAAAGGAGAAAAATCTTATATTTACTATAGATTCAGATAATCATTTAATGAACTTCATCAACCATTCATGATAAAAACCTCCTCAAGCTAGGTTTAGGATGAAACTTCCTTTATTTACAACAAATATCTTACTAGTGGAAAAGTATGAAAAGCAATTCCTTTAAAATTAGAGATGAAAAAAGGGTGGCTGCTCTTACCACTGCTAATCAATGTTACTTTGGAAGATAAGTCAGTGTAATAAGATAAGCAAAGAAAGTATAAGGTCCAGAAAGGGAAAAAGCCAAAATAGTAATATTACTATTTGCAGATGATATAATTTTCCATTTAGAGAATTTGGGGTCTCTACAGAAAACAGGTGGCATCTTCAATTCAGAGTTTAATGACTGAAAAGATTTGGGCAGGATGATGTGAAACTCATAAAGACTGTCAAATGCCCAGGATAAATAAAACCAGAGGACCCCAGGCCTTCGGAGCAAGAGTGAGGAGTGGCTAGTAGATCCTAGAAAGAGAGTTACAGTTCATAGGAGGTGTTTGTTTCCATTGAAGAGCACAACCCTGCTGATAGGCTGACTGAAAAAGAGGGAATCACGGGAATAACACCCAATCTTACTCTCTTACTGTCCTCTGCTCTCTTGACTACTGCTTTCTATTTCTAACCCTCCTGGGAGTCAGGACATTGAGGACTTGTTAATAGCCTATAGAGTTGTCTCCTAGGCATAGGGCATAATGGGAATGCTGCAGGATGCATTTGCAGGCAAAGGGAGAGTGCAGAGCCCACATCTAAAAAATGCTGTGCAGGTTCTTTATGTAGAAACGTACAACTGTACACAATTATAATAAAGGAAACTAAATAAATGGAGAGATAACCATATTCATGGTAGAAAGACTTATAAAAATGTCAACTCCCTCTAAGTGATCCTAAATTTAATGCAATTTTAATAAAATTTCCATTGGATATTTTTTTTACAACTAGATTAGCAGATTCTAAAATTTAAATGAAAGAGTAAATTGATAAGAATAACCAAAACATTTTTAAGAAGAACCAGGCAGAACATACAGAGTCTTCCTATAAAATTTTAGCAACAGACAATGTTTATTAGTGTAGTGAAACCAAAGGAAAAGAATAGACTCCAATAAGAGGCCCATTAAACATAGACATCTGACAGATGACAGGGCTGACAATTGCAGGTCAGTGTGGAAATGATGAATTATTCACCAAATGGTGCTGGAATTTGTTATGCATGAGGAAAAATCATAAAAACTATCTTATAGTCCATATTCAAATGACAATACTGAAGCCAGAGGGCAAGGTGGATTAAAATCCAAAATGTGAAAGGCAAAATTTTAAATAGTTAGAAGAAAATATAGGAGAATATTTTTAGAACTTTGGGGATAGAGCAGGATTTCTTAAACAAGCATGATGGGCCCAGCCCATAGAGGAAAAGATTGATAAATTCCATCACAATAAAATTAAGACCCCTCTGAATGGGTCCAAGATGGCAGATTAGGTAAATGCTAGGCCTACTGCATCCCAGGATCACACCAACATTACAAATAAATTGTACAATGATCAATCTCAAGAATTATCTGAAGAGTAACCAAACAGAACGCCTTATAACTAAGGATATAAACAAGAGGCCACAGCAAAACTGGTATGAAGGGCAGAGATGCAAAATAGGCTGACCCTAAACACAAAGAGAGTCATTGAACACTGGGAGAGATGCCTCAGTAGCAGGGGTTCCCTTGAAAAAGGGAGAAGTCCCAGCCCCACAAAGGGTTCCCCAGCCCAAGGGTCCAGCCCAAGGGTCCTGTGTCAGGAAGAAGAGCTCTTACAACATCTGGCAATGAAAATCAGCAAAGACTCTGTCTGCCCATCCTTGTGAGATGGAAGTTGGCTGGAAACCTAGATGCCCTCTTGAAGAACCCATGTATGAACGTACTCACTTGCAAACACTTACCTTGTCTCTGGTGGAGGAGCAGCAACTTGGGAGGCACCAGAGACATTTGGAAAAAACTGAGTTGTGTGGCTTCAGGGTGAGGGCTTGAGGGACAGGAGCCATTATGCCTATGTGGAGATTTACTCATGTATAACCTAAAAGAGTGTGCTATCTTTTCCATGTTAAACTTTCCCCCAAAGAGCCAAGTCTAAGACTGCATTGGTGTGATAAAATCTACACCACCTTGGTGACATCCTGTCTCCTGCCCAGCACAGCCAGTACTACATTGCATCACCTGGAGCATTCTTGGCACTGAGTGGCTGGCACCACCCCACAAGTTGTGTGTGAGTCTCCAGGCCAACTAGGACTTACCTGAAACACATGGAATAACTACTCAAGACACAAAACTTTGGTCAAGAAGGAGAAGAAGAGGTCACCTTGAAGGAAGAGACCAAGGGACGCCCAGAGGCTCTCCTCCCTGACATTTTTATTCAGAAGGCTGAACAGGCTGATGTAAGAGCAAAGGGGATTATGAGACTGTGCAGGCAAGCACGTCCACAGAGTTAACTTGTAATGGATGACCTAAATTAATGTTCAAGCTAGGGGGATTAAGGGTAGGTCAAGTAAAGCTCGATCAACTGGCACCCACATCATAATCACACACACTTCTTCTGTGTTTGCACAGATCTCTATCAGTCTTTTCTCAGCTATGTGCAGCCTGAGAGCTCACAGTCCCTGTGTTTGTATCAGAGTACAATCAGCACACATTCATTCATTATGATGTGGGGGCCTTACAGATTTCTTAGCTGGTCCATATGAGGTTGTGGACTGGGCTCAGGGACTCCTAAAGTTGCAGAAGCCTCTTAGAGCAGTGGACAGCCTGTGGCAGCCCGGGGAATTTTGGTACTGGGCAATGACCCACAAACTGCACCACAGCCTCTCTTGGGGAACTCTCGGGGACCTGCAGTGTTGAGGTAAGTGGTGGCTGCTTGCGGTGTTCTCATGGCATTTCTGTAAAGTGGTCATGAACCTGGCACAGGTGCAAGAACCAAAACTGCATTAACTTGGTAAAAACACCTGCGCATATCCCGTAGCTCCTTGGAACCCCACCCCAAACACCCAGATCAACATTGGCAGGGGCACTCTTGGTATCTGAGTGGCCAGCTTCACCCCACAAGCTGCAGAAGGCTTTTATACCAATAGAAAATTCATGGCAGATGGCGAGATTTTGGTGATGGGCAGTGACCCAAAATCTGTGCCACAGCCACTCTTGGGCAGCCCTCAGAGATTTGTGAGCCCAAGGTGAGAAGTGATTGGCTGCAATGTTCTAAGGGAATTTTCCAAAGTGGCCACAGGTCCGGCACTGGAGCAAGAAGTGAATCTGCATTAACTTTAAAAAAACCACTGGCCACATCTTTGACTCCCTGGAACTCCACCCCATCTGGCTAGTGCTACATCACTGAGGGTACTCTCAAGACTGGGTCAGTCAGCCCATCTCACTCACCTAAGGAGGCTCTTTCAATGGCTGAGCCTTATGGGTAGCCAGCAGGTGGCAATAGGCTTAGTAGGCCCTGGGCCTTTTGCTAAGCTCCCTCAGATCCAATACTGGTAGCAACCAGCCTCAATTCACATTGAGGCCAGCCACATGTCTCCAGGTCCAACACGGGCAGCAGCCAACTACATATAGCTTTGTAGCTCTTAACTGGTAGCCACGGGCCAGTCACAGGCAAGACTGAAATTGCCCTGCATGGAAGCCCTTCCCAAGAGACACCAGAAACAACACATCCAGAGTGTAGCTTCAGACCACACTGGAGAACTACCTGGTTCACCCCACAAACAGCACACTCAAAGTGTGGTCTCAACAGGCACAAGAGCCCCTGGGGGTAAATACTCCTCTGAGGTGTCAACTTCCACACAGCAGCTCATACACTGTGGGTATAGCTGATCCTCATAGTGAGTCAGCCTGGGAGTCAATCCCATCCACTGAGGTGTCAAAAGCAATCAAGTCTCAACTACAGTATAAGAACACACACAACACACTCAAGGGACATGTCTGTAACACATGCAAAGTAGATCAGGGAGATTGTGCTATTGGACTAGACAGAATACATACTACGTATGGCACCCACAAAGACTGAGAGATATAGGAGATCTACCTATTACATAGAAGCATACACAGAGAGGCAGCCAGAATGAGAAGACATGTCCCAAATAAAAGAACAGGAGAAACCTCCAGAAAGAGAACTAAATGAAATCAAGGCAACCAACCTACAAGAGACAGAGTTTAAAACGCTAGTTATAAGAATGCTTAAGATGCTTAAGGAACTTAGTAAGAATTTTGACAAAGAGATAGTAAGCATAAAGAAGGACATAGAAACCATAACAAACAAACAAACAAACAAACAAACAAACAAACCAGGTGGAAATGAAGAATACAATAACTGAAATGAAGAATACACGAGAAGGAATCAACACCAGATTAGATGAAGAGGATTGAATCAGTGATTTAGAAGACAAAGTAGCAGAAAACACTCAATCAAAACAACAACAAAAAAATAAAAAGATATAAAATAAATCCCCAAAAGATAGTTTAAGAGGGATCTGTGAGACAACATCAAGTGTAACAACATTTGAAGCATAGGAGTACCAGAAGGTAAAGAGAAGAAGCAAGGAATTAAGACTCTATTTAAAGAAATAATGACTGAAAATTTCCCTAGTCTGGTGAAGGAAATAGACATACAAGCCCAGGAAATGCAGAGAGTCCCAAACAAAATGAACCCAAAGAGGCCCACACCAAGGCACATCATAATTAAAATGACAAAACGCTTATGTACTATTGGTGGGATTGGAAATTGGTGCAACTAGTATGGAAAAAAGTATGGAGATTATTCAAACAATTAAAAATAGAATTACCTTATGACCCAGTAACTCCACTCCTTATCCAAGGAAATCCAAAACACTGATTTGAAAAAAATATATGCACTTCTATGTTTACTTTAGTGTTATTCACAATAGCCAAGATATGGAAGCAACTAAAATGCCTATCAATTGATGATCAGATAAAGAAATTGTGGTACATACTAGGTATGACAATTAAGTTTGTGAACTTGCCACTGTGTGCTTACTTTGGCAGTAGTGTACATACAACTTGGTAGGGTTTCATAACCTTGGTGTATCTGTGTCTCACAGCTGTGTTTGTGTCGACATGTGGCAGTGTCTTGCTGAGTGACTTTTATTATTGTTGCGTGTTTTTGTGTGCCATTGAGAGAATGTCAGAGCTTGAATTAGAGCAATGAACAAACATTAAATTTCTTGTTAAACTTGGCAAGAGTGGAGGTGAAATCAGGGATGTGTTAGTCCAAGTTTATGGGGATAATGCCATGAAGAAAATGGCAGCGTACAAATGGATTAAACATTTTTCTTAGAGGAGAGAAAGCATTACTGGTGGCAAGAGGTAAGGGAGGCCAGTAATGAGCAGAACTGGTGAAAACATTGCAAATTCATCAAATTGTGCATCAAAATCATTGGCTGAGTGTGAGAAGCATAGCAGGTCAAGTAAGCATTGATAGAAAAACAGGTAGGAAAATCTTAACTGAAAATCTTGACATGAGAAAGGTGTGTACAAAAATGGTCCCAAAGAAGCTCACTGATAAACAAAAGCAAAGGAGAGTCAAAGCTTGCTAAGACCTTTTGGAGAGGCAAGATGATATTTTGGGCTAAATTATCACTTGTCATGAAACATGGGTGTACCAATGTGACCCTGAAACAAAGCCTTAAAGTGCATGATGGAAGTCAGCCAATTCTCCACAACCAAAAAAGTTCCATCAGTCCAAATCAAGAGTCAAAATGATGTTGCTAACTTTTTTCAATAACAGAGGGATTGTTCATTATGAATTTGTACCAACTGGACAGCCAACCAAGTTTACTATTTAGAGGTGCTAAAAAGGCTGCATGAAAAAGTTAGAGGAAAATGACCTGAACTTTTTGCCAACTCATGACTCTTGCATCACCACAATGTGCCAGCTCACACAGCACTCTGTGTGAAGGAGTTTTTAGCCAGTAAACAAATAACAAATCATTGTATTGGAACATCTTCCTTACTCACCTAGCTGACCCCCAGTGACTTTTTTTCTTTACCCAAAGGTAAAATAAATATTAAAAGAAAGACATTTTGATGACATTCAGGACATCAAGGGTCATATGGCAGACAGCTCTAATGACCATTCCAGAAAAAGAATTCCAAAATTGTTTTGAAGTGTGGACTAGGTGCTGGAGTCAGTGCATAGTTTCCTAAGAGGAGTACTTTGAAGGTGACTGTAGTGATATTCAGCAATGACATATGTAGCACTTTTTCTAGGATGAATTTGCAAACTTAATGGTCAGAACTCATATATACGATGGAGTATTATTCTGCCAGAGAAAGATAAAATCTTACCATTTGCAACAACATGGATGAACTTAGAGGATATTTGGTAAGTGAAATAAGTCAGACTGAGAAAGACAAATACCATATGCTCTCACTTATATGGGAATCTAAAGAACAAAAAAACCCAAACAAACAAAACAGAAATAGACTCATAGATACAGATGAACAAACTGTTGCTAGATGGGAGGGGTTTGGAGGCATGGATGAGAAAGGTGAAGGGATTAGGAATTACAAATCGATAGTCACAAAATAGACGTGGGAAAGTGAAATACAGTATGGAAAATGTGGTCAATAATGTTGTACAAACTATGTATGGTGTCAGATGGGTACTAGACTTATCAGAGGATCACTGCATAAATTGTATAAATGCCTAGTCACTGCGTGGTAGACCTGAAACTAAGATAGAATCATGTTGACTATCAACTATAATTAATAAAAATATATATATAGGGTCTGGCACCAATAACACCCCTTTTTTATGAGTTGGTAATCTATACCAAATCTTTTATTACAAAATCATAAGCATGTAATTGTGTAACATAACAATATCACACTCAAGCATACTTTAGGTGACATTTTAGGTGAAATGTTCAAATTGCTGTCAGTCTCGTGTGAGACATTCACGTACAAGGTCTGGCATTACTTCTGTTGGACCCTGTATATAGTCACAGGATATAGAGTGCAGTAGAGGGAATATAGTCAAAGTTGTTGTAATAACTATGTATGGTCTCAGATGGGTTATCTGTTGGGGTTATCATATTGTGAAGGGTGCAGATATCTGACTTTTTTTGTTGTGTACACCTGAAACTAATAATAAAAAAAAAGAAAAAGAAAATTAAGACCCTTTGTTCTTCAAAAGATATCAATGAGAGAATGAAAAAGCAAGTCATAACCTGGGATGTTTCAACACGTCACTGACAAAGGATTAGCATTCTGAAGATACATACAAATGTTTGAAATTAATATGGAAATGATAATACCCCCATTAAAAAAAAGCAGTAAATATGAACAGGTAAGACACAGAGGAGGACACGAGAGACTAATAAACAAATGAAAAATGCTCAACTTCATTAGTCATTATGACAATCCTCAAAAAAATCATTATTCATCCTCCAGATTGACCAAAATTAATATGTTTCAATTTTAAGTGTTGACAGGGGTGTGGAACAAAAGGAACATTCAATGCTGCTGCATCTATGCAAGTGGGTGAAATCACTTTAGAAAACAATTTATTAAGAATTAGATTGGAAACTTGCATGTATTTCCAGCCAGTAATGTGACCACTTTTGACTGACAAAAAATGACCATTTCATGCTGTTCAACCTAATATACATCCTAAAGAAACTCTTGTACTTTTTGATTGGGAGACATGTTTAAGATTATTCATGGTAACATGGGATAACTCTAAAAAGAAAACAACTTAAACCTACATGTCCACTGATAACATGATGGATAAGTATATTGGGGGATATTAAGTATGGAAGACTGTACATCAGTGCAAATTAAGAACCTACAATCAGCATAGATTTTGGTTTTCTCTGTGTCATATCTCCTGGTGTTTTATTCTTCTCTACATGATTTGCAAACCATTTATCTTTCCCAGTGTCTAGAACTGGTCCATAACATAGTAGGCACTCAATAAATGCCGTTTATTGTTGATTGAAGCAACAAGCCAGGCAAAGGAGAAAAAGTTCAACCTCCTTAATAATTAAAACACTACAAGTGAAAATAATATGTTACTTTTACCTGGAAATTGATAAAATTTTAAAAAGATTCAATTTCAGAAGAGTGTGAGAAATCACATATTGTTGGTGGGAATGTTAAGATAAAATTGGTGACTAGTTTGGTGATGTTTGGAAAGTTTTAAACAAATTTTGTTTTTGATGTAGGAAGTGTCTACTTATAAGAATTTATGATTATAAAACCATCATAGATGTGTGTAAAAATTTCCATTTAGTGCTGTATTTTACATAATTACATGAAAAGGTAATTGACAATAATGTTTCTTTTAAAATAAGCAATGTTATATTTGTACATATAATGGAATCATATATAACTTTTAAGTTGGTGTAAAATAGATGAAATAAAACATACTTGATGTATTATTTAGTAAAACTCAGGCTAAATCCTTTGTATAAGATAGATCCATGTTTTAAAAGTGTGCATATTTACGTATAGGCAAAGAAAGGACAGAAAAAATATACACAGTCCCTGGCTCATCATAGGTGCTAAATAAGTAAATGAATAATAAAAGAATAAAAGAATGAGCGACATACCAAAATTCTAACATTAGTTACCCCTGTGTGCTAAAATCCACATTGATTTTCTCCTTTTTGCATATATGTATTTCCTGAAATAGTATATTATGTCATGTTGTAATAAGATCCAAGTAATTAGAATTAAAATTGAAGACTAGAATGTGTACATTATCATCATGTTTTATATCGTAACTAGTACAACATTATCACATAGGAACTTTGAATGTCTTTGAAGTCGACATGAAGATCTACTTCTTAATCTTCTTAAATACTCTTCATTCAACCTCTCGCAGGTTTGAAACCTTTTAAATGATTTTGTGATCATGTGCAGATCCTGAAAGTTCCCACTTTAAGGTTAGTATTTGGCCAAAATTTAACTAACATATGCTTGTTCTTATGGGGCAGCCAGCGGCATCAGGGAGGGAAGTTTGGGAGGCAGTCACAGCCCCAGAAGTCCAGCTCTGGATTTTTGCCGGGAGGCTGAAGATGGCTGCTAGGACTGAGAGTGTCAACACAGGACATCCTCAGGGCTCAATTAGAGATTGTGTGCTGCCTAATACTGCTTAGGAAACTGTGTTTAAGGGTTTGAACTTTCTAAAACTCCCTAAACTGGCTATCCTTAAAATAACCTGGTAGATCTTACCAGGTCTGATTTCCATTAATGTGACTATTGTTTTCAAATACATTCATGACAGAACTTGAAATGGACACACAGATCTAGGAAATTTAGCAAATTATTCTGGATCTTAAGGTCAGCCCCTTTTCTACAATGTCCTTTGCACACCCTTGGGTGCTTCCTTCCTACTGGAATTTTTGTGTGTTTGAGGCAGGAGCAAGTATTTCCACACCACCCACGGGTTTCATACTCATTAGTTCCATTATAATTTGAGTCTTCCAGCAATTTACTTAGGAAGAGAAGACAGAAAAGACAGGGGCTCTGTGTTACTCAAGATTACAGGTTGTCTTGAGTGATAGGAATTTACAAATCTGAAAGGGCATTATTGTTGGGTGGCTTGCTAAATTATGCTAATTTGGAGAACTATCAAAAGCTTCCGTCTTGAAAGGGTCGCACTCGCACTAAAAATATCTGAGAACTTGACTTTTCCTTTGATGCTTTTAATATATCCTCCCTGGGTCTTAGAATGAATTCCTAACCCAAAAGCCAAACTGAAGTAAACTCTTGGAGCCCAGTGATACACTGAAATTGGTGCCTAACAACTCCCTTTGGGAAGATGTATGAATTTTTTGTTATTTGCATAGACATGGAATTATTTTGAACATTAAGGAAAGAAGACTGCCATAGACAGTCTGGGGTACAACACAAGCTGTAGAATAATGGGAAGTACTAAAAACAATTAGCCCCAAACAACACTGAGACCAGCAGCTGAGTACACCCTTATAACCTGCTTTAGTGAGGAATGTACGCTGGGAATCTTACAGCGTCCTGGTGATCCTTGATAAAAATTTCCAGGATGAAAACTACAGGGATGTGGACGGGGAAGAACTTTCCAGTGAGTTTTTTTCAAAGACTCTAACATTTAACAGTTTATCCATGCCTAAGTAAAACATGTTGAAGTACAGTTTCTATGACATGGCCTCCTATCTTTGCAGCTCTACAGGGAAGATAATTAAAGCCAGCTCATTAGACTACTGTGTGGGGCCTGCTGGAGTACATCTGATAAGGAAGCAATGGCTGTGAGAAGGCCAGCAATGTGCAAATCCATAAGCAATTCACTTTCGACACCAAAAGAGGTGGTGTCGAATGAATGAATGCACATATCTACTCACAGAGGTCTTGCCCAGCAAGCTGGCATGAATGGAACAATCCACTGTCTTTTTCTAAATCTGTGACCATGTTTTGCTTTCAGTGGCCATGGATGGCCGATCTGAAAATGAGGAGACCAGGCATTGCCTGTAGGCAGATATTTGCAGCCACATCTGGCTTTGTTTTGCCATATTGTTAACCCCCCTTTTCCCTGCTACATTTGTTTTCTTTTTATTAAATTTCCCGTCTGGATCCTTACGTCTGCATTTCTAATGTCAACAACTGCTTTTATCACAGATAATAACTTCCTTTTACAAAAGGACTGTATCATCCTACATGCATTTCAAATTACATTTTTATGAACAAACACTGAAATACAGTATTTGGCACTATGCACGATTGAGTATATTTATAGTAATCTAAATCTAAATTGTGAGAGCCAAGAACCAAGTTGGAGGCTGTTTCCTTCATAATCTATTTCTTGAGAGTGATGTTACTTCTCACCAGAACTTAATTAAGTTCACATTGGGTTGTTTATGAAGTAAATTATGTGGTATGCCCAAATATGCCGTGAAAACAATTATTGAAACATAAGCAATTGTTTAACACTTCAGAGTGTTCATGAAACGTTCTAAAATTGGTTGTTAACAGATAGACTGAAATAAAAATTACACACACACACACACACACACACAATGGCTGGGGAATGAGAAGAAAAACTTGACCTTTGCTGTCTTATGAGACATAGGACTAAACAAGTGCCAAGGTGTCTGTTGTTTGCCTGGTTTATTGTAAACTCATGGTGTAGAGGCAAGGATATTTAGAAGAATCCCAAGTTCAGGTTCTAGTAGAGTCTGCTGCTGACTTGCCATGGGTTATTCAAATCTGTCTGATCCTTGATCATTTGGATAAAATGTATAGGGCAATTGAGAAGATACTGGCCAAAATGAGATTAAAATAATTTCTTGTTCCTATTACTAAAGGTATTGAGTGTTTATTTATTTACTATCTATTATATTTCATCTAGTGAATAAGCCTTCATAGCCATGCGATGCTGTCTGTATCCACACTGAAAACTGAGCAAATAATTGAAAACTTAAGTGATAAGCTTCTGATGTTTCTAGGTTTGATATGTGGCCCATAGGATGATGAGGATCGAGCAGGAAAGGTACACAGGCCATCTCAGTGTGGAGACTTGGCAGAATAGATCACATATTTTTTTTTTTTCTTTTTGGTATGTGGGTAGCTCCCTGACTGGGAATCGAACCCAGGCCGCAGCACTGACAGCACCAGCACCGAAGCCTTAAGCCACTACACCATCAGGGAACTCCCTAGATCACATATTTTGATCTCAGATTTATATTATAATGTTTAAAGTGCAGACTCCTCTTCCCATTGCTTTCTGGGTCCATGACACTGAACTGACCCAGTGCAGACTTCACTGATGAAAGCAACTTCATCAGTGCTATTTAAGAGGAAATGCAACTTGGAAGGGCTGCACTGTGGAAATGAGAACTTATATTTCATTGCCTATCAGATTGGTTCTCAAATTGGTGGGAGTGGGATTAGTGTTTAGAGATAATAACTGGTTGTATGTATCATCCCATGACACACTTTCCTTGTCCATCCTGCATCCTGGGGCTACTCAGAACATAATAGCTGAAGTCTTAATTTCTTTGTATGATAGTTCTGGGTAAATCTTTACTAGTGCAGTCTGTTATCTATATATAAGAGAGTGTTCTGGGTATGGCTGGCTGGCCCCTGACTTATTACGATGGTTTGACTTAACAATTTTTGGATTTTTACAATGACGAGAAAGCCATACACATAATCAATTACATGAGATATTCAACACTTTCTTATAAAATAGGATTTGTATTAGATGATTTTGCCCAACTGTAGGCAAATGTAAGCTTTCTGAGCATGCTTAAGGTAGGCTAGGCTAAGCTGTGATGTTTGGTAGATTAGGTGTATTAATGCATTTTGACATGATATTTTCAACTTATAATGAGTTTATTGGGGTAAGTGAAGGAACATCTGTATACTTTATGTTCTCAAAAAAAAAAAGAAAACTTGAAACAGTGATAGATTTTGGATGAATGTTTATATACCCAGAGCTCCATCTCTAAAGAGAAATTATCTTTGTTTTGTTCTATGGCATATGTAAGGCACATTCTTAACTCTGTTTAGGTTCTACCACATTCTATAAAATAACCTATCATAGTTAGATAGCCTTTCTTGAATACTTTTCCACAGACTTCACAGTTGAATCTGTGAAGGACACAAAATGAATGAAGATGCAGTCTCACTTTTAGTTGTTTACCCCCTAGTGGAAAAAAGCAGAACAAGCCTTTGTGAAATGCATTGAAAAAACCCCCACATACTTATTAAAATACACATGTAAATGTTGGGTGCTGGGTTGGAATATCCAAGTCTATCAAGTGGGTTGTGATGGGAATTTGGTGGAAGAAAAGCACATTCTTTGTGGATTAACACAAAAATACTACAAGGATGAGATCGAATGAAGCCTAGAAGTTCAGGTATTGACCCTGGAATAAATTAATTGTTTAACCAAAAGGTTTATTCTAATGATTGGAATTACTTACTGAACTATACTTAATATCATATTAGAAGCTCCAAGTGCAGTAGCAGGAGTCAGGTGTCGTGCTTTCCCGGAGCCTCGTGGCTGCAGTGATAGTAAAATTTCATGCAGGGATGAAATAGAAATGCCATATTCAGCAATTCCAATTTTGGGTATTTTTTCCAAAGAAAATAAAATTCTTATCTTGAAAAGGTGCCTGCATCTTAATGATCATTTGCATTATTTACAATAGCCAAGACGTGGAAGCAGCCAAAGTGTCCAGTGATAGGTAAATGGATTAAGAAGGTGTAATATACATATTAATATCAACTGGAATATTATTCAGCCATAAAAAAGAAGGAAATCCTGCCATTTGCGACAACATGTGTGGGCCTTGAGGGCATTATGCTAAGTGAAATCAGTCAGACAAAGACAAATACCAAATGATATCATTTGTATGTGGAGTCAACCCCACCCCCGCGCCCCCCCTCACCATGCAAAATTAACTCATAGATAGAACAGACTAATAGTTGCCAGAGATAGGAGATGAAGGGTAAGTGAAATGGGTCAAGGGGATCAAAAAGTACAGACTTCCAGTTATAATGTAAATAAGTTCCGGGGCTGTGATATCAGCATAGTGACTATAGCTAATGATTTTGTATTATTACATATTTGAAAGTTGCTAAGAGAGCAGATCTTCAAAGTTCTCATCACAAGAAAAAAATGTAAACTATATGTGGTGATAGATATTAACTAGACTTATTGTGATCACTTCACACATAGCAAATCATTGTTGCATGCCTGAAACTAACATAATAGTGTATGTCAATTCTATCTCAATAAACAAGTTTGGTGGAGAGCTATCCTTTTTAAATTAAATGTGGTAGCATATTTGAGTTTCTTGCAATGTACACTTTGAGTCTAGTGCTAAAATTAAGAATAAAATAACAGTTGTTTCTGGTTTTTTTTTTTTAACAGTTGTTTCTTGAATTTTAAGATCTGAAATAAGACTTCAATGATGGGAAGAACCAACATTTGTGTCGTCTTCTACACTCACACAGACACATACATGCACATGCACTCCTTGCTTAGTTATCAGTGTCACGTGATTTCATGAGTCCTTTGGTCAATCATTCAGCAAGAAGATTTCTTAATTCAGAATGTAGGTGATCAGCTGTGGGTTTGTTGGTTCCCTTTGCTTTCACAGTTAATACTGTGAACTCACTGACAGTGTGTCCTGTGATGGATTCGAGGTTGACCCTTAGTGTTTAGCTTGATGTTCTAGATGACAGTGTTAGAATGTAGGGTTAAGGCTATTCTGAGGCAGCATGAGGGTGAAACCAGTGTCTCTCATCCCGTGTGGAGATAATGGATAAGCTGTTGCTAGTGTCTGATGGGAAGTAAAGATGCTCTTGCTGGCAGAGGGGCAATGATAATAGAAATGCTGATTTGGAATTTGAGGCCACGCCTGAGCTCCCCCGCTGGGCGAGGATGTGGGTTAAATTTGCTCCCTGCATTAATGAAAAAATGTGAAGGGAGGCCAAGCAGTGGAGAGCAGAGAAAAAGAAACCACAGGGAGATCACACAGTTTCCTCTGATCTCTCACGGAGCGGCTGTCATCTCATCAACTTCATTTAATTATAGAGGCAGAAACTGAGCCACTGCCAACATAAACTGTGCTGAGCACATGCGCGGCTTCCTGATAAGGGCTGCACTTATCTGTGAGCAGAGCTGCTCAGGGAAATGTGGAACGACTTACTGACTTACTGCCGGAACTCGGGGCCCTTGTTAACCACGTTGGCTAACTCTGCGACTTCTCTATCAGAGGCTGCAGGGCCTGGTCCTTGCAAGCACGTGTACTGATGCACATTCTGTTTCTCTTCCTGAACGAAGTGACAGGAGAGCTGGTCTGTCTCCTGCAGCCTAAACTCAAAAGGTCTCAGATATATCTGGGCTTAGATGGACTTGTGTTGTCATGCTATGCAATCATGGTCCCGCTATGTGAGATTACTTTCCGATCCTCTAGAAGGGAAATTTTAAGAAGTTAAGAGAAGCCTTGTGAAGAGAGCTCACAATTATTGCTGCTGAGAGTCGGATTTGACTTTTACTCACTTGTTTAACTCAAATCAAATCTAAGACGCTCTGAGCCCCTTCTTTGGACTGTGTACCCTGCCACTTGCTGTGGGGTTTCAAAGAGAGCCTCTGGCCTTCTGGGGAGCCCCGTGTTGAGATGGGCGAGGCGAGACAGACACGCAAGTCTCGTGTAAACAGAACATTTACCTTTAGAATTATGTTCCTGCCTCTCAAATGTACATGGAGAATTTATTCCTAATGAGTAACTGATTTGAGAATTATCATTTTCTGATAGATTTCAAAGGTATTTTTATAGATCCACTGAGAGATCATTTTGAGTCCATGAAATGAGTTTTAAAGTGATGGTGTTCTTTCAGTCAAAAATTAGTAAGAATCAATCCTCTGGCATCCCTCTGCATCCGGTCCTGGGCAGAGTTCCTTGGGCTAAACTGGAGGTTACTTAACCAGCTTTACTCTGTGTGTGTCTTTTGCTTTAATGATTCAGTATTTTTTCATCACTTGGAAACTCCACGCGGGTGGGTAAATGTTTATCTTTAGTTGTTTCTGAGCAGTACAGCCTGCTGCCATTGCGCACTCAAAGAAGAAAGTCATTTGTGTTAGAGACAGACATTAACCCTGTGACCTGCTTGTTTATATACCTACTGTAACTTTGTTTTGCTTGAATTTCTAAGGGTAGTCAAAGCAAATATATGTACAATCTTGAGATGACTGTGTATAAACTAAAACATCTTTTGTCAAAATAGCTGATAATACATTCCTTCAGACAAAGGCCTTAAAAAAACCTAGCTACTGATATTAATGGAGGGAATTTCTTAAAAGCTTAAGAGGAATTACAGGCCTTTTGTGTTACCTCCCAGGTACCACTTACTCTATAACATGTGGGGAGGGGGTCCCTCCCTGTTCCAACCTAACTGCGTGGTAGGGTCATTTGCTGTGAAGAGACACTATTGTATGAAAATAATAACTGTGCTTGGTGTTGGTTAATGCCTAAATATTCTAAAATAAGCATAGTTTTATTAGTCCATTAGGCATTGCATGTGGCATCATGAAGTAGAAATATTTGGCTTCAAATGAATTCTATATTATAAGTTTCATATATATATATGAATCTAATTATTAGACAAAGTTATATAGTGTTTAACACTATTGGGAATGATATTAGACAAAATTTTAAAAATCACACTAATAATGTTTTCCTTTTTATAAAAACAATCTTCAGGCTTGGTAACATGTATTTCTAGAATGAACTGCTCATATTTTAGGGTGGGGAGGAATTTGATCTACATTGAGTAAGGCCAACCACCAACTATTCTGGAAATCACATAAAAAATTGCTGCTATTGCTTGGCTTTTGTATTTTGTTTTTTATTTTCATAAATGTCATCCACTTCATATCAACTGTTAATTATAATAGTCTGAGTCATATTGTAGAAGATAAAATCATTCTTTGTAGGTCTGAGGTGTCTTCAGGCAAGGTCATGTCTCTACGGTGGGCAGCACGGAAGCTGGGCTTAGGAACTGCTGTTCTAATACTCACAGAGTCCCTTTTATTCTTGGGAATTTCTCTCTAATTGCTTCCAACATTTTCATGTCAAGTAATAGATGAGATTTCCTTATAGATCGTCATACTAAAATCAATCATCAGGAAAATTCTATTATTTAATCATGTCTCTGCTTTACTCACCAGACCTCCAGCGGAATCACTCAGAATTGTCTGCTTTGTACCTATTGTTTTATAGAGTTGTTTCTGGAGGGTGCTAAAAAAAAAGATTTTTGCCTGAAGTTGGTACATACTGCTTCCAGGAAAGAAATGGCCCTTCCTTTATTTGCAATTTTGTAATCACCGTGATGATTTAGCCTCCTGAAGAGAGTATACTGTTTTGCCCTTTGTTTTCCTGTTACATTTTCTTATGCCTTAATTATAGCAAATTTCTACTTCGTATTTATAGTTATTTGTTTATTTGCCTTCTTTCTTTACTGTATCCCAGCATCTTTAGGATAATGTAATTTCTCATTCAATTTTAAATCTTCCATAGTATGACCATAATGCTTTTCACATAGTATGACCATAATGGTTTGCACATAGCAGACATTCAACAAATTTTTTTGAATCCAAGAATGCATTAAAAATGGTTGCCTGATATTAGCAGGCTTTCTTCCTTATTAGTACTTTTAAAAGAAGGCTACCCTATCTCAATGACTTATCACACCTGGAAAGGGTGAATTTATAGTCAATCCATTAACACAAAGGGGCCCCTCTTCCTCTGGGCTTGGGATCCAGAGCATGATAACAAATGTTGCTTCTTTGTTCTGATCAGATCATCTTTCATTCTGAAAATTACCCACTTAGGACTGACATTCAGAAGTCCCTTCTCTCCTCAATTTCTGCCTTTTCTTGGCTTCATTGATACAAGGGTATGCTGATAAATTTTGCCTCCACAGTAATAATTTTTTGTTCCATTAGACATATCTGGATATAACTGGCTCTGTGAAGTCACATGATATCTCCCTTCCATCGTTCTTGACCTTGCACACATAGTGTTCAGACCAAAATACAGTTAACATGACCTTCCCAGCAAGGCTTGAGTTTTGAATTTTTTTCAGCTGAGGCGATCTCTTCTGGTAGCATTCCATGGACTGCTTTTTGTTCTCGGGGTCATAACGATGGACCCAGGTTTCATCACCTGTAATGATCTTCTTTAAGAAGTCCTCACTTTCTTTCTCAAAAATTTCAAAAAAAATAGAAGAAATTTCCTTTACTATTAAGAATTCAATAACAACACGCTATTTAAACTGAACGTCTGAACTCTCTTCCATGTCGGTGTGCATGAGTGAAAAATGTAAGCATCTGTGTGTGCAGGAATGATGGAGGGGACGTACCATGTGACCACACAGAACTGGTTATATCCAGGTATGTCTAATGTAACAAAAAAATATTACCGTGGAGGCAAAATTTATCAGCCCTCCCGCATTGCTTGTAACAGTCTGCAAATTGGAGTACGGACACACAAAAAGCCCACAACTTTGTTTGTTTGTTTGTTTGTGTTTCTTTTGTTGTTGTTCATATCGTGATCTGCAACAGAAGAGCTTTGTTGTGATATTATGCTAAATGAATATCTCTACTGAGAAGAGGATAGAAGGAATAAATATTATACGTAATGAGCATGATAAGTAAATTATACAGAATGTTAGAAAGTAGTGAGGGCTATGCAAAAAAGAAGAAGGAAAGAAAGAGAAAGAAAGAAGAGGAAAACAGGAAAAGTGTAGGGAGGATAGAGGGGAATGGAGAGTGAGGGAATGGAGGTGAGGAAATCGTGATTTGAATGGGGTGATGAGAACTGGCTCGTGAGAACGTCAGATCCGAACCAGGTCTAGAAAGGGAAGAGGGAGTGAGCCATGTGAATCTCTGTGGGCACCGCGCTCAAGTGGAAGGAGGGAGGGAGCACGAAGGGTGTGTTCAAGGAGCAGAAGGAAGACACTGAGACTGGTAGGAGCTGAGGTCAGAGCCGTCCCTGGAGCCCCTATCACACAGACTGGATCATAAGGGGCAAGGTTGGAGCAGGAGATCTTTGGGAGGCTAGCACAGTGATCGGGGCAAGAGAGAATGGCATTCAGATCACGGTGACAGCAGCAAAGGTAATGAGAAGTTGTCAGATTCTGTTATATTTTGCAGAAAGAGACATGAAAATTCCCAATGGATTGGATAGAAGGTGTGAGAGAAAGAGAGGAGTCAGGGATGAATTCAAGAAGACAAGTTTTATCACTTCTCGGCCTTTGGGTTAAGATCAAGTGAAGAAGACAAGTTTTGGGCCAGAGTAACTTGAAAGGTGGGAAAGGCTGTGGCTGAACAGGTGTGGTGGGAAAAGTCAGTTCAGTGAGTTAGAATGTGAATTAGAATAATCCAGCGAAAATGAGGAGTAGAATATTGGATACACAGGTCTGGAGTTCAGGGTATAGGTCAGAACCGGAAATACTCATTTGGGAGTCATTGGCATGTGGATGGTATTGAAATCCATGGGACTGAATGAGGTCTTCAAGGGAGGAAGTGGAGGCAGGTGAAAAGAAGACCAGTGACTGAGTCCTAGGGTCTCCGTGCTTGGAAGTCAAGAGGGGCGAGGGACTGCAATGATTGGTCGTGATGAGATGTGGGTGTGGCCAAGGAAGTGAGGGAATGTTTACAGGAGGAAGGAGGTCAGGACAATTGGAGGAGAGTTCAATTGAGAGGGAGGCTGGAACGTTGGAAGATTGTTACCTGTGTATTGAAAATGCTAAGAAAGGACAGCAGAAGTGCTGCAGAGGGTGCCGACGAGCCAGGAGCTGATATTGTTGAAAAAGGAGAGTCACAATCAGGGGCAGCAGTGATACACAATGACATGCGACTTGAAGTGTTAATGCAAGAGACGGAGAAGGATATGGAAGTGGCGATGAGAATAGAGCAAGGCCCCTCTCTCATCTCCAGATCTGAGGGCTCTGAATTAAAAACAAAACAAAACAAAACAAAACAAAAAAAAACAGCCACCATTTGAGAAGGGTTACAAAGCACTGTTTTCAGAGAAGCGTCAGGTTTGGTCAGAACAAGGAGGAACAAGAAATATTTGGAGATTAGATTGGGGACATAGGGAATTTCACTGTTAATGGACCATGAATTCCAGCAGGCACCGTAGAAAGATTTTAGGAGTTGGAAATAAATGGGAGGAAGTTTCAAATTCTGAAATGTGCAGAACTTTCTTCTGGTCATTGAAATGTGGGGTGGAAGGTGGGGTGACTTGGGAGACAGGGAGGAGGGGCATGAATACAAATTTGAAGCACTTAACTGGTCTTTGCAATGCAGTGAGCTGTCAATAAACATTAACTTTTATTAGTTTTGTCATGAATTGATGAATTATTGAGGAAAAGGATATATCAGAAAAGAATCAATAATGATACTTCTCACTTGCAATCTATACTTTAGCCTTACATTCAATCAATGTTATCAAAAATTGTGGTAACTTAAAAGTTTATAGAAAACCATTTTCTGATGCAAATGGGTTCCTAAAAAGGCTGGGAGCTATAAAACTCAAGCAGTATTGGACTTTTCAATTGTACTTAAGTAATGACTTGTAAAAACAATATTAGAACATTTTAAAAACTCACAAGTTTCCCATTAGGGTAAGGGGAAATGGTTATGTTTTTGCATTTCCCCTTGAATGAATGTAGTTCATTATAAAAAAAAAAAAACTTAGAAATTTATAAGGTATTTGGAGCGATACACAGGTAAGAGAGACAGTTTTTGTTTGTGCCATCTTAGAGTATCCTCATTTGTATAGCACAGCAATATTGTAAGAACTGGAACATTTCTCCTGAAATCTTTTCATATCCTAGACTCAGAGCTCCTGGGGCAGAATTCTGATCTGGTTTATTTTACTACATGGGTAAACTCTTAACCTCAAAAATGAATGAGTGAAGTCTTTTGGATTTATAACATGGTATTCTGGAGGGGATTCGGCCTGCCTCTATTTACTAAAATTCAAATCTCTATTTGAAAATATGACTGAAGTATTTTATTTCTGCACTTAGGATTTCGGGTCACACACAAACATCACAGCTAGTGTTTCATAGAAGAAGACATCTCTCAGGTACGTTAGCTCAGTGATGTAAGGGGTCACCTCCCATTTATAGGGATAGCATCTTCCTGTGGAAGGACACCCCTTCATCTCCCCTGAATTCTATGTAGCTCTGGGCACTGGTCCCCATTTCCTCCTTCTTCAACCTTTCTCCTCTCTTGACTTTTGTGACATTGTTCTCTCCCAATTCTACTCTTATTTCTTGATTTTCCATCTTAGTATCCTTCATTGGTCTTGGCCTGTGGTACGTTGTGATGGCAGTCCTAGCAAAGTAATACAGTCATTCATTTGATAAATATCTCTAAGGCCTCGAAGAAATGACTCATGAGACACAGTTGATGGACAAAATAAATGCATCAGCTCCTGTGAGAAGACAGATGTGTAAGGAGAGGGACGTAATTTAGAGGTGTGTGCACACTGGAAGGATGATACTCTTCAACCCCATTCCCCCTGCTGCTCAAGGAAACTCTTGGAGTCATCCTTGGCTCCTATTTTGCTATACCATCTCACATCCAGTTGATCAGGAAACCAATGTGGCTTAAGTGGTTTAAAACTATATCCCGAATGTGACACTTCTTCCCCCTTCCACTGATAGCACCCTGGTGTGAGCCTCGTCATGTCTTGTCACCTCTGGATCCCTTAGCCCATGGCAACCCGGGGGATTTCAAGTTTAAGTCCAGTCTTGTCACTCCTCTACCAAAAGCCCTGAACTAGTTTCCATTTCATTCACACCAGAGGCGCTGATTCCTCCCCCCTCCCACTCCCACATTCCATCCCCCCAACCCCGTGTGGATTCTTAATATACAAGGTCCACTCCTGTCTATAGGCCTTTTCTTTAGCTGTTTCTTCTGCCTGGAATTCTCCCAGCTTCCTCCCATATGTATTTGGCCACCTCCCTCATTCCCTTTCAGTCTTTGCTCACTTGGAAGGGATACTGAACAACCAAATAGACAAAGTGACATAGCCAGCTGATATTAGCCTGCCTTTGTAATCAGCTACCCTAGCATTGGCACAATAGGCATATAGATGGAGTGACCGTAGAGGCAGAGATGGAAGATACACATAGGCCCACATCACGGACTCCCATCTATTAAGACTGATCTCACTCCTGCTGTCCCTGCTAGCAACAGAGATGGAGGCTGAGCCCCGAGTATCACACAAGTTCTTAAGAAGACAAACCAATCATTTGGTGACAAATTGACTATATTAACCTCCTCATTTCCTGGAAGGGCCAATGATTTGTTATCACAAGAACAGGCACATGTTTTCAGGTTCATAAAGTTTCAGCCAGTACCTATGTGGTGGCTGGATGGCTGAACCACAGGCATGGAATTGCACACAACATAATATTCATCAAGGAATACCTTCATAGCAAAGGAAGTGCAGGAGGGGCCCCGTGATGTAGGATCCACTGTTCTTATCAATTGCAACACTGTCCAGAAGCTGCTGACTGGAGCTCTAGCTTGGAGGCCATGTTCTGGGAAGATGGAGTGCATTTCTGGCAGACAACCCCAAGACCTACTGAATTAATGACCTCTATTGGGCAGGTGTCTCCAAAAGGAAGAAAACATGGGATCCAGAACCAAGAGGTGGTAGCAGGAGTGGCCCCACACATCATCGTTCACAGTGATCCATTGGCATACTTTGTTTTTTCTTATCCCCAGAATTCAGGGCCCTTCAGAGTCAAAGGTTCCTTGCTGGGGGACATAGCAATGCTGTTATTGAACTACAGGTTATGGCTACTATCTGGACAAGAAAAGGAGTCACCCTCTTGGCAGGGATTAATTGAGAAAAGAAAGAGATGGGGCTGCTGATACTCAGTGAAGGCAGAAAGGAATGTATGTGGAACTCAGGTGAATGACTCCGAGGTCTCTTGGTTAGCCTGACCAGACATACCATTTTAAATGGGACAGAAAACAATAGTACCGTCCCATTTCCTATGGTACATCTGGTCAGCCTCGTGTCCCTGGGCTAAATTCAAGGTGTTGGCACGCTGACCATACATATTGTTTGAAACGAGACAGTACTGGACAGTACTATTGTTTTCTGCCTTGTTTAAAATGGTACATCTGGCCAGCATACTCTTGGTACTTTATAGTCCACTTGTGACCATGAATGGACAAGTACAGTAATCTCAGCTTGAGAATCCTGTGGTTACCGAGAACCCCTCAGGAAATGAGAGTTTGGGTCACACCACCAGGACAGCCATCAGGATCAATGGAAGTAATAGCTGAGGGTGAGGGGAATTCAAACTGGAGAAGGAAGGGCAGTACCAGTGGCAGTCCTGAGACCTACTGCAGTGACAGGGGCTGCAGGTTGTCCCGCTAACTCCCTCTTTTAAGTTTCCTCTTAAAAAGAGAGCCCCACTGGATTTTTGGAGGATGTTCACTAGAAAGGCACATGAAGAAGTGAATCCATGAGGTGCAAGGGTGGACTGTGGTGGGCAATGGGGTGCACTGCTCAGATCTTCATTCAAGAAAGAGCGCACAGGGCAGCTGGGAGGAGTACAGTCAGCCGAGCGTGTCTGGTGGTAGCACTTTGGAATCTGCAGCAGGTTTTGGAAGAAAGACCACTCTTTTCCTGGGCAGCTCCTGGACAATGCCTGAACTCAGTGGCAGTACTATGGACATTTCTGGCCAATGCGAAACTCCTCCAATAGGTAGGTGACCTTTGCTCCAGAGCAACCCATCAGATGGGCCAAATCTGTCAGGCCCATCATGATCTGAGACTCTCTCTCTTCTCCATTTTGTTTCCTACCTCCAGTCCTTTTACAGGTGTCAGATCTGAAGCACAGGCCATTTTCATTCCTACTTGTACGTTTTTCGGAAACATTAACCCCCACCCCACCTCCATCTCATCTTTCTTACTCAACCTTACTGCTTGCTTTCCTTGGAACCTACTGACACAGTGCTCTAGCCAGCTGGATGTAGTCTGTTCAGCCACAGATAAAGGCAGTAGGATGTAGTAAGTGACTAGCAGAGGCATGCTAACACATGGAAATACTTATGCCCATTTAAAAACTTGATTCAGAAAGTGGTACCAGATTTTCTTATTATAGCAGTTTTTGTTTGTTTGTTTATTTGGTTTGTTTTGTTTTATATTCAGGAACTTTCACAGTTAAAATATTCTGGAAGTTGAGCAGGAAAACTAAATCGAAGATTCATCTCAGTTAATTACAGATATAAAAATTTTTGTTTTAAATATAAGCATCCAGTCCCCTTCCTTTACCCAGAGTTATAGATTGGTGTTCTGTGAATTACACACACACTTTTCTTGCTTATTATGGAATTTGCTTTTTGCATTTCTGAAGCAGCTAAATTCAGGGGCAAGAAAAGCTAACTGGTCTCACATTTAGATTAAGCACCTTCTGTGGCTGAGCCACTTCCTCCTGAGGGCTTGATCGTTGCCTCAAATTAAAGATGGTGGTGAATGAACTCCTTGTCTTGCGTTTCAACTCTCCCTCACCTTTCTGATTTCCTAGTACTACCCGTGACACCGTGATCGTACACATTCAGCGGGTTTGAGCAATGGCATTAACAGTGGCTGCCGTATTTTTCTATGTTTGAGATCCTTCACAAGAGCTCAGTCCCTTAGGCTCCCAGAGGAAGTCACGTGGCTCCATACAGTGCTTGAGACAAGAGTGGGAGTGGGCAGGTCTTTCTGGTTCTTCATGTGGACACTTACTGGATGAAATCAGTTTTCCAAAATAACTTTTATACAAAGAACATAATTGTTTACCTCAGATCCTTACACTGGCTTCCCATTATGCTTTTGTTTTTCCTTTCAAAGCTTTACATTATAGTGCCTTATGGTCTGATTGGACTGCTATACCAAAATACCACAGACTGGGTAGTGGACACGTAAACAGCAGACATGTATTTCTCAGGTTAGGGTGCCAACCTGGTCAGGTGAGGGCCCTCTTCTGGGTCAAAGACTTCCTGTCCTGTTCTTCCATAGCGGAAGGACTGAGAAGCTCTGTGGGGTCTTTTTAATGGGGGCACTAATCCTATTATGAGGGTTCCGTCCTCATGACCTAAGCACCTCTGAAAGGCCCCACCTCCAGATACCATCACATTGGGTGTTAGGATCTCAACATATGGTTTGGGGGGGGGGGGCATAAAGTTCAACATATAGTACATGCACTTTGAAATTTATCACATCTTTACTCATTAATCTCCTCCCTTTTTCTGTACTACCAAGTTGTCTTAGACCTAACATTCCAGCTCAGCATTATCTCCTTCCCTCTTTCTTCTGGTGCTGGGTATTCCCAGATGGTGTTCCAGCCCTCCTTGTTTTACCAAGCAAGATCTCTTTCAATCTTCAGATTCTTTCTTAAGACTCATTTCCTTCTAAAGTTCTATTCTAACTGCCTGCAAATCATATCTTCTTCTTTAGTCATTACCTTAATGCTTCCATAATCTCAAACTTGTTGGTACAAGGGTAATGATACATGTACTTGGTGGGAGCATAAGGCCTGTATTTGAGAGAAGCAACAGGCAAATTCACCAATTTCTTATGTTTTATAGAGCCACCATCGAACTACCCCAGCTTCATTACCATCACAAGTGTGTGTGAATAAATGAGCAACGCTTGAAAATCACCCCTTGTTGTTTATAGAGTGAGGAAATAATTTCGCTTCTTTCTGAGTGTCATATAGTTGTTTGCTATCAGAACTATGAGCTTTATTTAAATAAACAAAGAGTTAAATAATAAATAACCAGAGTGCTGAACCAAAGACTGCCTAATACTTCTGCCCTGAAGGGTTAGCTGCAGTTTCTCCTGTAGTCAGAACACACCTATGAGGATGCACACGCAGAAACCACCGAAGCTCTCTCTGAACCAGGCTGTTTACATACACCCGCTGACTTACCTTCTCACAAAGCCAGACTTCTGGCAACCTCTGTTGCCTTTTTGGTCTGAGTTCCTTGTATTGTCTGCCATAGACTGAATATTTGTGTCCCCCCACAAAATTTATTCTGAAATCTTATCCCCATTGTGATAGTATTTGGACACGGGGCCTTGGGATGATTAGGTCAAGAGGGTGAAGCCTTCATGAATGGGATTAGTGCTCTGACCCGAGGGACCCCAGAGAGCTCCCTCAGCCCTCTGTCATGTGAGAAGATGGTCATCTGTGAACCGGGAAGTGTGTCCTCTCCAGACACCGAACCTGCCAGTACTTTGATCTTGGACTTCCCAGCCTCCAGAAATGTGAGAAATAAATTTATGTTGTCTAAAGACCACCTCATTCATGGTGTTTTTATTGTGACAGTATTGAGTGGACTGAGACACTGTCGTAATTTGATGCATGTTTACTGACTAAATCTTAATTTTTGACTTTGGTTCTATGTAACACTCCCATTCTTCGATCTGGAAGTCAACTGGAAGTTTAACAGGAATGAAGGAAACCTCGATCTCAGTCTATTACTCACAACCATGGCACGTGCATCTCAGGAACAGAAGACGTAGTGTTAAATGTTCTGTTGATGGCAAATTCACGAAATGATCAGTTATTCAGAAGACAAGTGATGATGGTTCTAAAGCCAACTTCTGTATAACGGCAGTGCACACGTTTTCTTTCCTGGTTTGTCCTTCTTCCATCCAAGAGATCACTCTCAGAGTGCTCTAAGCATAAGTGCTCAGCTGTTGTCTTTGCTTTTCTGTCTATTGTAATAATGATTGCATTGGGCAAGGATTCATTTGGATTTGTGTGTTGTGACATATTTCAGAGCAGGAGAAGACACGTTTTCGTCTCCCTGAAAATCACCACGCCATAAGCCACTTAAAACTCTAGTGCACAGAGCACCGAACAACATTCCAGAAAGAACTGTTTTAATTGGTGATCTGCCTCCTAGGGGTATCCAACCTTTTGGCTTCCCTGGGCCACACTAGAAGAAGAAGAATTGTCATGAACCACAGATAATTATACATGGAGCTTTTTTTAGCTCATCAGCTGATGAGCTAAAAACAAAATCAGTGCATAATTTTTGTAATGTTTTAAGAAAGCTTATGAATGTGTGCATTCAATGCTGTTCTGGGCCACATGCAGCCTGTGGGCCAGGTGTTGGACAAGTTCTGTCAGTACAAAGTGGATCTATATTTTGCAGCCCTTTGACTCCAGATTGCTTTTAAACTCATTTCCCAAATCCCAATGAGACTAGTAGTATATAGAAGCTATTCCAAAACTTAGATTTCATAGATCTGTAGATTTCTTAAAAATATCTTGAACCCCTGCTTAAGCTTTTCAAAATATTTTTATTTTTGGCCAGGTAAGAACAGTTAAAAAAATAATCAAAAACTATACACTTTTTGCCTGTATCATCCAAACAACATTTATGGTGGCAGATATTATTTCCTCCTTCCTTGGTGACAAAACTCCAATTTTGTTTGAGTGTTTACTCCTCTCTCATGTGAGTCAAAGTAAAATCTTGACTAGACTAATGCTCCAAGTTGACATCCTTGAAAGTGATTGGTTTAAGGACAGGCACATCATCCCATTCTGGAGAGCCACGTGTAGGGGGAGGTCTATTCACAGACATGCTGGTCATTTTGCATTTGCTCTTCTCCATCTAGAACATTCCTTGTCTCTTTTCTGCTTGTGTCCTAAGGATTGACCCTATGAAAACGTCTTTGCCCCTAGTTTTCCACTTGGTTTGACTAATGGAGGCACTGTTAGGAGCTAAGAGTATTTATTACTCTCCTACCTTTACTCCCCTCCTGCTGGCTACAGCCTTGCTGGTAGCCTCACTCCTCGAGGCACAGGCCCTGTCTGGCCAGCTCTCTTCCTCCATCACAGTCTTCTTTTCAAGAGCAGGAAATTCACTTCGTCTTCTTGTCCCTGCAGGACCACAGTATTAATGGCTGCCCGCTATTAGTAATCCTTGGCACGTCACCATCTCTTGTTGAGCCGTTTCCTTAACTCTGCCCAGGGTCTTAAAGAGTCCATGTATCAAAATCACTTCAATTAGCTTCTGTGGGTATGCCAGCTCTAACTTGTCCAAACCCTGACTGATATAGGGGGCTTTGGGAAATATGAGGTATGATACAAAATACGGTGAATGTTTAAATAAGAGAATTTATTTCAGTAAAAGACACATTGCCATTAATCCTCCTAGGAAACCTCCCCCTTGCTTGGAATACACGTACCCCATTGTTCTTGCCACTTTCTGAAGCAGTTCTGGAAGCCCTCTTTCGTGAGTGTCTTCAGGTGCGCTGTCATGTCTGCCTCGATGTCCTGAATTGATTTAAAACATGTACCTTTCATGGTCGTTTTGACTTTGGGGAAGAGCCAGAAGTCGCACAGTACCAGATCTGGTGAAAAAGGTGGATGAGGACACACTGTAATGTTTTTAGTTGACAGAAATTGCCATACCAGAAGCAATGTGTGACACAGAGCGTGGTCATGATGGAGGATGAAACCATCTGCCCATTTCTCACAGTCACAAAAGAGGATCCCCAGAACTGCTTCAGAAAGTGGCGAGAATGATGGGACACATGGGTTGCAAGTGAAGGGAAGTATTTTGAGGGCCATTAATGTCAATGTGTCTTTTATGGTAATAAATATTTTTTATTTAAGCATTCATCATATTTTTACATAAAAGAAGACACAGTCCCTCTTGCACTGGGGGTTGTTGTGCCAGAAGGTGGCCCCAGGACCTTGGTGGCTGCCATCTTGAACAATGAGAGGAGCTGGGCTGAAGGATGTCAACACAGTGTGGATAGTAGAGCAGGAAGCCAGAAGGAACCAGGTGCTCGCAGCGGCTGTGCCTTTGAATAAACCAGCTCTGGAGAGGCTCTGCAGTGGGGCTGCATGTTTTACGAGCTGAGACTTTCCTGATGTTTATGCCACTTTGAGCTGTGATCTTGTGTTCTACCAACATGAAAGTTTTCTAGAGTTTGATAAAGCAAGTGAACAGGGTCTGATAACAAAAAGAATGGGGCAGGTGTGGGGAAATCTCCTTAAGTAGAGTGAAAAGAGATACATTTAAAAGGACTTGAACCATGAAAACAGATGATGAACAATGTTCAGTAAGAGATGAGTAGGTGGGAAAACTCCCACCACTGTTTCAAAAAGAAAAGGGGGCATTTTAACTCTAAACATGTAGAAAGAACTACAACTGAGAATACAAGGCAGGATAGAAATTTAAATAGAATGTTTGGGACATTTCATTTACTTTCCCCAGTGTTTCGTAGGTACTGGTGTGCATACAATGGATTCTCCATTAATTGGCACTCTCAAGCAATCGGCCAAAAAATATTCCATTTTGCTGGTTGCTTGAGAGTGCCGGTTGCTTGAGTTCTGGCTAACGGAGAGTCTGCTTATGTTTACTTGGCATCTACCAATCCCCATGGCCACCGGTTAACTGAGAGTTTACTGTATCTTGTCTTTATCCGTGGTTTATTTACAAGACACTTGTCCAGTAAAGAAGTTATAAGACAGTCATGCCTGCACCCCTATGTAATAGGGAGGTGCTGCACCCCATTTAGACATGAGGTGAAGTCAGTGAAGTCTGTCCATAGGAGTCACATCAAGCTTCCCCAGCCTGGCCCTCAGGGCAGCAGTCCCCCTCTGGCCTCTGAGTCACCCTGCCCTTGAGGGCTCTGCTGTGGCCCTGCTCAGGGGCTGTGGCTGCTGTCCTGCCCTGGCCCTCCAGGCTGGTAGGCTTTGTACATTCTAAGCACCATTCTGGGCTAGGGCTCTGCCTCCTTCTCCCTTACTTCCCACCCGGTTTTGCCCTGCAGGGTTCTCTACAGCGATTCCTCCCTTCACCCTTGAACCTCCCTTGCTGTGATTTTTATCTTGTTAAGTCCTCCCCCTCCAGAAATTTCCTAATTTTTAAAAACCAATTTCTCTATTTTGTGACAATTTTAATTTCAAAAACTCTTGTCTATGGGACTATTTTTTTCTAAATGTAAATGCTGTTACAACTGACATAATGGGTCAACCCCCACCTTTTCTTAGGCCTTCCTCTTCTGGTCCCCTTTCACTCCTTTGACTCCCCCCCCCATCTTAATTCTGAGTCCCCTTAGCCCATCCCTACCAAATCTCTAGAGGGAAGTGGGAAGGAGAAATAAGAAACAAGGAGAGGAGAGACGAGCCACAATGATTATTTTCTAGTGAAAGTAGGAGAGACTCCAGATAAAAGATCTTTGAAGTCTGGTGTCTTTTGGTATCCCATTAACCTAATGTGAGACTGGAGGGAGGAGTGTCCAGTTTTCGTCTTGGGTGAGCTATCTGCATGAGTGATGCTGGATTTGGAGGCCCCAGATAAAACGTATTCTATGGGAATTAGAGAATGATCTCCTGCTTTACCCAACCTGGAGGGTAAGTCAGGGAAAATGATCAATTCATTCCTTGAAAACAAATTCTTTCTGTTGGAAGATAGTAAAAGGCATAGGAGACACTGATTACATGCCTTCCGCTGGTGTGGGTGCGGGCCAGGAGCCACCGAGGTCTGCAGGCCTTTCCAGCTCTATGGCTGGAGAGTTCTTAAGCGAGAACATGTGCTGAGACTCCAGTCAGATCTTTTCATGGTAGGGGAAGGTGACAAAGGATGTGGCTCTCAAACAAAGAAACTTGCTCCTTGCAGCATCCAAGGCAAAAGAGGGACAGCAGTGAGGGACCCCAGTCAAAAAGGCCCTGGGCTTGGCTCTGGCCCGGCTTTGGGAATTTAGGGAAGTCATTAAGCTTTCAAGGTCTTCATGACACTGAAGGAATACTGTATTTTGCCGGGTATAATGTGCACTCACGTTTTTTTTTTTTTGTTTTTTTTTCTTTTTGGTATGTGGGTAGCTCCCTGGCTGGGAATCGAACCCAGGCCGCAGCGCTGACAGCGCCAGCGCCGAAGCCTTAAGCCACTACACCAGCAGGGAACTCCCCACTCACGTTTTTGACCCAAAGTTTCAGGGAAAAGAATCTTTTTGTTTTAATTTTTTAATTATTGGTTTCTAGAGTTATGCTTTTAACTCATAATCATAAATAAAAGAATTAAAAAACATGTATATATTAACAGAGCTGGAATTAGTATTACCCATGTATAATGCGCACCCTTATTTTTCCCTCACAAATTTGGGCAAAAAAGCGTGCATTACACATGGTGAAATATGGCAAATCCTGTTCTGCCTACCTGCCAGAGTGGGCAGGATCAAGTGATATAAAAATGGCAGCATGTTGTGAAGTGCAACATTCTACACACACAGAGGGTACACTGAGGTGTACTATTATGTGCGACCTGGTGACAAGGTTACCAGGAATTGTGAACACCACTGGTCAGTGCCTTCTGCAGAGGTTGGTTGAAACAAGGCACAGTCTTATCCCCATTAGCATGCAAACATTCTTAAGGTTTCTCCCTGGGGCCTTGGACCTGTTAGGAGCCCGGCTACACAGCAGGAGGTGAGCAGGGGCGAGCCAGCAAAGCTTCATCTGTATTTACAGTCGCTCCCCATCTCTCATTACCGCCTGAGCTCCGCCCCCTGACAGGCCAGCAGCGCATTAGATTCCCATAGGAGCGTGAACCCTAGTGTGAACTGTGCATGAGAGGGATCTGGGGATCACAGGGGGATCTAGATGAGACTGTCTAGTTGCAGGAAAACGAGCTCAGGGCTCCCACGGATTCTGCATTATGGCGAGCTGTGTGATTATTTCATGGTGCAGGGTCTGGCAGAAGTAACCCTGTACGTGAATGTTTCAGACCAGAAGGACAGCAACGTGACCATTTCACCTAAAATACCACCTAAAGTGTGTTTGAGTGTGACCTTGTTTTGTTACAGAATGACATGCTTGTGATTTTGTAATAAAAGCTTTGGTATGGATTACCAGCTCATAAAAAAGGGGCGTTATTTGTGCCAGACCCTGTATATTACAATGTAATAATAATAGAAATAAAGGGCACAATCAATAAATATAATGCACTTGAATCAGCCTGAAACCATCTGTCCACCCCCAACCCCCAGCCTGTGGAAAAATTGTCTTCCACGAAACCCGTCCCCAGTGCCAAGCAGGTTGGGGGCCGCCGCTTTCGAGGATCCCCAGCTGCCGTCTGTTTCTTAGTTCAAGGCCTGGAAGAGCGGCTGGGCACGCTGCCTTCCGGCCCCACCTCTCCTCCCCGCCCCTCCTCTCCTCCCCGCCCCCGGGCTTCCCACGCTGCTGTTGGACCGCGGCGGCCCTCTCGCAGGTAAGCGGCGTCTTGCGCTTTACGTACACGCGGGGCTCCGGCCTCGGTCCTGCAGGCGCCTCCCGCTGCAGCCTGGGCTTCCTCCTCCTCCCCAGCCCCCTCCCTGGCTCCTCCCCAGCCCCCTCCTGGCTCCTCCCCACCCTCCAACGGCTATGCCCTGTCCCCGGGCCCTTTGCTTCCCATACCACACTCCCTGTGGGTGGTCTTAACTTGACCCAGAGCTTTAAATAACATTTAGTTGCTGGTGATTCTAGGATTTACAGCCTCAGCTCAGACTGCTTCTCTGAAGTCAGACTCATGAATCCCACCTCCTACTCCACATTGCCACGTAGCTGTTTCACAAGCCTCTCAAATATAATGGCTCAGACTGAACTCATCATTTCTGCCACTTCCATCTATGGTCCCCCACCCCGTCTTCCCCACTCTCAACCTGCTGAGCTGTTCCATCCAGAACCCTGGATGACCAACCTGTCTTCTCTCTTATGCTCAGGGTCAGCTTATCAGAAATTCCCATCGAGTCCCCCTCCAAAACCTATCTCCAGTTTGTCTAGTTGGCCCCACCTCTGCTTCTGTCACGGCAGTCCAAGCCACCTTCAGCTTCCAACTGGTCCCTGCTTTCCCTCGGGAAGGGCAGCTCTGAGCTATTTCTGTACAGCATCCAGGAAAGGGCTGAGGCCTGCTTAGTCTTCTTGGTGCCCCATTGCAAGGCTCATCCGGCCCTGGCCTTGGAGTCCTGTCTCCACGCCCCGCCCTCTTCCTCACACACAACCTGTGATGTCTGCTCGCTCACTGATACATGCATTCTCCATCTCCGGTAACTGCCCCAGCACAGAGATTGTACAAATAAATATTTGCTTTGATTGTTGAATTTATTGCTCTGTGCTAGATCCTGGAGTGACTAAGATAAACCAAAGAAACAGGAGCTCTTAGTCTAGTCAGTGATCCAAATGTGTACACAGAGGGAATTTACCATGTGGCCTGGCGGGTGTGATCCTGAGGGGACATCAATTCTGGGGCAAGAGGAGGCTCAGGAAAGGTTTCTCAGGGAAGGGAACATTTGAAGTAAGTTGATGAACCTCTACAGAAATCTAAACCAGCGTATAAAAACAATAACGGTAGGAAATAGAATAATGGAAAAATATGTGAGCATGTTAATATGGGTGGCCTCTGGCTTTTAGCTTGGTAAGATTTTTTCCTATTTTGTTATTTTCAAATATTCCATCATGGATTTATTATTTTTTTTATAATAAAAATAGTTTTAAAAACTGGAAACTAGTTCTTTCACATGCATGCACGCACACACAACAAAACAAAACAAAAGAAACAAAGAACAGTTTAAAGAAGGGCCTGGTTTGTGATCCCCTGAGCAATGCAAATACATACACGTTCTCGCACACCCGTGTTGTAACTAACCCAGGACAGACGGTGGTTTCTCAATGTGATTTTTCTCATCTGTGTCTGACTTCAGTTCCAGGTAGTGGAACTAAAACGTCTTGAAATAAAACTTTGCCCAAACAAACAAAGAACTGGAGAAGAAAAAGATGAGGAAAAGGATGAGAAAGGCTGTTAGCCTTTTGGTTGATTTACAAGTTGAGTGGGGAGCAGGCAAGGGAGAGGAGGAGAAAAGAAAATAGGACTTTCTTGTGATGTTCTGCTTGTAAAAGTCAGTGGGTATTTTTACAGGTACCAGCCAGTCCTTCCTGAAAATCCTCTACTGGGGACAGGCTGTGAAGCAGCAGTAGGAAAGATAAATGCTTTTCTGGGGAGTAATTTCAGTGCAGTGTGGAAAATGTGAAGAGAAAAAAATTAAAGATCAAATGGAAAATCCATGCACCAGCCAACCCACAGCACAGACGCGTCGAGGACCATGTGTCCTAATTAGCCCCCACACCAGGCAGGGGCTTCTCTCCGGGCCAATGGCCCTTCCTCGTGGGGCCGGAAGCCTGGGGAGAGAACATTCGTTTATACTACAGGCTCTGAGAGTGGTAATCATTTTGGGGGAAGAGACAATTGGAAAATATAAACAAACAAACAAACCCCGAAACTACTAAGCTGTGACTTTTCCCCTTATTTAACAATGCAAGTGTATTTTTCTATCATGGGTATTTAGATGCTTCTGAAGGGACATTCAGAATGCAGGCAGTGTTAGGGCCAGAAGAAGTGCCTTCAACCTTGGATCCCTCTACAATTCAGCATCTTTTTCTGCCCTCGTCAACCCTTTTGTAGTAACCACCAAGGGCACATAGACCTCGCTAAGACTTGGGTGTCCTCTCCTTTTTCCCTCCATGCTAAGATGATCTTTATTTTGTGCCTTCCTGGAGTTCAGAAGTTTCCATCTTCTCCATAGCAAGCTTTAGTGATTCCAGTCACCCCGACTTGGAGTCTCTACCAACCACCCGGCTGGGTGGGAAGCTAAAGAGGAACCCCTCTTAGTTAGTCTGTGGGGATTCGGAGCTCTTTCCTCCCCTCTGCTTACACAGCTTCCTCCCTCTTCATAGGGGCTTCAAGGACAATCTGAAGTGATAGAATATTCTGAAGATTTGCTGAGGGCTTCCTTCGGTACCTAAGTGTATTGCAACTTCCTTCCTGGGACTGGCTCACTGAATGATACAGTTCGGTTCCAAGAAGGGTGGCCGGTGGCTAAAAACAAGAGTCACACCTTATATCCAGAGCTTTGCATTTTGAGCATGAGGTATTTTTCTTTCAGTCAAAGGGCACTTGTACTCCCATACAGGCAATCAGTAGGTTCTCAGGTTGACTTTTAAGATGCTAAAACAGTAGGCTCTACAGGAGTAATTGCATCTTTAATTTAAAACGGGAGACTATCCCAAAGGACTCAGCATAAAGGTAGTGGTCCCTGGTCCAGTCTTAAGCCACCTGCTACAGTGTGTCCCTAAGTCCCTTTCTGGTAGATTGTTCAGGCAGTAACTGGGAATGTTTCCTCCTCTTGTGTACAACCCCCAGCCTAAGAGTTGTCTATTTCCTCATTTTAATTGTCCTTTGAGAGGTTTAATCAGTCTGGTTAGATTTAGAATTAAGTTGGAACCTGGCTTGGAGGCGCTGCCTTCTTTAACTTTGGCTGGAATGAAAAATGGTAGAAAGGGTCAGGGGAGTACAGACAGCATGCGACGTGTCCTCTCGTTGCCAAGAACCTGACTTGAGGAAGCAGTAGTTTGAGATGATTGCTTTGGAATCATGAACTCAGGCGAGCTTCCTTACAGAAATCTGGCATGAGCCTCTGGATGGCCAGCACCCACTCCTGCCTGCTAATTTGGGGTGACTAATGGTCCCACAGTGCCTGGCACTCTCCTGGTGGTAAGACTGAAAGTCATGAGCCCTGTTAACCCCTCTCAGTCCTGGGAAAATTGGGATGGTCCGTCAACTGCGTGGATTTCGAGTTTGAATGAATCAAAACAATGAGACGAGCAGGACAACATACTTGGTAGCGGGTTTTAGTTTGCATGTGGTGGGGACGGCCCCTGCTCACAATCACTTTACTGAAGGGCGTGCAGAGGGCAAGGAGAAGAAGGAGAGAAAAGGAGCATGAATGAAACATTGTTTTGCAATGAGACTTGTGCTTTCAAGGCCGCTTATTTTCAGTAGTGGCCACATTTAGATAAGGAATGAGACACGTGATAGCAACAGAGGTGGGGCCTAAGCGAGAGAAAGCAATTCCTACTCAAAAATAATGTGATGGGCAGTAAGTCTCATGTGAGTATAAAGAATCTTCCTGGATTCTCAAGCAGACTTAGATGCTTTTTCTCCTTGTGTGTCCACTACATTCTGTGCCCTGTTCCATATCAGCAAACATGAAATTTTCAGTTTATGTATGTGTGTTTGAATTCCTGGTGAGGAGGGGTGTGTCTTTTTATTTCAGTATTTCCAGCACCTGGCACTGTGCCTGGTCCATAGTAGTTGCTTAATAAATTGAAAAATGAATGGATGAATGCACGCCCTGGGGAAGGGGATTGTTAAAGGAAAATAGAAAGTTCTCAGGCTCTCTTTCCAATCCACTGCGGAGCAAGATGTGAACATTTTTATTTTACTTTTTTCTTAGATACATTAAATGGAAATGCAATTCGTTTATCTTTTCTTTGCTGAGTGAAAAGGAATAATTTTCCTCTCGTGAGGGGTAGGGTGGTAAAGGAGGGTGGTCATGCTGGGGGCATCTTCTCAGGTCAAAACACAAATACCTGTCCTGCCTTCTGGGAAAGAGATTGGGCAAGTACGCCTCCACCAGGAAGAAGCCTCAACCTTCACTGACCTCACGGGTTGACTGTCTTGTCTCCACAGGAGATGGAAGGGGTGTTGCTTCATCTTCCCCAAGGGCTCTGATGACCATGCACCTGGCTGCCATCACTGCCCAACGGCCTGGTGAGGACCCGGCCTCTGGGATGCTGATAAGTGCAAAGAAGGAAGAGTATGTGGAGGGCACTCATGTCATGTTGGGAAACTGAGGTCAGCACGTGGATCCCTCCCTCCCTCCTTCCCCCTCACCCTCTCTGCCTGTCTTCCTTCCTTCCTTCCTCTTTTTAAAAAATGTACACCTGAAACTAATATAATATTGTATGTTAGCTATATTTTATGAAAAATCTTGAAAAAAAGAATATATATGAATATAAGAGGCCCAGAAGTCTTAAAAAACAAACAAACAAACAAACAAACAGTACAGTTGACTCTTGAACAACATGGAGGTTAAGGGCACTGACGCTGGTCAAAACTCTACCTACAACTTTTGACTCCCCAAAATCTTAACTACTGATAGCTGATTGTTGACTGGAAGCCTCACTGATAACATAAATCATCAGTTATTTTGTATTTTGTGTGTGTGTGTATACATATATATAATATATATATATATATATATATGGACTGTCTGGAAAGTATCCAGCTATGTAATATAAAAAATAGAGGAATTTATGGTTGGATTTTTTTCTGGACAGCCCTTGTATATTGTATTCTTATAATGAAGTAAGCTACAGAGAAGAAAATCATGAGAAAATACATTTAGAGTATTTATTTTTAAAAATCTGCATATAAGAAAAAAAATCTGCATAGACATGAATCCCGACAATTCAAAGCCATGTAGTTCAAGTGTCAGCTCTAAGGTATGTTTGTATACAGAAAAGCCCAAACTATCAGAATGTGTAAGAGTCTCTTTCTTCAGAGAAACCACCTTTTACTCCATAGCACTCAGCATGAATGTACAGGGCTATCTGTCTCGCTGTCTAGAAGACTGGGGTTGTCTCCAGAACTGTGGTCAGCCTTAGCAAGGAAACTTTGTCACTTGTGCCACTTCTTGTGTCTGTGACTCTATCAGGCTTGGGCCACCCTTCCGTATCTGCTTTTCAGCATAATGAGTCCCCCACCCCAGGACTTCCTCCTCTCCCTTTTGCCTGTTGCCAGGCTCCTTTGAGGGCTTTTGCTTGACAAACTTGAGGCTTCCTGTAAACTATTCAAAACTATTTGTCCACTTGCAGGGGTTAACCTGAATCCAAGTAGTGTTCTCTTTACCTGTACGTCTCCCATGTTGACCCTATCAAAGTGAGAGCACTCCCCGCTAAACTCTGTTAGTACAATGGAGAGGAGATATTCCAGGGTTTCTCAATAGGGAGATTTGCCCTGATGGCAGGACTTGTAGGCTGGCTTTTCAAGTCTTTGCAACCTTGAGTCTTAAACACTTAAACTGGAGTTCAACAAATGTTAAAGGCAGTAGAAAGAATTCAGATCTAGAGATGAACACAAAATTAAATAATCTGGCTCATAAAATAATATTATTTCATTCTCAGGTTGACATCCCTTCATGGTTGGCTCCTCACAAAGCTTTCCTCTTGCCTTCATAGGACAGTGGGCATCTTTAACTCAAGTCCTTGGAAGGACCCACAGGCATTGACAGATGACTCAAAGTAGAGAAGCAAAAAGTAAGTCTCATAGCAGAGGTGTCCCCTTTATTCTTGACTCGAGGGAATTGCTGGAGTTCCATTTACTTCTAAGGCCCCTTCTCCCTCATCATGGAATGTCACTCTCTTTAGGGAGAAGCTCACTCGTATCTTGGACTTGTACCCTGTGTCCTCAGTAGGTCAAGCATCAGGGTTCCAATCGAGTCAACCTAATCTACACAAAGGAGCCCTCCCCATGAGAAGAGGGAGTGCTGTGTCACAATACAACCCCTTTCTAGTTTCCAGAATGCTGGGTGTAGATTTTTTTCTTTTTTTCTTTCTTCTGTTTTCTTCTTTCTTTTGGGTATAGATTTGTAAAATAGAAATCAAACAATGGAGAAATTAAATTGCTGTGCATGCGTGACTGTATCTTACCTAGAAGTCAACTGACCCTTTCTTGTGATAAAATGATATAGATGGTATTATTTTTGAAAGGTTATTGAGATTTTTCAGACTCTGAGAAGGACATTGAGGTCATTCCTGGGTAGGGTATTTCCCAGCTGATTAGTTTCTTGATAAATTATGAAAACATGGCACCCAGCAATGACCTGAACTCTAAAACAAAATGATGAGGTCCTGGCTACCCTTGACCTGAGAAGTTCCAGGGAGATCTCAAGATGGTGTGTGTTTGTTTTAACTTGACCTAAATATAAAAAAAATATTCTTCAAAATATTAGGCTTCTGTTGGTTCACTGACCAAAAGGAGAAAAGAGTTGTCTTTAATGTTTAATCTGTTTAACACTGTGGTGGTATTGCAGATCTGCTCAGACCAATGATTTTGTATCCTCAGTAAACACTCCAGAAACCGAAATGGTCTGATGTCTGAAAAGAGAACAGCCAAGCTCTCAAACCTGGAGTACATCTGACATCAAAACAGATTGCAGTCCCCAGAAAAAAACTTCATTAAACCAGACATGTTTGAAATATGGGAACTCCTTGTGGAACCACAATGAGGAGAGATCAGACAAAAGCTTTCAGCGTCTCTATTGTAGAATCTCAACTCGAGTTTATGAGGAGACCTAGGACATAATTAAAGTACTAGTTTCATGATTCTGGCTAATACCCACTTTGAACTGTGAAACAATGTTAAAAGTTAGAATTATTTGGAGGGATGAATTAACAGATACTGGGTTTCCAAGAAACTGAGGGACGTGTTTTATTTTCCCCATTTAAAAAATCCAGATGTTTCTTAAATACGTGTTTTCCATAGATGCGACTGATGATTATAGAGCAATGTCAAAGTGTAAATTTTCAGAATAAGTGCTATGCTCCAGAAATAGAGCATAAAGTTAACCAAAGGCTATAGGAGGGCTGTCTGGAAAGTATCCAGCCATGTGATATGAAAAATAGAGGCAGTTATGGCTGGATTTTTTCTGGACAGCCCTCATACAATCTAAAAGTGGGAACTACCATGACATCTGACTGGCATCGGGTAATGCTTGGCCTAGAAGGGGTTCAAAAATGAGTGTTATTGAAGTTCTCACTACATCTTGAAATAAAAGTGTTTCTTACAGATTATTTAGACATTTAACAGAAGTCTTAATTTATTGGACAATTTGACAAGCAAGTCGTTTTGTAATGATTTGTAGAAGGAAAGGCAGGAAATAGTTTGCATAATGATGATAATAATAATAGTAATAAGGAGGAGGAGGAGGAGGAGGAGGAGGAGGATGCAACATGTTGGCAGAAAATTTAAAGTGACCTTTAAAACTTTTTAAAACTTTAAAGTGAACTTGAAATGACCAACTTTAAGGAATCTCTTGGTCGTCTTCTGACCTTGGACATGGACTTATTACAAAGTCATTCGTGTGATTGTTATGGGAAACATTGAAATTTAAATGTCAGGCATTCAAAATTTAAATTTTTTTATAGGTTTTCTGATAAATTGTTAATGCAGCACTATTTTATATAATTGGTTATTAAATAGCACCCTAGGTTGTATAGTAATAATAAATGCAACATCATTTTTAATGAACTTCAATGGATTATTGCCCAAAATACTTCGTGTTACCCGCACCAAAATCTGTAAGGCTGGAAGTGTAGACATATTACCCTTTTACAGAAGATTTAAGAAATGCAAACTTTTAATTTGTCTAAAGCTGGAGACTGCTGGGACCAGGACCAATTCTGACCCTGTGTTTTAATGATTGAGGAAGACAGTTTCGGTTTGGGGTTGCTCTTGAATGAGACCTAAAGCATTAAAAATATTCTTAGCCTACTTCTAAGCACTTCCCAGTGATCGAATGGAAGGTAATTCTTCATTTTAATCTGTGATTTAGTTTATTCTGTTAATTCTAGGTACCATTTTGTGTTCTATTGCAGAATTGCCTGGTTTATTTCATTTGCATTATATTTCAATCTGAGGGAATTCACATTATTTCTATGAACAATAAATAGTTTGTCACCATCATTTATGCTGCATATGCTGAAAACAGATAAAGTTGTAAAGAATTGAGCATAAACTCCTGGTATTTAAAGAACTTTTAGAATAATTCAATTCTTACTGAAAAGAACTTCTTGAGAATTATGAGGGGGAACCCCCTAAAAAACCAGAATTTATTTTTTTAAAATTGTGTATTTATTCTTATATGTTTAAAGTTCAGTCACCTTCAAAGTACTCTCCGTGTGATGTAATACACCTATTGAGATGCTTTTTTCCCACTGCTCCAAACAGTTTAGTACTTCTGTTGTTTTTTGTTTCCCATTTCCCACATAGGCAAAACGTTTCCCTTTGAGGACATTTTTAATATGGAGAGACAAAAAAAAAGTTGCTTGGGGTGAGACTGGGTGAATAGGGAGGGTGGGGCATAAGAGTCATGCCATTTTTGGTCAAGAACTACTGAAACAGTGTGATGTGGGCAGGTGCACTGTCATACCTCACATTGTTCATGTAAATCACCTGTCATGAAATGGGCAAATGCATTGTAAGAGTCTCCAAAAAAAATTCACTGAAGCTGAACGCAGCCTCTCACAACAACCCCAGCAGGTACACTGATGCAGATGGGGTCCTAGAACACTCACCTAGCAGGGGAAGCCTGTACTATAAGAGGCCTGCCCTCCAGAAGATAGTCCCAGTTCTTTTGAGGTCCCCCTTCATATTTTATTTAAAGAAATTTTGTCTAATAAACAACAAGGCATATACAAATATGATGTTTAAGAGAAAGATAAGGTAAAGATGTGAACTTGGTTATCAGTAGCATGAGGTCAATCATTGAGGGGGTAAACATGGGTGGAGAAGATGAGAAGAGTTTGAGACCCTTAGGTGAGCCATGCCCATGTGTAGAGCCATGGTCTTCTTCCTGGGGGTACAGGAGAATCACCTCCAAGGTTTGAAAACAGATAGTGGTATCTGGACCTCCTCCCCAGGGCTCCTGCTACAGACATCCGATGTAGCACCTGGGCATCAGAATTTTGTAGACATTTCCTAAATGGTTGTAGTGTGCAGGTGGGGTTGAGAACCGTTCTGTCAGAAGGTAAGAAGAGGAAGGGGAACCCTCAAAGGAGACTGGGAGAAATAAAGAATATTGTCTCAGAAGCCAAATGCAGAAAGTAGTCTGTGATTACTGTGAATTTATTCTGAGTAATACCTTTCAACACCTCTGAGTGTGTGATATGTCCTCTAGCTGAAGGATCCAGAACTGGTAGGGAGAGGACCCTAGCAGGAGTCTTGTCACCCTCCTGTCAAACCCTGCGCCCAGTCAATGACTTAGTAGTGAAGGGCATTTCTGAAATACTGGACAAGCTCCCTGGGCTTACGGCTCTGTGTATGCTAGAAAGCACACGCTCAACACTTGATGCTTTTCATTAAGATTAAAGAATTCTCAAGTGCGAGTGACAGAGTGTGTTGATATATGATTATAGTCATAACACTGTGCTTTTTTTGTCTTCAGAGGAATTTTCCCCATGGTTTTAACCTGACATCCAGACAACAAAGCTCACTGATTACACTTAATACGAAAATTTAATAACCCCCTTATTGAGTATTTTTCCTGCAGCCTTGGATTAACCTTTAACAAATAAAGCTTTAGTTGCCACACAGCCTCAAGAATGTTCTCTCCGTGATGAATGTGTCTAAGTCTATGTGGACTCGAGGCTACTGGGGGCTGGGAGAGTCACATTGTGATTGGGACAGCCCCTAGGGAGCCAGCGCTACTGAATCGAAGATGCCAAGATACCAGGAATGACTTCCAGGGCCCAGAGCCCCCTCTTTGCCTTCTACTATACTACAAGTTAGGGAAGAAACCCATTTCACCACATATTTAAATGCTAGACATGTCTAAAAGGCAGGATTGTCCATTTCTATTATAAATGGTCATCTCCTTAAAAATTGAACGATAGTTTACCGTGTGTCACAGCATGGAGGGTGGGGAGGGGCCATGATGTGCTTGAGTGGCTGATGTTGTCATGGAAATTAATCCACCCGATATGGACAAGGAAAAATGAATCAAAACGGTTCCTGTTTCATGTTGTGAATATCTCACAAATGTTATAAAGCAATGAGGATTTACTATTAGCAGACACTAGTCCAGAGGTACAAGCTAGCAGAGAATTGAAAAGAATTTGGAAGAAAAGCTGTGGAAAGACCAGACAATACTACAGGATCTTTCCAAATTGCTCTTCCTCTGGATTTGTTAGATGATATTACAAGGCCTCCTGCAGGAATTTGCTATAGTGCTCTCTTTAAAGCAACAGGAATTTTGATTTACGATCATTTTCGTCATGATGTTTTCAAAGACCTTTTAAAGGAATGAATGTGGAATGCAAATTTGTATTTTTTGGTGGTTAAATTGGGTAAATGTAAAGTCTGAGTTATGTTTTGAGTCTCTAATATTTAACATTATAACTTTGTTTTTCATTTTCAGGTAAGCCTAGAATTTTATTATTGATACAAAATGACAGTAGGTACTTATTACATGCTTCAGTGGATTTGCACCACGTGTGATGTGTTTTTATTAAGTAAAAAAGTTTTCTAATACATATACATGTACATAGTATATAAAACATATAAAGCACATATATTATACTCATATATATACAAGATCCAGCACAAATAACATCCCTTTTTTTTTATGAGCTGGTAATCTAGGCCAAAATCATAAGCATGTAATTCTGTAACATAATGATATCATAACTACATTAACATAAATACTTTAAAAAGGATGCTACTTCTGCTGGACCCTGTATATACTTAACACTTATTTGTTCCAACAAAACCTTATATCCCTTCTTATGCACTAGATCTTATTCACTAAAAGTTCTTTTTGTACCACTGTATCTGTTTGAAATCAAGGTCTCTGGCTTTCAGATATATTTTTAATTGAGAACAGATGAGCCCCTGGACATTCTCGGTAAATTATTTTTGACTGTGGTGTGTGTTCCTCTGGGCTCTGCACCCAGATGTCTTTTTTTTGCTCCCTTAAAAACATGACTGGTGAGTCTTAGGGAGGGGCCAGCTCAAAGGCCCCATGCCCGGCGGAGGACACGTTACGGTTCAAGCACGTACCGGCCCAGTCAGGCCTGTACGGACAGGCTGAGCAGACACTGAGGAGAGCCTGCCTGGCCTCTCGAGGAGGGGCACACTTAGGCATTGTTCTTGTCCCATAGCGAGGTGACTACTGATGAGGCAGGATAGGCCCTGGAGCGAGCTGAGTGTCCCCTTTTGCTTCGGGATTCAGGATGCCCATCACTGATTCTAGGAAAATCCTTTGATCCCCTTGTACACGCTGTGCAGAGACGTGAGTAATTGCTGTCTAAGTCCCAATTTTTTTATTAAGCGTTGGCACATCCTGCAGCAGGAGCGAGAGAAGAACGTGGTGATGCTATGGGTCAGCCACCTTAGAAGAAAAGAAAAATGGGATCAGTGGAGATAAGTACAGTGACAGCTCCTTCGTTTCTTTCATGGTCGGTGTTCTGTGGAAGATGGCAGTAAAATGGACCCCAGTGTTACCCTGCTGGGCGGGGACTTGGTGACTGTCATCGTGGTGTTTGTGATGAATGGTGTCTGTGTCCAGTTAGGGGCCACATAACAGCCACACCTTCCAACCATTTTACTACAGGTATCAAAATGAGTGGGTGTGGGTCTGTGGACTCTCTCAGTCTCCTCTCCTTGCACTGTGGGTGGGGTCAGTGGCGACACTGCCAGTGACCTCCTTTTCCCAAGGGTGGAACTTCCACTTGCTCTGGGACAGCAGTCTTCCTCTAATTTTGCACTTGCTACTTCAGATCACCTATGCCGATAGGGTGTTCCTTCTCCTCTTTTTCTCTCCCTTTTTCTAACTTAAAACATTTCATTGCCTTGCTTAAGGACCTGAAAGGCCAGAAGTCATGAACTTGACGGTTTGTTAAGAGTTACGAGGCAAGAGGGAGAAAAGCTTTACTACCCCCCACATAAAAGGAGAGGTGTTCTGAGGGCACCTGTGACGTACCTTTGGATCTTTGGGACATGGTTGCCCGAAGGTGGGAGTTTGAGCCTAGACTGAGGGGTCAGAAGTTATTGAATGAAGCCATCCTGTCCTCATTGCGACTCAACTGCTAGCGCTTCCTTCCTTGCCTCTGGGTGCAGCCTGGGGCTGCCTCGTCAGGGTGAGCAGGGCCTGTGCGAGCAGGGCCAAGTCCTTAGCAACCAATTCAGGAGCTCTGTGGGGAACCAGGGGACCCCCGAGGTGTGCAAATACCCTGCAGAGCATACCCTCATCCCCTCATCCCAGCTCCTGTCCAGCTCATTCCTAGCCACCATGCTGTTTATTCGATAGTGGAGTGAAAAAAGCACAGTGAGAGAAACAGCCATCTTGTGTGAGCAGAGGCTGATGCACAAGTTGCCACAATGATTTGGTCACTGTGGGCTTGTGGCGGCAGCAAGGGGAATAATGAAGCACCTGGGAGGTCCCAGTGGACGTGAGATGGTGATTAAGCAGTTGATATTTCTTATGTCGAGCCTGGACACCCAACTTGACCTACTTACAAGTTGAGGTTAGGCATCCAAGAGACTCAGCCTCAGAAGATGTGTGAAAAATGTCCACAGCTCCAGGGGAGTGTTTAAATGCTGCAGTTTTATCCCCATTTTCTTCAACATGAGACTGATACACGTGTGATTGGAAATGCTGTATTATTAGCCATTTAGCCAGTAATGGTGCATGCTTGTAATGCAGTCTGGTTGAAGCTGTGGAAATATTAAAGGAAAAAACTGACAATAATTGTACATACAAAGGTTGTCTGGAAAAAATCCAGCCATTAATGCCTCTATTTTCAAAATTATATGGCTGGATACTTTCCGGACAGAGCATATCAGTATACCTATGAGCTCTGTCCGGTAAGTATCCAGCAATGTAATATGACAGTGTTATATTGACAGTGGCTAGATTTTTCCCAGACAGCCTTTATACACACACACACACACACACACACACACACACACACAGATATCTATCTATAAGTACATAAATATATTTGCAATAGATAGATGTATCTATGTATCCAATTGCAGTTTTACAGATTAGCTGTTTAACTGGTCAAGGGCAGTTAAGCTTAATTAATGTGAATTTAGCCCCTTAAGTTAATAAACTCCCATCAGAGCTATGAATTGAGAGGGTGAGAGAAAGTTGTCTATTTAATAGCTAATTTGATAGCTTACTGTATCATTTTCTAGATTTTTTGCATGCTCAGAATAATGTATTTTTTATTTCTTTTTAATCAAGAAGATTTAAACTAATTTTTGTTTTTAAAACTAAAAATTAGTACACCTTTTACAGGAAATTTGAGGGTTTTTAAAATTTAACTATTATAGCATTTTTCTTGTGCCTCTAACCCAAGAAGCAAACATATTTCTATAAGATTGCCTATACTTTGAGCCACATACTGATTTTTGAGTTATTATTTAGCTAAGATGGACAAAGGAAGAGGGTCGTGAACACCACCCTCTCTGCCCCCCAATCTCCGGCCTCAAGGCTGCTTTTAGTGGTGAGTGAACAGATGAGAGAGTGCCGGGGCATTGGCGTCTGACTTAGTATTTGATAGAATCGAGAAGCTTCTTTAGGTGTCTAATTTTCTGTGGGGGAAGTTTAAAACTAAAAAATTGGGGTTTAAATGTAGTGATTAAAATTCAGTTGTGGGAGAACAAGAAGAATGTTTGAGAATTCTTTTCATAATCATCCGACTGTCAGTATAAAAACATTTTTTACACTTTGCCGAGGTAAATTCAATAGAAAAGTGAACAAATCTAAATATGAAGCTCAATGACGTTATACTGTGTATACAGCCACATGACCGCTGCACTGACCAAAATTTGGAACTTTTCTGTGACCCAGTAAAGTTCCTTTTTTCATTTAATATCACCAGCCCAATTAAACCACTATTTTGATTGCTTTCACCATGGATTAGTTTGGTCTGTACCTCAACTTTAGATAACAGGAACCGTACACTATGCTTTCTTTGGTGTGTCTGGCTTCTTTTACTTGGTGTAAATGGTTTTAAGTTTACATACAGTTGAATTTATGTTTTTCTAGGTATACAGTTCTGTGAGTTTTAACATACACAGAGATTCCTGTAACCATCACCAGTCAGAATGCAGAAGAGTTCTACTGGCCCCCAAATCTCCCTTTAGAGTCAAATGCTCCCCCCCAGCCCCAATCCCTGGCAACCAGCGCTCTGTTCTCCATCCCCATAATTATGTCTTTTCCCACAGTGCCATGTAAACCATACACATGCAGCCTTTGATTCTGGCTTCTTTTACTTAGCATAATGCATCTGAGATTCCTCCATGTGTAGCACAGTTTGTTCCTTCTTATTGCTTAGCGCTGGTCCTTCATGTGACGATGCCCTAATTATTTATTCTCCTGTGGATAGTCCTCTATGTGCTTACCATTTTTTTGTCTTTCTGAATAAAGCTGCTACAAATATTTCTGAACAAGGTTTTGTGGCTATAGCAATTAATTTCTCTTTGGTCTAGATCTAAAAGTGGAATGGCCAAATCATAATGGAAATGTAAGAATCACTTTATTAGCAACTGCTAACGGGTTTTCCAAACTGATAATAGAATTGTACACTCTCACCAGCTCCTCTGTGTTCTCACCAACACTTGATAGTACCAGTCTTTTTAATTTTATCATTCTGGTGGGCATCTTTTGATCTCACTCTAGTTTAATTTAAGTTTTTCTGATGACTAATGATGTTGCATACATTTTCATGTACTTATTGGCCATTCTGATATATTTTTTTATCATTATTTTTCTACTATTGATTTGTAGGAATTCCTTATGTATTTTTCATGCAAATCCTTTGTTAAATATATGTATTGTGAATGTTTTCTCCCAGTCTGTATATTACCTTTTCACTCTCTGAATGATGTTTTTGATGAGTGAAAGTTTTAAATTTTGATGGTCCATTTTACCATATTTTTTCACACAATTAATATTTTTTGTGCCTTAGCCAAGAAATCTTTGCACACTTCCCAAAGACATCATTCTATGATTTCTTTCAAGAGCTTGATAGTTTCAGCACTCCTTCTCCTGTTTCTCTTTTTCTTCTTCTTCCTTCTCTTCCTTCTTGAAGATTGTGTTGACTATATAGATATTTTGCATTTCATGTAAATGTTATTATCAGCTCATTTATTTAAAACATTCTGCAAGGGTTGTGAGAGATCGCCTTAAATTTACAGATCAATTTTGCAGACTTGTTATCTTTTTTTAAAAATTTCCTTATTTATTTTTTTCAGTTATAGGTGACTTTTAATATTTTATATTAGTTTCAGGTGTGCAGCACAGTGGTTAGACATTTGAATAATTTATGCAGTGATCCCCTCATTAGTCTAGTACCTGCCTGGCACTAAACATAGCTGTTGCAACATCATGACTATGCTATTCTTTACATCCCCAAGACAATTTTGTAATAATCAATTTGTACTTCTTAATTCCTTCACCTTTTCCACTTAGCTCCCTAGACTTGATATCTTAATAGTATTGAGTCTTTCTATTCACAAATGTGGTAATTCTTTCCATTTATTTAGGATTTTTAAAGATTCTCTGAGCAATATTTTGTAGTATTCAGGGTAGAGTACTTGAACATCTTTCATTATTTTTCTTTTTACTAGGTATTTGATAATATTATAAATGGTATTGTGGTAATATATACATAACATAAAATTTACCATTTTAACCACTTTATAATGTTCAGTTCAGTGGCATTAAGTGCAGTCTCATCATTGTGTAACCATCACCACTATCCATCTCCAGAACTTTTTCATGAACCTAAATAGAAAGTCTGTATCCATAACATCATTTCTACGTCCTAGCCCCCAGCCCATGGCAACCACATTGTACTTTCTGTCTCTATGAACTTCACTACTCTAGGCAACTCACATGAGTGGGATCATGCAATGTTTGTCCTTAGGCATCTGGCTTATTTCACTTAGCACAGTCTTTAATGTTCATACATGTTGGAACATGTATTATAATTACATTCCCTTTTAAGGCTGAATAATATTGCATTGTATGTATATACCACATTTTGTTTGTCCACTCGTCTGTCAATAGATATTTAGGTTGTTTCCATCTTTTGCCTTTGTGAATAATGCTGCTGCTAACATTGGTGTACAAATATCTGTTTGAGTCTTATTTTTAATTTTGTTTTTATATACCCAGAAGTGGAATTACTGGATACTATGTTTAATTTTTATGGATGTAAGTTACATTTAGAACTTTGTGTATAAATTGTTTGTTGTCAGTATTTAGAAATAGAATGGATTTTTGGATGCTACTTTATACCCGGTGACCTTTCTAAATTTACTCGCTAGATTTAATATTTTGTAGATTCATTTAGACTTTCCACATAGACAATCATGTCATCTTTGAATAAAAACAGCTTAATTTGTTTTGCTACTTATGCCTTTTTTTCTTTTTGCCTTATTTCACTAGCTAGGCCCTCCAGTGCAATGTTAAACAGAAATGGTAAAGTGGACATCCTTGTCATATTCTCAACATAACGAGGGAAGAGTCCAGTTTCACTATCAAGTGTTATGTTAGCTATAAAATTTTTGTGCAGATACCTTTTGTCTGATTGAGAGAGTTCCCTTGTATTCTGAGATTGCTAAGAGTTTTAAAACTATTAAGAATGGGTGTCAAATTCAATAAATTTCTATTTTTGATTATCTGAGTATGATAATTTGAGTGAATGTTACTGATTCAACATAAGTTTACTGCTAGTATATAGCAGTAAACAAAGGATATATAAGTCACTACCATCTTGGAGCTTATAGTGTATAGAGACACACTATGAACAAAAATGAACAGACACTATATATTACATTAGAAGATGGTAACTACTATAAAAAATAAACAAGGAAAGGGCATGGGGTGCCATGGTTAGAGGGAGAAGTTGTAATTTTAAATAGCGTGGTGAGAGAAGGACTTACTGTGAGGATGATATTTGAGTGAAGACCTGAAGGTGATGAGTGAGAAAGTGTGGCAGATATATGGGAAAAGGGTGTTCTAGTCAAGGGGAAGAGTAAATGCAAAGCTTGGAGGCAGAACTCTACTTCATGTGCATGGGGACAATAGGAGAGACAGGGTGACTTGGAGTGGAGTGAGTGAGGGGTGGGATAATAGTGGTAGTAGCGATAGTAGTCATAGGACTACTACTACTACTACTACTACTACTACTACTAACAATAACCATAAATGCAAATTGTCTAACAGTTGCTTTTTGCCATGTACTCTTCCAAATCCATTAAATAGTGACAGCAAAAGATGAGGTCAGAGGTGTGAGGTAAGGTGAGATAAGTGAGTAGGTCAAGTCACGTGATGCTCTTGTTGGCCGGAATAAAAACTTTTGATTCTAGTGAGATGTGGAGCCACCTGGAGATTTTGAGCAAATAAATGAAGCACAAATAGAGTACTCAGGCTGCTGTGTTGAAAATAGGATGTAAAGAGGATAAGGGTTAAAGTAGGCAAACCAATTAGGGCGTTATTGTAATAATCTGCAAGGTTGATGGTAGCTTACAGGTGGAGAGCAATGGTTGGAATCTGGATACGGATTAAAGAGAGAATTGACAAGATTTGTTATTAGATTAGAAACGGGTGAAAGAGAAAGAGAAGATCCAAGGATGACTCTGAGGCTTTGGATTGATGATTAGAAATGAAGTTTCCACTGACTGAGGTGGAAAGAGGGGTGAGCTCATTGGAGTGGGGCAGGAACTAGATTTTGACATAGTGAATGTATCCTTTTGCAAAGTTTTCAAATATACTGCAAGAAAGAGTCATGGAAAATTAGAAAAATATTAAAAGGATAAAAGCAGAGGTAATTCAAATTCAGCCCTTGAAAATCAGCTTTTAGATGGACAGTTTCTTTAGGAATCCAGATTTCACCTTGGGGATACTGGCTACAACTTTTATTCTTATTTTATGGCACCTACTTATGATTCTAATATTGATGTTATGATGGTCATGTCAGATTTTAATAAATAAGAGTCCTTTAAAAGAATGTGGAGATTGACATAAGACTGCCAATTTTTCATTTTATCAACTATATTTTTGGTAAACATTTTATTTTCTCTTACCGTCATCTCATGAAAGGGGGAAAATATGGAGGAACTGTCATACATTCATTTAACTCTTGTGACTGCACTTCAACCATATATGTTTAAAAGCAAACACTTTAAAGACTGTGGGATAGTCTTTCTGCTGTTCTGTGGTTCCACGCATAGAGGGTGTACCCTGCCGTGAGGAGGGGACGGCAGGTGCGAAACTTCTCTTCTCCCAGCAGGGCTTAGTGTGTGACAAATCTTCTGTTCTCATCTCCTGTCCCATGTTCCTTAACTGAGTGTCATTCCAGTCCTTAAGAGTTTTGTTTGTAGAAGCAATGTGGCACTGAAGAGAAAACCAAGTATTTCGTCAGGCATACTCAAAGATAGAACTAGCAATCTATTGTCCTCTGTAGGAAACACGGGCTGGCCTTGTGATTGGCCTTGCTAAGAAATAGTGTATTGGACTTCATTTGGACATTTTCTTAAGGAATGTCGAAGGTCATTTTGACTATATGCAATTTCTGCTCTAAGGAATGACTTTATCACAAGATATGGTTCTATGCTGGTCTCAGAACAAAGGATAATCCTTTTAATGGACTATTTCAACCTGATGAAAACATATTTATTTTTCTCATTTTGTTGTAGATAAATTCTCAGACCTGCAATTAAAACTCAGTAATTTAAGGGAATGGTTCAGTGTTTCCATTTGTGAAAACACTTGGGGTCTTGGAGTATGAGTTATTTCCTGACCCAAAGTCTCAGAGAGTGGAAGTATCATCTTCTTCTCTGGTGTTCTTTAGAAATAAAATTAAAAGAGATAACATGTGTAACATGGGCCCAGAGCCAGGCACATAGCAGAGAGAAAAGCAAGTGTTAGTTCCTTCCTCTTGCCTCATTATCATTCCCCAACTTGATCCCACTTTTAAATGTTACAGCTGAATATTTGTGTAATAGCTGTGGTTACATCAAGTGAGGTCAGATGGTGGAGATAGTTGAGTCTTGAGTCAAAGCCAAGGTCTTTCTGAGACGTCAGAGTGGAGAACACAGGCAAGTTCAGGGTTTAGAAGGTGAGTTGAACTGGTATCCTGAGATAAAAGCCTTGGTGGCAAACATGGGCAAGAGAAGGTCCAAGTGCTGGGTGGCGCCTGGTGTTAGGGATACCAGGAAACAGGTAAGCTGTGGCCATCAGCTGAGACAAGTGATTCCATTCAGTTCAACAAACATTTATGGATTCCCCTGCTGTGTGCACTAAATGCTCTAAGATTCCTGAAATCTTAGGAACAGCTGAGCATGTGGCCAAGTATAATGTATGTTTGACTGCTGATCTTGGGCAAAGAAAATCTCTGTTCCGGCTTTAGTAAGCAGGTTTGGGCAGACAAAGCTCACAGTGAGAATTGTGTTGGGGGTGTGGTGGGGATGATACATGTTTGTATGTGCTGCGGAAATTTATTGTAACCCACGACAGGATCTCATGAAGACCCACAGTTTAAATCAAGCTTGTCTGACCTGTGGCCTATGGGCCACATGTGGCGCAGGACGGCTTTGAATGAGGCCCAACACAAATTTGTAAACTTTCTTAAAACATTATGAGAGTTTTTTGTTTGTTTGTTTGTTTGTTTGTTGTGATTCTTATTTTTTTAGTTCATCAGCTACCATTAGTATTAGTGTATTTTATGTGTGGCCCTAGACAATTGATGCTTCCTCTTCCAATGTGGCCCAGGGAAGCCAAAAGATTAGACACTCCTGGTTTAAATGGTCCACCTGGGTGGGCTATTACCATTCGTGTCTGTCTCCCTCTGGTGCTAGGTTTCTTTGGTTCTGAGTGTTTCTAAAGCAGAATTCTTTCCATTCAACCATATCCAACAGACATCTTAAACTAGAGTTTGGGATGGAAGAAACATGCTGTGATAGGTTGGACCACGTGGGGCTTCACAATCATGTTATTAAATTCCATTATTCTGAACTGGGTATCCTGCTCCTACAAGATCTTATGGGATATTTTGCATATGAAAGAAAAAAGTTGGTATTCTTTCCTTTCTCCTCCCTTCCTTCTTCCCTCCTGTCCTTCCTTCCTTCCTTCCTTCCTTCCTTCCTTCTTTTTTTCTTGCTGGGTCAACAATTAACCACTCTGTAAGGAACAGGGGTGACATAATCCCATCAGGAATTGGCACACAGTTTCTGGGAGCCCCAGGCATCACAAGCTCTTTTATATACTTTGAAATAGTCTAGGAATTGGGGTGAGAGAAGTTTGAGTGTTGGTTTATTTTATGCTTCCAACTGAGAATAATTCCGTAAATACTAGAAATTTTGCAGGGGGGAAAACCCATTTTCACTAAATGATTAACTAACAGGCAAGAGATATTTGAATAGGTGGAGACTAGGATTGGATTCTTTGAACTTTTATGTAGGCAGAACTTTCCATGCAGAAGTAATCGCCAAAGTTAGGGAATTCGTTTCTGGTAATAAAGCCACTATTCGCACGAACGCTGCATTCTCATTATAAACCCCCAGCACTGCGGGCCTGCTGAAGCTAAGGAGCGCCAGGAGGCTGGCCTCTCCACTGCACGCGCACCTCTAGGCCCAGAGGCCTCCCTGGAAGTCAAGCAGATGTATTTTTTTTGTTTTGTTTTGTTTTTTTTAGGATAAGGAATCATGTGCAAAATCTGTTTTAGGAACCAATACGTTACATTTAAGATTATGGAAATGAATGGAAAGAAAAGCATTTGGCAAACAACTTTAACTTTGGGGACGGGAAATCCCTCACATCCACGGGGCCCTCCTTTGCAGAGTCCCAGCAAGAACCTCTGAGAATCCTGAGGGCGAGGCCTGGGCTCTGAGGGCGGGGCCTGGGCTCTGGGCGACCTCCCCGGGGCTCTGGGAGTGTCCATCCTGTCCTGGAAACACACGCAGCGCAGCGTGGTGACACCATCGCTCCGGGTTTGCCCGCTGGAGCCAGCATCTCTGGGTCCACACCGACTGAGGCCTGGACAGGTTTCTAGGGGCACTTCCGCTTCAGCTTGTTTCTATTTTAAAGCCTGGAGACAATTAAAGACCAGTGTCTGGTGCCAGTGTTTTTTTTTCCCTCTACAGTTCAGCTATTCTTAGAAACAGTTGAGCCAGTGGTGGTGGAGACTGAAAGCGATGGAATCTTTTCCTTCGTGTGGCAACAACGTAGTTTTCCTGTGGAAGCTTAGTGGTGCTTTTCTTGGGCTCAGCGGTGCGGCTGATGCGGCTTGGATGGCGTATGCCCGGGGCGCACACACACTGAGCCCTTTGGAAAGGAAGGCCACGGAGCAGTGGCAGGCACCGAGGAAAAAGCAGGACTGGCGTTCCATAGGCAGCTGGTTTATTTATAGCTCCTCAAATGGTGTTTGTTCAACTGCCCTGAACTTTTGGGAAAGTTCAAATATGGAAACTGCAGTGATAAAAATGCTAATTGTATTATTAAAATGTCTGTGAAGCTAAGGCTGCATTTTGGGAAAAGAGGCTGCTTTTCATAGGGTCATGTGGAGTGAAGAAATTCATTCAGTCCGACTTTGTTGAGCACTCACTACCTAAGAAACAAGGTTAATTAAGGTATTTTTTTTATCTTCGAGGAGAAGAAATAAGAAATGCACAAGTATCGCTGGAATAAAAATAACCAGGAACGTTATTACCCAAAAGGATATATTAGAAAAGCAATTTGCATGTCGAACTAGGAACATTCCAGAAGAATTCAATGTGAAACATTGTTTGCTTTTGTATATGTTTGAAATTCTCCCTAATAATAATGAAAACCTATAAGAAAAAAAGAAAAAGTAGTATTTATTTTGAAACAATTAAATCAAACAGGAAAAATCCCCCTGCTGAGTGTAGCCTAGATGGCTCTTTAAATGAATATTTATAATCATATTTGCATATATTAGGAAATGAAAACTGAAAACTTATGAGCTAAGTCCTTAACACAATACAATGAAAAAAAAAAAAAAGAACAATCACAGAGCAAGCCAAAAGAAAGCACAAGAAAGGTAAGCCTAAAGATAAGGATGGCAGTCGACGAGCTAGAAAACAAAGTACCATATTTTGCCGAGTACAGTGCACTCCCATGTATAATAGGCACCCATGTTATTGGGCCAAACTTTCAGGGAAAAAAATAAATCTCTTGTTTTAATTTTTTAATTTAAATTTTTATTTCTTTACATTTAGGTACTTGTTTTTTGTATTATAATGGAATTTTAGCATTTATTTTTTAACGTATCATGATACAAGAAATTTTATGGAACAAAACAAATAATTACAAAACACAGGAGAACACATACAAGCTACAAGCAATTCTATGTATAAAAATGTTTTAATACCCAAAACCGATGATCATATTTCAGGACATTAGTTTGCATATGGATATTGTTGATTTCTAGAGTTACACTTTTAACTCATAAGCATAAATAAAAAAATTAAAAAATTTATATGGATACAGAATTGGTACTACCCATGTATAATGCGCACCCTTATTTTTCCCTCCCAAATTTGGACCAAAACAATGCACTTGACACATGGCAAAATATGGTAATACTGCAGAAAATCAGACTAAAAGCTAACTCTTTGAAAGGAGTGATAAAGCAGTCTCTGATGTGAATGAACAAGCACAGGAGGAGGAAGGCCTGGAAGAAAAAAACCTAACTACAGATGCAGATTTAAAAACCTATCAGAGAATACTCTAGGTAAGTTCCTGACAATGTGTTTGGAAACTTGGAGAATCTGGACAACTTTCTAAAACAAATACCAATTGCAAAATTTGATGAAATAAAAAGACTGAATATACCTATAACCACGAAAGAAGTGAATTCAGTTAATAATCTCCAGCTTTCCCCTGGCCCCCTCCCCTCTCTAGAAAACAAGCCAGACACAGCCAAGACTACAATATCTTCAAAGAACAGAGAAGTACTACTTTGTATAAACTTTTGTAAAAAAAAAAAAAAAAAAAAAAAAAAAAAAAAAAAAAAAAAAAAAAAAAAAAAAAAGAAAAGAAAAGAAAAAAAAGAACAACTCCCCAAATCGTTTTATATGTATAACCTTGACAAGAAAACTGTACAAGTAAGGTAAAACAAAGCAAAATTACAAGTCATTTGTCAATTATGAACACAAGTGCAATGATCTGAAATAAAATATCAGCACACCGAATCTATCAAAATATTTTAAAAATACATTTTTGCCAACATTGCAGTATGGCTTGTGAGCAAATTATTTAATTGTAATTCACCACATTCATACATTTAAATATGTACAAACATTACTGCATATTGCTTAAAGTTTTATGTCTTTGCAAAATATGAAACACAGTTAAGTTATTATCTATCTCTGGTGATGGAGTTTGAGGAATGAAGTGGGGTGCTTCAATTGTCACCCAAATGTTTTATTTATTTTAAAAAAAGAATAACTGAAGCGAAGATTAGGTTAAGGATAACATTTTTGAGAATCAGTAGAAGAATCCATTGGCAATTGATATTCTCTATTTTTCTGAATTATTCAGATATTACACAAGTAAATATTTTTTATTCAAGGCAAAGAGAAGACAGACAAAATTGAAAACTTTTCAGTTAATATTTTCCATTTTTATTCACATATGCGCTAGAAGATGCTCAGCTTATAATTTATTTTGCTTGTGAGACTGAGATACTGAAAGAATGTCTTCTTGGGTTTGGTCTCCCATAAAATGTTTATAACTTTTTGATTGATATTCTAGAATTCTTGTTTTCCACCTGTGGGGGTGGGGGTGGGAAAACCAATGATATAAATGTTTGACACAGAAAAAAGGATTAATCCTGTCAGCAATAGCCACCATAACTATGCCAGACACAAACTGTCTGCCCAGACACAAACTCTCTGGGAATTTTCACTTCCTCCAAGTCCCCAGGGTCCTCAAAATACTGCTGCTCTACTGTTACTTGGTTATTATAAAGGTAGAGATTGCATGTGTCGGTTTTGTTTTTGGAGCAATATTGTAAGTTTCTGGAGCGTTCTTACAAGTTTGGCATCCCTCACCGGGCTCAAGGCAGTGGGGGGCTGTCTGTGGATCCAGTGGGTGTTGTTCATCTATGTGTCATACATCTGTCATGTCTGTTGGTCTCGTTTTCCATTACGAAACACAGATACTTTGAAAAGACTGCCTGGCATAGCCTTTCTCTGTTGTATGACGGAGTGTTGGATAAACATCGACTGTGGATGGGAACTATGAACTGTCTTTCATCATAGGTTTATGCTTCCTTTAAAAATTATCTCTAGAATTATTTATATTCAGAAAAATTGCTCTTTCATAGAAACTTTCAGTTAGAGTAAAATGTTTCTTAGATTATCTTATTCTGATGAGGACATGATTCCAAGTTGTCATTTTATTCATTTGATATATTCTTGAAGAACGTACCCATGAACTGTTGAAATTCAAGTACTTGCCGTAATTGAATTTCAAATTGTATCTCTCTATTATAATCTGATATGCATTCCTACTGTGCTTTGGCTCTGAATATAATAAAAATCACATTTCAGAAATCTAAATTTCACCTCAAGGGATAGTTCTGGCCTTGTTAATGAACAGTTTGTGTGCATTGAACTCTTCTGAAAAAGTTTAATCAAATGGTCCCCAAACCTCTTCCTCTTTGAAAACTCATTACAGTACATCCTAAATACAAAACAAACAGGGAATCCTTTGTTATTAGAAAACCTCCCCAAGGTTGAACAAGTGTTGCTCAGAGAACTCAGTGCTATCAATGAATACCTATTCTCTTACTGTTTTCCCAGAGAGCAAATATGATGATGGGATTGCAGCATTTCCTTGTTTGTACTTAAATAGTAAAATACTACCTCTCTAAATGAGATCTTATCCCCTGTTAACAATTTGGTTAATAAGTGGTTAGTTTAAACCTCTTCGACCACTTAACATTTGATTTAAGTAGGCCCTTGGCCCCTGGTGGTCTGCAGACTTCCAAAAAATATCTCAAGTGTAGGAGTTTAGGAGTGTCTATGTCCTACGGAGAATGCTCCCACATAGGAGCTTTTCCTCCTTCTTTTTTGAAAGAATAACTAGAAGTTTGATAAATAATCAAGCTGTATATTACATCTCTAAATTGCCTTAAAATCACTCATCTGTGTCAAGGACTAATTCTGAATTTTTTTGTTTGTTTCTAATGACTTTAATTGATAGCTTGAAAAGATTGTGGTCCTCTGTGTGTGTGTGTGTGTGTGTGTGTGTGTGTGTGTGTGTGTGGTGTACCATATATTAAAATAAATGCTTTTGTTAGATAATAGCTTCTGGATTAGTTTGAGATAGTTAGGATTCATTTATTTAATCTAATTAAGCATACTAAACTCCATGTTCTTGGAAAAAGAAACGAGGCCTCTTTATAAGATAAAAGAAGAGAAAGCCTGACTCACTCCATTTCCCATCCTTTCCTCCTCTCTGGACTTGAGCATTCTTTCCTACGATGGAGCAGGCTCAGGACGGGGGAAGTCCACGCCCCTTGGGTCATGAACTGCCTGTTCTAGGTGCCCACGATTGAGATCCTTTGTTTTGTCTTACAAGAAAATATTTCAGGGTTGAGTTGGGTTTCCGAACTTCATTTGAGTGTTCAAGATAGGCATCGAGGTGACTTGACTTCTTGTCTGGGGTTTTACTTTCTTTGGGTTTTCCAGGCCTCGTTCTGCCCCTCTCACATTTTTTGGTTCTGATTCAGAGGAGACCTGTGCCTCTCGGAGTCATTCATCTCAAGACTGTTACATCAGAAATGGAACTGATCTCTCATGTCCTCATTTCTAGTGGAGTGAGATTTCAATCACTGTGGATGTACTCCCCCATCATACTGAGTTAAGTCTAATATTAAAAATGGTGGTAATAACAATAATAATAGTAAATATTAATTGAGCATTTAATTTGTGTAAAGCACTATGATTTAGGTATATTCATTTAATTCTTATAATAACTCTGAGGGTTAGAAAATGTTACAAGGGTGGGCTGATAAATTTTGCCTCTACTGTAATATTGTTAGACATTATCTGCATATAACCAGTTCTATGTGGTCACATGGCATCTCCCCTCCATCATTCCTGACCTTGCACACACAGATGCTTACATTTCTCACCCAGTGTACATCGACATGGAAGAGAGTTCAGACATGTGGTTCAAGCAGTGCGCTGTTACTGAATTCTTAATAGCGCAAAAATTTCCTCCAATTAGTTTGAAATTTTTAAAAAAGAAAGTGAAGACTTTTTAAAGAAGATCATTACAGGTGATGAAACTTGGGTCCATCATAATGACCCTGAGAACAAAAGGCAGCCCATGGAATGTCACCACAAGGGATCACCAAATTTGCCTCAGTTACTAAGCAGTGAATCTGAAATTTTAAAAAAGCAAGTCATGCCTCAAAGTTCCTGACCTCTATCATTTTGTCACATGTAACACAATATATATTCTAGCTGAAAACATTGAAATGTCCCCTGACCCCTTATCTCTTATCAGTCCCCACCGCAGCGATCTGGGTTCCAGATGGTTGTTTTTATGCATTTGTCATATATATAATGATTTCTTTGTAGGATTTAAAAAATACTAACACTATCACATTGTATGTCTTAGTCTGTAAGTTGTTTTTTTAATATAACAATATATTTTAGAGATGTTTCCAAAACAAACTTTTGGCCTATTTTTATAAAAACAGTTGCATAGTATCCCGCGGTATGGATATATCCCAGAATACTGAATCATTCCCCTCCACTTGGTGTTTAGACTTATTTTTTACAAAACAAAACTGCTGCAATTAGGGTCCTTGTGGAGATCTCCTGTGCACACTTCTTGGTGTTTCTAAGAGGATTAAATCATGCTGATGTTCTGTAGTGTGATTCGTGATACACTGACTACTTCACCTTTTCTTGTCTTCCAATGAGAAATTCACTTAGAACGTTAGAAAATTGTTTATAGAGGTCGTGTTTGACTGAAGAAGCACTTGTCCTTTAATGTCCAGGGGTTCATAGGATGGTAGAGCACATCTGATCCAACCTGGGGCCCACACATGGCCCCAGTGAGGGTGAGGCCCTTGCCCTTGGCCAGAAACTCACTGGTTTCTTCCACTTGCAGGAGAACATGGCCTGGGAAGGAATTTCCTCCAATATGCCAGCTTCGGTTCTCTGCTAAACACTGGCTGGTGACCTTTCTCCTGTTTGAACACCCTTAGCTAGGGAGAAAAAACCCTCTTGTATATGTGTCTGGTATATGTTTTATATGATGCGAGGAAAACTGGGTTCTGAACTATCCCATTCCATTTGCAGATGGTTCAGTGGTGACTTCAGTAGATTGGCTACATGTGATTTCACTGAGAAATGTGTGTACAGATCCTTGGCTTCTTTGGAATCCTATTTCCATGGAGAATGGTGTGTTTTTCCTCCATATTTTCACACCAGAAAATCTTCAAATTTTCAACTCATTAAAATATTCTCTCATTGAAATAACAATTTTTCACACTGGCTGGATCACTACTAAGCAGTCTCCTAAGGCATTTTTTCTTATGTCGGGTACAAAGGATATCTGAACTCCTTTACATTATAGATCTATGTTAACTGTAAAAGTTTATAGCCTACTTTTTAAATTTATCTAAAACTCCTTAAGGCCCCTGACTATCTTATGTATCTTTAATTACCACTAATACTAAAATCAATAACTTTCTAAAACTTAGCTAATTTGACCATTTTTTCTCTTCCTTAACTAAGACAGTTTTATTTGCTTGTATTCCACTCCCTGGGGCTTTGCCAATCTCTGTAAAATACACTCTAGTCCTAGTTGGGCCAATATTTAGAGAGTCATAGAATTTGAGAGCTGGGCATTCTTTCAGCTATAATTTAATTTACACAAGGAAATTGAGTAGTCAAATGTCTCCTACTGATGGACTAGAACTCAGATCATGTCATTCAAGTTCACTGCTGTTCCATTACGCTGTGAGGATCTGAATTTCTGAGCCAGGTCTTAGGAAGCAGTTAACCATAGAGGAAGAGCAATGTTGTTTGGCCAGTGGCTAGGGTTCTTTTGTTTGTTTGTTTGTTTTTTAATGGGGGGTGGGGTGGAGCGAGGGAGTGAGGACAAAGGAAGAGTTTGTCAGGATAACCCATTGTGAACTCTAAACAAAAGTAAAAGGCTTAGACAGGTTTCCATAGTTGGTGGGCACTGCATGTGTCTGGAGCAGAACAGCTCGGGTCTGGACACAGGGCTCTCTGACTTCTCCCACTCAGTGGAACCGGAGCCCGTGGGGCTCTCCTGTCCAGGACAACCCCAGAGGGTTGCCAACCCCGTGGGGCCTGTGGTGGGCAAAGTGTTTCTTCTAGCCACGGGGCTCAAGGAAATGTTTTGTTGCTTCTCTTCTTGAATGCAGTTGGTCACACTGTGAGCTGGAGAGGCCCTTGCAGCTGTGATGATCTGAGTGGGACAGATTCTCACGGAGCGAGGTGGCATGAGTTTTTACTGTGCATTCAAAGTCTTTGTGAACATTGCTGACAGGGGACCTACATTGGTGACTCCACTCTGAGATGACTCCTAAGGTAGGTGGGTAGCACAGGGCTTAAGGTCGAGCCCAGAGAGGTGGAGGGTTGGAGGGAAGAGGAGAGCACACAGGTCTCCTTGGGGCCTGGAGTCCTCCTGCTGTGCTTTTACCCCCTTTCTTTCCTTCAGGTTCTTTCTCTTTGCCAAAATGTTAGCAGGACGTGGTGTCACCGGGGCATCTTTTTGTCCCTACGAATTGCATGCTACCTCTACCTGTTGACTCACCCTAGAGAGTTCCATCATTGGTTTCTAGTGCCACCTGGCTGGCTGCTCAACACTGTGAAGTTGGGCCCTTCTCACAGGACATGCCACCAGTTAGCCATGAGGCAGATCCTGGCAGCTGCCCTGCTGCCTGAGGTGGCATGGGGCGTGGGGCATTGGTGCTCTTACTAGTGGGATGTGTCGGAAGATAAGAGGTACTGAGAAAGGGAGGTAATGAAGTAGGAGACAACCTGAGGAAACAGGCACTACTGTAGTTCCTCATTTAAACTGTTCTGGTGTCCTGAAGCCCCTTCCTCTGCATGGGGTCTGAGAAGCACACAACGAGGCAATGCTTTGCTGACTAATGCTAAGCCACTAATGCTAAGTTTAGGAGGCAACGTACCATCTTAGAAGGAAAAAGCACACAGCACACACGTGCATGCATACACACACACACACACACACACACACACACACACACACACTGGAAAGAAGAAATATCCAGCCATGTACTGTGAAAAATAAAAGCATTTATGGCTGGATTTTTTTCTGGACAGCCCTCATATATATCTCTATCTCTTTATCTCTATCTCTATCTCTATATCTCTATCTCTATCTATCTATGTAGTTGCCTCCAATAACTTTGTGTTTTAATCTGTACTCTGGGTCATATGTATGAGGGGGGACCCAAAGAAACTAGAATTACCTTCTGGAGGGCAGGCCCCATGTAGTACAGGCTTCCCCCACTAGGAACCCAGCTGTATCAGTGTCCCAGCTGGCGTTGTTGTGAGAGGCCGTTCGGCTTCAATTAATTTTGTTTTTTTGGAGAATTTCAATGCGTTTGCCCATTTCATGGTGGTGATTTACGTGAACATGTGCAGTGTGACAATGCACCTGCCCACACCGCGCTGAGTGTTCAGCAGTTTTGACCAAAAACAGCACGACCCCCATGCCCCATCCTCCACCAGATCTTGCTCTGACTACTTTTTTTTTTTGTTGTTTCCCCAAATGAAAAAAGTCCTCAAAGGGAAATATTTTGCTGTGGAAGAGGTGAAACAAAAAACTAGTAGGAGCACTGAAAGGCATCAAAGTTGATGATCTCAAAAACCGTTTTGAGTAGTGCAAAAAGTGTCTTGATAGGGGTACTAGAAGGTGACTGAAGTTTAGACATGGAAGAATAAATACACACATTTTTACAAATAAGTTTCATTTTGGGGGTCCATCCCCCTTAGTATGTGTTTTCTATTCCACATTGATGGTATTCTAACTGCATCGAAAGACCCATTTGCCTTTAAATTGACCACACAAGGAGACTGTTCATGCTTTGACTTTGAGGATGTTAGGTGTCTTTCCTAATCAGCACGAACTGTTCTATCAGCACGTACTGTTCTGCAGGCTACACTTGGCTCCACCACTCTGGGGCTGGGGAAAGCACAGAGCTGTGTGTTAGAGTGCAAAGTGTAGGCTAAAATGAAATGTTTCTTTAATTAATATTAAATCAAAAGTCTGTGCAAAAATTTCCTTTTAAGACTGTTCCGGATTCTTCGTTACTGAGTCTATTTTCTGTGACTCATTTTCTCTGAAACTGTCTTTTTCAATTTCTTTTTCCTACTGAGACCTAATATGCAGGATACGGTGCGTCCTGTATTCATCAGTTATGGCTTTTGAGGTAAAAGTTAAAAATGAAACATGGTTTCTCTGAGACACTCGGAAATTGAATATATCGATTGGCTTTTACCACGTGTTCAAATGTCTTTGATTTATCTACATTTTTTAATCTTCATATCTTGGCACCAAATGAAGGTGACGAGAGAAATGAGCTCTGAAAGGACAGCTTTTTTTTTTTTTTTTAATTCACTTGTGGGCTATGTAGGGATACAGGCCTGCCAGGGACAGACCTCTGCATGTCACGACAATGCCTGCCAGGGACAGAGCTCCGTCCCATGTCACGACAAATGCCTGCCAGGGACAGAGCTCCTCCCATGTCACGACAAATGCCTGTCAGGGACAGAGCTCCTCCCATGTCGCGACAATGCCAGCCAGGGACAGAGCTCCTCCCACATCACGACAAATGCCTGCCAGCAGATAGCCATCGCATGTCGCGACATATGCATGCCGGGACAGAGCCCCCGTGTCACAACAAAATATACCCCCTTGTCGCGACAATGCCTGCGGGACAGAGGTTCTCCCATGTCACGACAAATGCCTGTCAAAAAAGGACAGAGAGCCTTTCGCATGTCACGACAAACAAAACTGCCAAAAAACCAGACCTTTGCATGTCACGACAAAAGCCTGCCAAAAAAGGACCAGATCTTCTCCCATGTCACGACAATGTCTGCCAGGACACAGGCCTCCACATGTCACGACGATACCTGCCAGGAACAGACCTCCCCCCATGTCATGATAATGCCTGGGCGGAGCACAGGGCCCTCCCTGCCCAGAAGTCAGAGAAGGGGCTGCTCCGTTCTGAAATGCAGTTTGTGGGGACCCAAGGAAGAAAGGACATTCTGCCCCCAAGCTCCTTCTCCCCAGTCACACAGGGTCTGAAATGCTGAAATTTGAGGACAAATGCTTCCAGGTTAAACAGTTCTTTCCCTGGGTCCTGACTACAGAAGAAGAAAAATCCAGATACGGAAACAGATTGTCGCTAACGCTTTGATGTGATTTCGTTTCTCAGCCTTAGTAGCTGAAAACATCATGGAAAGTATTTACAAGTTTGTCAATGGTTTTGATTTACAAAACTTGATTTGGTAAATCAAATTTCGTTGGAACACAGCATGTCCATTAGTTTGTATATTGTTGATGACTGCTGTTACATGGCAGTATAAGACCAAGTTGTTGCTGGAGAGACCACAGGGCTCCCCGTGCCTGACATGGTTATTATCTGGCCTTTTATAGAAAAACTACGTAGATTTTTTGTCCAAGGTTGTGACCTCTAATACACTAACCACTGGCCACACACAGCTATTCAAATGTAAATTTCTTAAATGAAATATAATTAAAGATCCAGCCCCTCGTTTGCACCAGCCACATTTCTAGAGCTTATTAGTCACCTGAGGCTGGTGGCCACCATATTGGTCAGTCAGGGCAGCTACAGAACAGTTCCATCACTAGTGGGATGGGTTGGAAGGTAAAAGCTATTTATATATTAATTAATAAGTTAGGTATTAACATAATCCTTTATGTTAATCCACTCACAATGCAAAGATATCATGTTTTAGATATTTATCACTTTTTTAAATCAAAGATAAAAATCATCTTAGGTGATGGTTGTTAAACTCATTGACGTCTCTGGGCGGTATAGTATACTTCATTCTGTAAATAATCATCCGTACAGAATTCCCTTCAGGGAATTTATGATCTAAATTCTGATTCTTTGATTGAGTCTAAAAGCTATAGGCATTCCAGCAGTTTACATATTTCATTTCACTCGTGCATTCACGATTGCTTGCTGGCCTCCTTGGGTCGTGAACTGGACTTCCCTTGTTTGGAAGGAAAGTCACTCCTGACCACAGCCTAAGAACCGTTGGCTGCTGCAGCTGTAGGATGAGAGCAGCAAACCAAAAAAAGCACTGGAGACACCATTGTTGCTAAACGTGAGCAGCTGTCCTAAGGAAAGATTTTGGAGGCTGGAGGCACCATTGCCCGCAGTCTTGGCAATGGTTTGGCTTCCTTGGAGATAATAAGTGACGCATTAGTGCTGGTGAAGAAGGGGGTGGGACCTGGGAAATCCCTTTGTGATCTGCTCTGAGAATCATTTCTTAATTAGTTAGGGCAAAAGGCTAAGTTGCTGTCCCCAGAGATCCAACAGCAGCCCAGTGGCTTAAAAGACAAAGAAGTTTATTTATTTCATGTGACAGTCCAAGGTGAATGTTCCAAATGCAGTCTGTTTTGTTCCAAAGCTATAAAAGGACGCAGGGTCCTTCCAAGTCTATTTCAATATCTGGAATAGTTGTCACATGCATGGGGGAAGCTGGTTATGGGCACGTCCAGATTTCAATTTGTGAGAAGTGGAAAGAAGTATGGAGTAGGCATCCCCACCCCCACTGGACCGGACAATGTCACCTGACTGTAAGGGTGACAGGGAAATGTAGTCTGGACTTGTGCTGAGGGGGAAGTGGAAATGGTTTTTGGTAGACTGATGGTCCTCTCCACTATTCTTTCCTTTTCTGTTGATAGCTTTCCTCCTTCAAACATTAAGACTTCACATCCTAGGAGAAAATGTATTGATTCTGTTTTCCCTCCCTTCAAAAAACAAAACAAAACATGTTGCAAGAGTGAAAGCTAATTCGGTTTTGCAACCTCTGTGTTAGTGTTTTAAAGATGAGAAATCCCCAAACACATATAATGGGTTGAAAATGTATTCCATTCTTATAGGGAACGAACCATTTCTACAATGGATGCAAAATTCCAAAATGGGAGCTAGTGACTGTTTCCCTGGAGAGAGAGCGATGTGGGACACTGACCCCTCTCAGCGTATCTTCAACAACTGGAAACAGAGGTACAACCAGAATGTTCTTTGGGCCAATCAGCTGTGCGCAGGTCTCATTCCTTTGTTGCCTTCATTCCCCTCGAGCAGCTCCGAGTCCTGATGACCGGTGGGGATAACTGACATGGCAATGCTCAACCCCAAGTGCCCAAGCTTTCCCCAAGCAACTGCTGGATTGTTCTAGAACCTGTTGATGAAACAAACCTCATGCTGAGCTGTCTGGCCCGTAATTAGCAAGAAGCAGCTGTCAAGCCCATCAGGTGGTTTTATGTGATGAAGTGAACGAGACAAAGCAGTTTCTCTGGAGAGGGACACAGTTGGTTTCTGAGTGGAGCTGACACTCCTGACAGGGAAACCAAGTGAATTTGGCTTCCATTTCACACTCGTGCTTTCCAGTACCGAATCTATGAGGCTCAACTCTTGAGCCTGGTTGTCTGGTCCTTGGCTGGTGGGTGACAAATTCTTGATGCAGCTCAGGGAAGGCAATAAAGCATGTGGATTGTAAGCCTCATCTGCTGCACGCCCGAATCACCCTGAATAACCTTGGAGAAATCTCGAGATGGAGACGGTGCTCCCTCAGCCCTGGAAGGGAGCTGGGCATGCGATCATTTTAAGCTGAACATTGACGTTTTGTATTTGGGGAAATTTAAAATGATGTGGGATGAAACCCAGGTTGCTCAGTGCTGGAACACCATTCACTCTATGCCTGTGATTCAGTCAATGTGAATTTTGTCTTTTATCGGCATGTCATGAAAACACAGACTTGTAAGGAGACATGGTGGAGTGGTGGGAAGAGCAGCAGATAAGGAGAAAACGGGGAGAATTTGTTGAATTTCTGTGGGCCTCAGCTGCCTCACTTGTCCATTGGATAGATAATCTTTGGGATTTTATTCAACTCCAAATATATATGGATTAACGTCTAGCGTTCTTTACCAAGCATCACAACATTTATAATAAAGCTCTTAAAGTAGCTTTAAGTAAAATCTATCTCTTTATATACATAAATGTATATATGTTTATGTGTAGATTTACATGAGCTATGATAAAGCTCTGTGGACACACTGATGCATTAGATATTTTTCCTCATATGCTCATAACTAGTTAGAAATGCATATGAGTTTAAAATATGACTGTCATGTTGCTGAATGAATGAGAAAGGAAATCCATTTTTCAAAATTACATATTGATATTTAAATAATTAGTTATTAATATCTTTATAGTTCTACTATAACGATGATGACAATACTATTAATGAGACACTTAAAGATCAAAAATTCGAATTGGTACATTATTTGTGTTCAAGAAACTATGAGGGGAAATCTTTTAAAATAGGAAAATTCCTGTTTAACTCTCACTGTAGAGTTAATTCTTAAAAAGCCTTCAGCCAATTGTGTCATTATAGGACTGGGGAAAATCATATAGTGCATTGTGTATTATATTTTCCAAACCATGCCATCCATCTCTTGGTGGGCTTTAAATTGTAACCAGGTGAAAAGAAATTAGACTGCTAGCATCAATAGGGGCTATTAAGATGAATTGAGTATGAATGTAAAATTAATTGAATATAAATATGTATTGGGAAATTTTGTTTATATTTCCCTCAATTTCAGATTACCTAGCAGCACAAAAGAGGGGCTGCTACAAGGCCTCTGAGATAATATAGTGAAGAAAAATATCTTACTTATTATAACTTAGAGGATGACCCAATTTGCAGGGTAGAGAAAGAGAATTTTAGTTTTCAATTATTGCACATTTTATAATCTAGACTATAAGAGCCTTAATGTCAGAGGCGGGAGAAGTTAATGTAGATAGTTAGGAGCTAAGAAGCCCTTTTATTATTGCTTCTGTCTTTATTTTCCCTGTCATAGTCCCAGTTTATATCACTGAACCTGGCACACAGAAGGAACTCAATAAATTTTTGTTTAGTGAATAAAGGAACACATGAATGAATTTTTGAAGAGGTTCCTATAATGCCTTTCTGAATCTTAGGGATACATCTTGATAAAGCTTTCCCAGACCAAAAAGATGCAGAACTTTGAATCTGTCAGGGGACCAAGGGAATGAATGTTTTATTGTCATCTAAACATAGCCCATGAATATCCTCAGTAATGGAGGAGAGACAACCTTACCTACTTGGACTTCGTAGAGACAGCAAGACTGTGCTGAGAACTGCATTTCATATTGCAGCTCCCTGAGCCACTGAATTTAATACAGTAGCCTCTCAGTTAACCAGCACCCATGGGGATTGGTAGATGCCAGATAAATGTAAGTAGACTCTCCGTTAACTGGCGCCCACGCTGGATAAAAATGGTGTATTATTTCTTCGATTTTTTTGCTGGTTGCTTGAGTTCCAGTTAACAGAGAGTCTACTGTATATTGGGACTTATCAACATTTGTTTGTTCATCAATTATTTCAAAATATTTGCTCAACATCCACCCTGTGCCAGCCACGGTGCTAAGTTCCAGAGATTCAGAAATGACTGACACAGGTTCTGTATTTCTGAGGAGGTCTAAGCCTGTCAGAGAAAATCAACACATAAAGAGACCCCATCCTGAGCAGCCTACGTTGGGAACCCAACTCTGGCCCTTTCTAGCCACTATATGCTGATTCAGTTTCTTCATCTACAAAGTGGGTGATGGCTAGCTAGTAAGTTGCATCTTTGAACACTGACTTCTTGGAATCCTGTGCCCTTGGAATACTGGGTCCTTTTTATTGAATGGGGATGTTTAAAGTGGATCATGATGGGAGTTCCTTTACACCACCATAAAGGATTCCAGGCTAGCTTCCTGCTTATTCACATATTGCAACTTTTTGTTGCTTTACATCAGGATTTGTTTTTCTCATCCCACTGTGACAACAGGATATACTCTTGATACTACTTTCCTAGCTTTCTGTAACTGAAGTAAATTTACAGTTCATTGGAAATTTCCAAGATTCTTTTCTATAGTTGCTGGAAACAAGAGTAAAGGAGAGAGTGTGTGTGCACCTGTGTGCGTGTTTAAGAGTTGGCTACGAGACCAATTGTCCTTTTGGGTTGTTTCTGTGTTTGGCCTTTCCTTACAGGCTCAATTTTTTAAAGCCACAGTTAATTTGGGGTTTTAAAATTTCATTTTGTTACTTCAGACAAAGGAGAAAACTTCAAATATATTTCAGAGGAAAATAAGACATGAAGTGTGTCCTGGGTAAAAACCATTATAAGGTATGTGTGGGTGTGGAGGGGACTTATGAATAGGTTGACCAGATGTACCATTTTAAATGGGACAGAAAACAACAGTACTGTCCCACTGTCCCATTTCAAGTGGTATGTGTGGTCAGCCTAGTCTCCCTGGGCTAAACTCAAGGTGTCAGTAGGCTGACCATACACACCATTTGAAACTGGACAGTCCTGTTGTTTTGTGTCCCATTTAAAAAGGTACATCTGGCCAGCCTGCTTATGAAGAGATGAGTTCTCTAGTGCTTTCACTAAGAATATTGCCTTTAAGGGATGAGATTGTAAGTTAGGTCATTTGAAAAAGACTGCAAGTTTCTTGATACTGCTCCCATTGACAGGTGGAGTCTGTCTCCTCTCCTTAAATCTGGGTGGGCTTGCGACTTGCTTGCAGCCAAGAGGATGCTGCATGGCTTTCACACTAGGTTGAAAATGGTGATGAAGCTCTCACTTGGTTGATCAGGAGCCGTGATCTGGCTATTTTGTGAGGAAGCCCAGGCCACACAGAAAGTACACATATATGTGCTTAGGTTTAGGATCCAACCGACGGCCAGTGTTAACCTCCAGACACGGGAGTGACGGTGGCCCCAGGAGATTTCGGTCCCCAGCTGTTGAGTCACCCTTAGCTGCAGAGGTTTATCAGTTGAGGTCCTGGAAACTGCTGACAAAAACACTTTTCATTGTACTCGGACCAAATTCCTGACCCACAACATTTGTGAGCATAAAAAATGTTTTGTTTTTTGAAGCTGTTCACTTTTGGGGTAATGTGTTATGCAGCAATAGGAAATGGAACCATGGGACATGGGAGTAAGCAAGTGGAGAGGGAGGGAGCCACAGCCCTCACGAAGAGGGACACTCTTTTCCTGCCACTCCACATATTGTACCACTAACGGTTTTCCCCTGAACAAACAGTGGGGCAGAGTAAGAAGACTGCAAAGAAGGGTCCAGAAGCGGCCTTAGCATCAGTTACAGGGAGAAGGAGAAGGAGATAGAGAGGAAGTTATTGTGGCCAGCGGCTCCGGGCAGCCATTTTACGGCAAGCCAACATAAGGCCAATGTAAGCACATCGGTGGGTACTTGTACAAAAGTTCCTTTATAAGAACCAAAGGTTCAGGGATGGGGATTCTGTTTTTGCAAACTCAGAGATATATATCAGTTTCCTAGTCAAGATTTTTCAAAAAGAATGTTTCCACGTACTGTGGGAACAATTATTCTCTTGAGTATTTGATAGAGGAGAGGAATGGCATACATGGAACAAAACCAGTCATATTCTGTCCAAGTTCATGGAACTACAGTAGCAAAAGTGGCCATTGTCCCAATCCAGAGCCAGTCCCAGCCATTGAGAGTCAGGGACTTCTGCTCCAGAACCTTCTGTCTTGAGACACAGCATGATCCTCACAAGGCACTGCAAGGCCCTGCTCCACAAATAAAGAGAACATAGACATTTGGTGCTCACTATGCTCAGTTTGAAGTTTTCCCCTAGGATATAATTTACAGATTAATCTTTTTAAAAAATAAACAAAGTGATCTCAACAGGGGGAGAAAGGCTTCCAACCCAGTAGGTTTCTTAAATCATTCTTATGAATAGACTGTTTTTCTAATTTCTTCCCTAAGTTTGTGTATGATATATTATTACACCAGAATGTGAAACCAGCCAAATGAGCCCTAGGAAAGAAATAGTTCTCCAAAGTAAATATCAGAACTCGGTTAATACTACACGATCAGATATCTTGCAAGTAAGACACACAATTAAAATATCATTGTATATGAGATTGGGAGTTACAGATTGCATGAGATAGTCCCACCATGCTGAAGCTGAAATTTGATACACTTATGGAACCTTAAGAATTCTGGGAAAATGGAACAACTTGGAATCTGTATAGGGTGGAGAGAATGATTATGTAGAAATATGGCTGAAAAGTAGGGGACACAGAGGAATGAAAGTAGATCATCAATCTTTCATGTAGAGCGAATGTTTAGCAAACCATTCTCGCTGTATGATGGGATATGACATACATGGACATGAGGTAATTCTCGAAGTTTAATCAACATTAGTCAGAATAAAACTGCCAGGTTAAATTCTATTAAAGTATAGCTATAGGTCTATATCTATATGTCTATATAGGTATGTGAGTATTTAAAAGAATCTTCTCATAGAAAAGAAATTCAAAGTGAAATAAAGTTCTACTTATTTTAAACAAAACAATAGAACTCCACTAAATGAAAGAAGGATGAGGAGGTACTTTTTAAAGCTCATTATAGTGTATACATTATTATGTACCTGGAAAAGTACATTATTTAAGAGATGCATGAATAAGTTGCATTATTTGGGTGCTATTGAAAGTAGCATTGAAAAAAAAATAAAGCGTAGTGGAAATGAAAACTTCAAACCAAGAGACAATAAACAAATTCTATGCAAACATCTATTATTGAATAGCTTAAAATAAGTCGTCCAGGATTGGAAAAATTTTTATTGTAAAAACCTTTTATATGGTAATATTATTTTACTTTAATGAGGCAGCTTAGACAACTTGGGATAAATATTTAGATTAAAAGTTAGGAAGAGACTAAGTGTCTTCAAATAAAAACTGTTAGGCACAAAAGGAGGTTCAAAGATTTCCTTAGAAAACCCAGTGTAACTGTCTTTTTCCTTTTTTGCTGGGTCAAAGCTAAGGTAAATCCCTCCTTTTCTGGCTAATAATCAACTTTGTTATTTGCTTAATGTAGATGGAACATTGCTTTTCTGACATTGTGCATTTTTACATATTTAAGGAATCTTAAAGCTCTCCCATTCTAGTAGGCTGACCAGACGTACCATTTTAAACGGGTCAGAAAACACAGTACTGTCTCTTTTTAAACCGTACGTCTGGTCAGCCTGCTGACACCTTGAATGTAGCCCAGTGACACTAGGCTGACCATATGTACCATTTGAAATGGGACAGTACCATCGTTTTTGGTCCTGTTTAAAATGGTGCATCTGCTCAGCTTACTTTTTAGGATCTTACAAATGACTAACACTAGTCCAGCAAAGCTGCAAACCCTGGTCTTAAAGGATCAAAGACTGAAATGGAGCTAATTTCCTACAATGATTCCACAGCCTGGGGAGTTAACTAAAAAAAAAAAAAAAAAAAAAAAAGAAAAGAAAAAGGGTGCCTATTGCCATTTATTGAACTAATTAAAAATAAAAAAGTAGCTTTCAATAAGAAGTATATCTCAGCACATGATACTATTAATTTATTTAGGCCTTGAAAAAACTGTAACCTGATTCTTTTGTTTTGAAGGTCACCAATGCTCAGCTCAGTAAATTTTGTTAATTGGTTTATTAACTTTTCCGATTCTGGGTTAATTCATGTTCAGATTTTCTTATACAGGCTAACATATATATCCTTTTGTACTGTCTGATCTCAGAGTGAGCTCTCTTACCACAGACCAACAAAAAGAAGAACCTGTCTTAGAAGAGAGCTTGAAAGGTTACTTTCCTGAAATCTGTGTTCAAGTAAATATTATTCGAAGTCAATACGTGAAAGTGCTCAGTCAATATAGACTGGGAAGGAATTTAGTCCAGGGGTGTCTAATTTTTTGGCTTCCCTGGGCCACATTGGAAGAAGAAGAATTGTCTTGGGTCACACATAAAATATACTCACACGAATGATAGCTGATGAGCTTTAAAAAAAAAAGGTCACAAACAAAAATCTCATGATGTTTTAAGAAAGTTTACAAATTTGTGTTGGGCAGCATTCAAAGTCATCCTGGGTCACACGCAGTCCACGGAGAAGCTTAGTAGACCATGGAGTGACTAGTGACGTTACGATGGGGCAGAATCTTACTGCCCAGCTTCACGACCCAGAAATCCACCATTCATCTACTGTAATAATAACCACCCTCTAAGGAAGATGGCACAAATCCATGATGCAGATTTCCGCCAGAATGACACTCTCTAGAATTAATCTGGAGAGGGCATTCCCAGTGAGCTTTGATTGTAGGCTCCTTCCCTATGCAGTGTGCTTTGAAGTCTTTCAGTCCTTACATTCACCTTTTCCAGGAATTTTTAGATGATGTTTTGAGTTAGGAGATGCCACAGCTGGCCAGGTCTGTCAAAACATTCTTATATTCTACCTTTTGAGCTGTCATTGTTTAAGTGGCTTTATTGGTCTTGGTGAAGTGTATGGCTTTGTATAATAAAATCATAAGCCTCTGAGTCAAAAGCCCTTTGTAATTGTGACTCATGCAAGGTGCCTAAGTGAAACATTTTTTTTTAAATGAACATATTCAATTTTAACCATGTAGCCCTGGACTCAGAAGTGAGGTTTTTCTAAATATTTGTGAGGCAGAAAGAAAATTTGCGGGACAGATTTTATCTGGGCTCAGTAAGTACTTTTGCAGTCTTGGATAAGACTGGACATTTTGTAGGCTTTGCATTGTGTGTCAGAGAAATTTTCAACCCACCAGGCAGTTAGATAAAAGAGAAACCTGGGCGTATGTGGAGATGAAAGTCTTAAAACAAAGGCATGCCAAATTCATTGGAGAATATCTCCTCAAAAGAAATGTTCGCCTTCTGTTGAAAATTCGTTGCTATAAAGCCTATTGCATGATTAGGCCAGTTGTATGATTATTGAGAAACAATTAAACATAGTAAATGGTTGCCTCATTGAAGGCATGGTCATGCTGGGTGATCTTTTTGACTGCAATTGTGAGATGTGTGTATCCTAAGTGCAGGGTTTCCCTACAAAATGATGCAGTTTGTACCCGTCAGTATTTCTAACTAGGAAAGTTTCTGTACAAGTAGGATATGGAGAAAAGTTGAGGCTTGAAAAAAAAAAAGAATTCCTGGAAACATGGAAACTGTTTTACATCTGAACTTCAGAAGAAAGACCTATTTTTCTGCTGTTTTTCACTCATCAGATTGGTCCTGCCCTTTGAGAAATGGCAAAGTTACCTTGTTAACCAGCACAGAGCAGCTCCAGCCCCTGACCCTGCCTGGGTTCTGCTCTGGGCAGGAAGTGGTTTTCCCCTTGGGCCAGATCTGGTTTCCATGTCTGAATCTTGTGAGATCTTGAGGCACTAAATCAGTGGCTCTTATTCAATCAGCCCCGAAAAGAAGGCAGTTATCAAAGGAACACAGGTGAAGGCAGGTGACAGCAGGTGACACACTGATTATTTCCCGAAGGACCAACAGGCTCTGAAGTTTGGTGATGCTTCTTTGAGCTACCCCAAATCTTCCTCTTCAAATTCAGTTTGGTGCCAAGCTGTGACTGCCATCAGAATATGGTGTGCCATTTTATTCTTAAAACAGAAAAACAAATGAAACTATTCATGTCCTTGTTACCTAGTCAGAATGCATATTGAGCCAAAAATAATTGCCTACAAAAAAGAAAAAACAAACAAACAAACAAACAAAAAAACGAAAAAGAGTCAGCTCAGGAAGCTATGACTGTCACGTGCCACTGAGTAGAACCTCCATGACCAGACATGGAAGAATTCAAAGATATGTTCCCCTTCTCTCCCAACCCCCAACATATAAAACAAAGAAGTCAAACATAGGCACAGAATTTTCAAAATATAGAAAAGTTCCTTTGATAAAATATACAAAGGAGAGCATGTCATAATAAGAATAAGAGACTGAAAATGAAAAGACCATTTCTTCCAGGAAGTCACCCTGGATTTCACAAGAATGCATTGGATTTTTTCCCACTATCAATGCATATCTTCTATTTAATGCCAAATACTATAGGGAAGAGAATCGAAGCATTTTCAAAAGTCAGGGGGTTCCCTGGTAGTGTAGTAGCTAGCTTTGGTGCTCTCAATGCTGTGGCCTGGGTTTGATTCTCAGTCAGGAAACTACCTCCCCGCACAAATAAATAAATAAATAAATAAAAGTCAGATAACTTACAGACCCAATATGTCTAAAGGGGTAATCCAATTTTCCTATCAAAACAAGACTTAAGATTTCCCCCTGTATAAAAATACCTTTCCTAATGTAACAAAAAACCAAGTTAACCCCTAAAGTGTTGTGTGTAAATCAAGTGTTTGTAACTGAAATCCAGTTTGTAACTCTACATGTCCTTGTTTCTTAAAATAAATTCTGTGATGATACCTCTTTACAAAGAAAGATTATTTTCTAATGTGCAAAACTACTTCTAATATACTGGGGGTGCCCAGAAAATGTACACACATTTTAAGAGATGTGATCTATGTATTACATATATGGTGATGGTCACTACTCTGAGCACCTCTTGTAATTGCAGAAATCAAACATGACTTGTATTCATCTTTTGTTATCAGTTTATATTGAGTATTGCAATTTTAAAACAAACTTTTTCTTTCTTAAAATGTGTATACATTTTTGGGCACCCTCTGCATAAGTATTGGGGTTTTTTAATGTTTGAAAGATGGCTCTTTTCTACTAAAGCTTTACCAATTAGGTAACTGTCTCTCTGATATATGATAATTCCTTTCTGTTAACTCATTACATTTGATTGAGTTTAATGTTGGTTTCAGTTTCAATTAAGTTTAAGGTATGTGTACACCATGGAGGTGTGATGGTGGAAGTTGTATACTGAAGGAACTTACAAACCAAAGGAACCATGACATTCAGCTTGTGTGTCGCTTTATGCATGGGTTTCATGTCTGCCCATGTTTGAGTCACATATCTCCTGGGACCAAATTTTAATCTAGACAGTCTTTATTATTGAAGAAAACACACACACACACACACACACACACACACACACACGCACACACACACAATTCAATCATTAGAACAAATGTAATCAAATAGACTGATGAATTAATCTTATCTAGACTGATAACCAACGTGTCACATACTTCTATAGGACTTTGAAATCAGGATAATTAGTTCAAAAGGCAATAAAATCTAGATCCCTGGAAACCAAAACTCCTGAAGCGTATGAGGGCTGTCGGGAAACAATCCAGCCATAAATGCCTTTATTTTTCATATTACATGGCTGGATAGTTTCCAGACAGCCCCTATACAATGCAAACCTACAGCTTATTGAAGGGCCTCTTGGAAACATTTCCTCATAAAGCCAGTGGCCTGTCATCCCCAAAATACACTAGGATGATTGGAGGACAGGAAGGAGGGTCTGCTCTGCTTTGGGGAAACGTGTGTGTGATACCAGCAGCACGGATCCAGGCCCCTGGGACCTCTGTGGGAAGCAACAAGACACTGGATACTTAGCCTCTGAGTGCGTGAGCCTGAAAACTCCAGGTCTGAGCTCTGACGTGGTAGAGAGGGGCTCCAAATCAACAGGAATTGACAAGTGGAAGCCATTTCTCTTTACTTCCTTCAGAGTCACAACTGCAGCTGAGAGAGAAGTTTATCCTTTCAAGGAATCCTGGGTAGAATGTATTTTGTTCAATGGAATCCTAGAACAATAAAAAGGAAAAAGAAAAATCAAGATCCCTGCGGTAGGTATCAGTCACTGGTTTCCAGTTACTCAACCTTTTTACAAGTCTTAAGGACCCCATAAACTTTGAAAGTTGTAGTAAAATATTTATAGAGCAAGTCAAAGAAACACTGGGACTCTAGGTGCAATTTTGATATGACTAAATTCCCTTTTCTGCCTCTCCTGCTTTTTGATTCGTAAGGGTATAGATCCCTGGCCTGGTGAAATACCAACTCATTTCACCCCACAGACCTGGAGGGGTCTGACTTCCACACCTCCTATATTATTTCATTTTGTTTCCTTCCCAGTGTTTACTTTAGACATCTAAGAGATGTTTCTGATGAAAAATGACCATTCAAACTCATGCCGGTGCCACAGCTGCAATCTCTCCGGCCATTCCTCCCTCTGAATTTTCCTGGGAAAAGGCCTTGGAGCCGCTTTCCACTGCGCATGAGCAACGCTGGAGTAGCAATTGGCATTTCAGGTTTTTAGGGGAGATATAAAACGGAGGCCTGACTAGTAAAATCTGCCACCCAGAGCCCCAAGATACTCCTTATTCAAGGAGTCATAAGACCCTGGTGGAACTACATCTGGACCCGTCTCATGTTGCCTTTGTGCCCTCACCTCCCTGGCCAACATTCAGGATCCTTCCCTTCCCGGCCAGGATGCGGGGCCTTTAACGATAGGGCACTGCTCAGCAGCTGCTGCAACAGCTCAGAACAGTGGGGACTGGTATTAAGCAAAGTAATTCAGGTTCATAAACATGCACGAGCAGGAAAATGCTATCGCATATAAATGTGTGCAATATTATTCCAGGAAAAACATATGAATGTTTTGGAAGTCATAAGGGATTTCCTAAATAATGATGGTGCCTGGCAGCCAAGACGTTTTGCTCAGAGAAAGCCCAAGATCCTAACTGAAAGTGTGTTAGGAGGCAAGAAAAGGTCAAGAACCATGGGCAAAAGCAATGTCTTGTTTGGTTCTATTACCCTAACTCTGGGGGTGAAATTAAGTTCAGGTCCCTTTATTCCAAAGTACAGATTTAAATAGGCTGATCAGATGGAACGTTTTTAATGAGACAGAAAACAATGGGACTGTCACGTTTCAAATGGCGCATACGGTCGGCCTAGTCTCACTGGGCTACATTCAAGGTGACAGTAGACTGACCATGTGTACCGTTTGGAATGGGACAGTCCTGTTGTTTCCTGTCCTGTTTAAAATGGTCCATCTGGCCAGCCTAATTATAAAGTAACAGAACAGGTGCCTCAACAAATATATCTGAATGAATATATTTAAATAAATGTGGCCTTCAAATTAGCCATTGTGAAAACTCTAATTTTTGCGGTATAGGTTTGCTTAAACCCTTGTTAGAAACTCTTTGCTCAACACTCCTAGATTATTTATTTTTATATTTTAATAGTTTTCCCCTAGATTGTGACCTGCCCTACTTCTCTGAGAAGCTTGAGGTTTTTGGATACATTGCTATTGTAAATATTCCCATTTAATACCATCACTAGTTTATTTTCTGGGTTTGTGCCCCCTGCAGGAATTTATCCTGGCACAGAGAAAAATTGTAAAAAATTTTGAATGAATGCCCTTCAGAGGTAGTTTATGACCCATGCAAGAAAACTTGCCTAATATTTAGAGTTACATTTTGTTTTATACTAAAGCAGTACCACCCAGTTGATCATCTATACTCACCAGCTTTGTTTCCACATGATTTCTGGTTAATTTAAAAAATCAAATGCACCTTCTTGGAACAATGATTTATAACCATTGAGACTATTTTAAAAAGAATGCGCTCTTGGCTCTGGAGGTAATTCCAAAGGAGGAATTTCCAAAATATTTTGAGCCATGACTGCATCATTGTGTAGTGACGCCCAGTGGAAAAATATTTTTTAAAGCAGGAGAACTGTGCTTTAAACGTTCCTGAGAGTTCCTAGAGGCTGATAAATCAACTCACTATTGTGGCAGATTTCCTTCATTTGGGGAAAATGCAACAGAATAGACACTTCAGTTTGTCCAAGAACCATCATTTGTATAAGGAAAGTCATCATTAATTGACTCTAGATATTACAGGCTGATGTGCGATGTGTTCTAGCTAATGTAAGTGGAGTCTAGTTTTACTAGGGACATTTTCCTTGTAGCCTCTCTGAATATGGATTTAGATTTTAGTGTTTGTTTCTGAAATTGTTCTAGCAAGATGTGCGTGTGCGTGTGTGTGTGTGTGTGTGTGTGTGTGTGCACGCGCGCATGTTTTGTTAAATTTTTATTCAAGGATATTGCAAAACCCAGAAAGGAGCCTGATGCATTCTTTACTTCACGCTGGGGGAAAGACTGGGGGAAGAAATGAACCAGGTTGGGCCATTGTTATCTGGGTTAGAGCCTCGGGCATGGTGCTGTTAATACCAGTAGATGGAATTGGACCCTGATTGGTGTTTGGGGCCATAGTGGCTGCATTGCAATTGGTGGGTGGTTTGAAGGTTCCTCTTAAAGGAAAGGGGAACTCCCTTTGCCAGTCATTTTTGGGGTGAAAATAAGCAGGTTTGCCGCTGTCATCTGGGGCTGCATGACTTGAATTGGATTCGGGGTGGGAAAGAGACCTGGAGATGAGCTGAGGGCAGACCGAACTGGCTCACATGCAAGACAGAAAGCCTGAGACTGGGTTTGCAGCCGTGACCCACTAGGGTAGCCACTTTTCAGAAGCATGCAATGTCTTCCTGAGTTGGGATTGTGTCACCCTGAGCCTTCATGAAACCGCGGAGCTGACTGTTTGGCCCTGTGCTGAGCTCACTGCGGGGAGGGTTGGGCAGCCCAGGGAGGCCAGTTCCCAGCCCTCTCGGGGGGACTGGCAGAGCTTGAGGTGAGGGTGGCTGGAGGCATGACAAGCAGCTCCTGAGAGAGATAGATGGCACATCCAACTACTCTCAGCAGCTCTGCAAAATGTCCATGGAATGGGGAGAAGATAACTCTTGGGTCATGGCACTGGGCCTCAAAGTATGGCAATTTGGATTTTTAAGGAAAAGTGATCCTTTGGGTCGATATCGGTAGGTGGGCTCTGGGAAGTCATCGAGTCTAACTGAAGTAAGTGTACACACATCCAAGGTGACTGCTTTGAAGGAGACAGCACTGATGTCTGTAAGACACCCATTGTCTAAGAAAGACAGTAAACTTAAACAATTAAATGCCCTACTTGACATGTATTTAGACGTAAGGTAGGTGAAATGTCACAATGTAACTGAAATGTTTAGTTTGCAGTGAACTGGCTGATATTCTCCACTATAACCTTTTCTCCTCTGCCTTCACTAGTTTGCACCCCCCTCCCCCACATCTGCTGCCTTAGCAAGTCTTTTATGTGCCACAGATGTCTCAGATCCGCCCCTTAGCTCATCTCTGTGGCCATCGCTCCAGTCCGAGTGACCATCCTCTCTCCTTAGCCTCTGGTACAGGGGCCCTAAGTACACATCCTCACAGAGAAGCAGAGAGGTCGTTTAAAAATGTGACATCATGCCATTTATTGCTGAGAACGCCCCGTGGCTCCCCATGGGTAGGCTGCCCAGATGGATCATTTGAAAGGGGTCAGTGCCATTGTTTTCTGTTCTGCTTTAAATGACATGTCTGGTCAGCCTGCCCATGGTCTTAGAAAAGGAACCCTGAAAAGCCCACATTCTTCCATTTCCATTTCCAGAAGAGGAACCCCCCTCCTGGTATCCCCATGTGTCCCCGTTGTCCCCACCTTCCAGCCGCGCAGGCCTTGTGCTGCTGTGTTTCCCGTCAGGCACTTGCACGAGCTCTGCTCCACTCACTGGCATGGATCTTTCCTGGGCTTCTGGGCTGGGCAGCTCCTTCTCCTCCTTCAGATGTCACCTCCTCTGAGAAGTCTTTGTTGACCACCCTGTCCAACATCCTCCTTGCACCCCAGTTCCCTTCTACGGCATCCCTCTGCTTATTCAGAGAACCTGGTGCAACCTCAATGAATTCAGTCATTGTTTTGCTTGTTTGTCGGTCTTCTCTCGGTGAACTCCATGTGTGCCAGAGCTTGTCTGTCCTGTTTCCTCGAATGTCCCCACCACCTAGCACACAGTAATGAGTGCTAACTAAATTAAATAGTGAATGTACACAGGGACCCTGGAAAGGCACGACAGTGGAGTTGATGACAACGTAAAAACTCTCACTGAGCAAGTGTACACGTAGAGTCAAGAAGGGTGGGCAAAACCAATAGCCTAGAAGAGTAGACTCTAAAAGCACACACACACACACACACACACACACACACACACACACACACACACGCTGCTCAAGTTGTCTCCACTCCATTCAGAGTTCCCTCTAGATGATATTCAGGAGTGACTCTTCTACCTCAGTCAACACGCCCAGCCTGCACCTCCATGGGCAGTTGGGTCTCTGCTTCTCTGGACCATCAGGGAGCCTCTCCCGTGGGCCCTCCATTGTCCTCCAGTGTCTTCACCGATTCTGGCCACAGACAGTGCCCCGACCCACTGCCACTCCTTGCTCTGTCTCCTCCTGTGTTCGGCCTTCCTATTGAATTCTCAGCCATTTCACTCCATCCTGTTCCCACCCATCCTGCTGGATGGAGCCGAGGCTTCAGCTCCCTGGGTTGTCGGGAGGAGACGGGGGAAGGACAGTAACTCTCCAGTCCATGCTCAGTCCCAATCTACCTGGTCCAGACTTTTCCGATTGCCAAGCAGGACCGCCTCCTGGAAGAACTCTTGAGCGTGATGGTCCTCGGTTTCAGTTGTGCATTTTCAGTCGTACTACCAAGATGCCTTAGTGTGACCGAGAGGGAAAAACGAATCCTCCTACCCTGACATCAATATAGAGGTCTCTCAAAGACGATAACAACTTCATTAAAAAGAAAATCTACACAAAAATGGACCACTAGTGAGGTGCTTCCTAAATACTCCTGACACATTTGACTTCTCTGTGTCTCCAGGGGACCTGGCAGGGTTGAGGGCGTTTTGAAGGGGTGATGTTCCTCTTCCCCCGGCCCCAGGGAACTGACTTCCCACAACGAGGTTGTGTTTTTGGTAGAGGTGAGTGGGAAGTATTGCAAGTGATTTTCTAGCATATAGATTTCAAAACGGGGAGCAGCTTGTGTATCATCTCATTAGTTGGATTGCGTTACCAAATCAGCAAATTGTCTGGCCTACTTACACTGATTCTTTGTAAAATAAAAGACAATTCAAGCACATTTTTAATTTGCAAGACACAAAAACTGCGCCCTGGGAAGGGATTAGGAAGCCGATCTGGAGTTCGCTTGGCCCGTCGGCCAGCCCATCCCTGAAGAGCTGGATGAAGCAGTTGATGGTGCCAAAGTGTCCTCCCTGTGGAATGAGGTGGGCGGAGGGCCATGTTAGCGGTGATGTCACACTCATGGCTCTCTTAGGCTCTGATGTCCCAATTCCCAGGAATACCAGCTCCATAAAAATCGTCCTCTTGCTTAAACCTCCCATTAACCTTTCTAAGCTGGCTAATGATTAATGTTATTAGCTTCAGGGTGGGATGACAGCTCCCCGAGAAGGTATGGTGCTCACAAGGGGGAGGGTTGTAAGAACTTTGCAAACCTAGCCTGCTGTCCTCAGTCTGTCTGGGTGTGGAGATAATGGTTTTACCCCCTCCATCAGTGCCTTTTATTGCAGTCATAATTATGCATTTGTTCGGTGAGCACCTGCCCTTTCAGTGGGGAGACAGGACCCAAATAGCAATGTCAAGTTGACTAGGCCTACAATGTGAGTGTGTGTGTCACCAGTGACGTGGCAACCTTGTGTTTGGGAGCCAAAGTCTCCTTGGGCTGGGGAACAGTCCAACCACAGTTTCTCAGAGTCTGTTCTGTTTTCCTTTATCCTTGGCCTGGTTCTAGAAGGTTGAACTTTTATGAAATTGCCATTTCAATAGATCATGGCCAACAGCAGTAATTTCCTGGGGTTCAACCCCATATGTTTTGATATCACTTTTTCTAGAGAATTGATGTGTCCTAGGTCATAGGTAACAAGCAAGGAGTAAAACTCAAGGGAGAGAAACCTCAGAGTTAGGAGTAGTACATTTTTTATTTCAAATTGTCCCACAGAAGACTACATGGTTGTTGCATACTTTTGGATTAATTCTTATAATGGTTTGCATTAATATTATATGCATGTGGCTTTTGAACTCTTTCGACTTCTTGGGTTGAGACATGTAAAGTAGTAAGTCCATGGAGTTCCTAGTCATTAGAGTGCCCAAAAATAGTTTTCAACGTATTTTCATTAAGTTAGGAGAGTTGAGAAGATTGTGTTTACAAAGAGAATGACTGTTGTCTTAGAAGTCCTTTGGGACATCGTAAACAAGGAGGGAGGACTACAGTCAGGAAGCCTTGTTTGAACAGTGGTAGGTGTAGTTCCAGACCTCTGAAGTCACTGCTTGTCCCAGAGGTTTATGATGGGTACACGAAATGAGAAAGGAAGAACTACAACACGGCTTATCTACCGTGAGGCATGTCTTTACTCACATTTTATCTTTCTGTCCTCATAAACACCCACTGTTTCAGGCATTATTATGACAATTTTACAGATACTCTGAGCAGTGTTAAGTGTCAAGGTGGATGTCACTAGACATTGGCACAACCAGAACTAACACCCAGCTCACTCTCATTCAAGGCCTCACACCTAGAAAGACTAGATGACCTGGCTCCTGAGATGGTCCAGGTTTACGTTTTTGGTGCTGTCACTCTCAGAACCTGTGTCTCACATGCTGGCCATTTTCTCCCTCACTGGTCCACTTAACAATTATTTAAGGAGGCCTTCTCCAGTATAAAGCACCGTGTTTGGGGGTGGCGTTGACATTTTACCTCTAGGCACTGCTGTTCTGGGGGTCCAGCCTTTAGCCTGCCTCTCCCTGGAGAGCTTGGTGGTCAGTGAAGTATATTCTTTTAGTAGTGTCTCTGATGGCCTTGTTAGCCACATTTTCTTGTCAGAAATCTGGGATAAAAACAGTTTCTAAGTCACTTTTGTGCAAGCAAAATGGAACAGTGTTGGAACTTTAAACCAAATTCTTTTTGGGTCATGTGATGGCTCTAGGTTGATGAGCCATTAAATCAAGTAACAATCATGCCGTGCCGGTGCCTGAGAGGGAGGATGGGACAGAGGGAAGAAATGGTTTTGATGTTGCCTTTTACTGCGGTGCTGATTCTCAGAGTGACTCAGTTTTAATCAGCTCCCATGGTCAGGGTCATGGATAAATGCCACTTTCACATGTACACACAAGTACCGAACTGGGAAATAATGAGGACTAATGCAGTAATTTAATACATATTAATCTGTTTGCTTACTTATTCTGCATTTGTCACAGCCTATAAACCCCAGCAATGGAAAAGCTGTTAATTCTACCCAGTTGCTGGACACACAACATACAGAAATGCCAAAGAGAAAGCACAAGAACTGAGCCTGTCGGTATGTGGGTCTATCATTGTCCCCACAGTGGATGGTCCCTTCATGCTGTTTGAGCTTCTGTCAGCTGTATGCACAAAATTTCCTCGGGAGGAAAAAACAAACACATATAAAGTAGCATTCCTCGTACATGTGTGACCATTTGCTCACTGAGTGACTAGCTGTGACAGGCTCCAGTAGATTTGATTCAATTCAGCCACTGAATATGAGGGTTGGCATAGCAGGAGTTTAATAAACATTTGAATGACAAGTATTTGCTGGGTTCCTATCCTTATGTTAGCCAGAGAAAAAGTGTAAGGCACTCACACTGTTTTGATGGAGATGATGAACATAAATGAAATACAGTAGTCCCTCCTTATCCATGGTTTCGCTTCCCATGGTTTCTGTTCTGGTGGTCAACCGTGGTCTGAAAATATTGGGGACCATTGAACTACACAAGTTTGAACTGCGCAGCTCCACCTGTAGGCAGATTTTTTTTTCCAACAAATACAACTGGTCCTTTTAATCTACAGGTTTCACATCTGCAGATTCAAACAACCATTTATCAAACACGGTATTTTTGTATTATCAACAGCAGATTCCCAACCAGAGTGAAAATACTACTTTCAATCTGTGATGGGTTGAATCTGTGGATGGGAAGGGCTGAGTGTAGTAGAGTCAAAAGTTGAATTTGACTTTTTGACTGCGTGGAGATCCGCACCCCTAACCCCAGCATTGTTTAAGATGTAACTACACCTGGAAAATTCTAGAAAGAAATAATTTATAAGTTGTTCATTGCACGCCATTCTGAGTCACATGATGAAATCTTGCGATGTCCAGTCTGGGATGTAATCTTTCCTTTTCCCAGTGGCTTTAGCCACTTAGGAGGCCTCTCTCGGTTGTCAAATTGACTGTCATGGTGTCGCATGGTATTCAAATTACCTGTATTTTACTGAATAATGGCCCCAAAGCATAAGAGTAGTGATACTGGCAATTTGGGTGCCAAAGAGAAGCTGTAAAGTGTTTCCTTTACGTGAAAAGGTGAGGACAGAACGATAAGCTTTTTTTGAGAGAAAGACCACATTTACATAACTTTTATTAGCATATATTGTGATGATTGTTCTATTTTATTAGTAGTTATTGCTGTTAATCTCTTCCTGTGCCTATAGGAATGTATGTATAGGGAAAACCAGTATATATAAGGTTCAGTTTCAGGAATCCACTGGCGGTCTTGGAGCCTATTTCCTGTGGATAAGGGGGGACTACCGTAATTACACATGGGGCATATAGAAAGCAATACTAGAAAGGTTGAAATAAGGTGATTGAAGATCATAGAGAGCCAAGTTAATTCCTGTGGACCCCAAAGAGGTATTATTTGTCCCGTTGGCTGTACTTTTGGGGGGACCTGTCTCATGGGTCTGAGCCACAGACAGAAAAGGCATGGACAACAGTCAGGTTAGTCATTTAGGGGCTCAGAGCATGGTGCTTTCCTCCTTTTCACAACAAGGCCAGTAGTATCCACCTGAAAGGATTGTTGCTGGGAGTTGGGAGGAGTTAAGCAAGGCCGTGTCTGATGCCTGGCACTATGCAGGACTCAGTGTGACGGGTGGGACTTGAAATGGATCTTGGAGAGTGATCAGAATTGCAGAAAGTGGTGAGAAAGGTTAAGTCATCCTCCATGCTGACAGGTAGAGCTCTCGTTCGTTCATTTCCACAGGTGCATAGCTTTTTGTTAAATGAGTATTCTATAGCTTATTCCTTTGCTCTCATTTTCTGGCTACTATAAACAATATGATTTTTTTTAAACTTATTGAGGTGACATTGGTTAACAAGAATTGCATAGGTCCCAGGTGTACAATCCTACAGGGCATCGTCTATGTGCTGCATTGTATGTTCACCACCCAGAGTCAGTTTTCTTTCCATCGCCATGCATTTGTGTCCCTGTCCCTGCTACACAGTATGATATGTTGATTTCTTAGGGCAGCCATAACATGGTGCCCTAATTTAGGTGACTTAGACAATGGAAATGCATTCTTTCACAAAATCAAGGTGTCAGCAGAGCCCTGCTCTTCCTGAAGGCTCCCGGGGAGAATGTATTCTATGCTTTTGTCTTAGCCTCAGTGGCTAAGACAGCAGTCCCCAGTGTTCCTTGGCTTGGAGGCTCATCCTATGATGCCTCTGCCTCCGTTGTCACATGGGTTCTTCCCATGTGTGTTTGCATCTTTTCTCTCTGCTCATAAGGACAACAATCATATTGACCGAAAGGCCCACCTGTCTTCAGCATGACCGCATCTTAACCTTAATTATATGTAGAATTATTTTATTTCTAAATAAACTCACATTCTGAGGCTCTGGGGAGGACATTTAGGAGATTCTATTTGACCCAGTCCACATGGCTCTGAACTTTCTTGCACCTGCCTCCTGGTGCATCTGTGCAAGTTGCCTCTGAGCCATTCCTCTGGGTGGATGCTCTTACACTGGGATCACTGGGTCATAAGGTCACTGCATTCTCCACTTTACATGATTAAGCAAACTGCTTTCCCAGTTAGTTGTGTGTAAGTGCTCCTGTTGCTGTCAGAGTTAACAACAATGTGCCAGCCTAGTGTTTATAAAGTGGTACATCTGAATGGCTTAATTTTCACTTTCCTGATTAATACCCTTCATTTGTTTTCTCCTTTGTAAAATACCTATCCATGTCTTTTGCCTGTTTGCTTGTTAGGTTGGTTATATCCTTAGCTTTTTGGATGAACTCTTTGTCAGTTATAAAAATTGTAAATATCATCTACCAATTTCTGACCTCTGTTTTCACTAGGCCGACCATATGTACTGTTTTAAAAAGGACAGAAAACAACAGTCCTGTCCCATTTCAAATGGTCTGTGTGGTCAGTCTGGTCCCACTGGGCTAAATTGAAGGTGTCAGTAGGCTGGCCACATGTACCGTTTGAATGGGGACAGTACCGTTGTTTTCTGTCCCATTGAAAACAGTACGTCTGGTCAGCCTAGTTTACACTCATTTTATGGGCCTTTTGATGAAAAGACCCATTAATTTTAATGTTGCAAAAGTTATCAGTTTTTTTCTTTAAGGTTGAGGATTTTTGTGTCTTAAGAACCCCTTCTCCCTATTCTGAATCCATAAAAACCTTTTTATTTTCTTCTAACATTTTAAACTTTTGTCTTTCACATTTAAATCCGTAGGCCACCAGGAAGTGATTTTTGTGAAAGGTGTGAAATTAGGTTCCAAATTCATTTCTTTTTCCATGCGGGGAGCCGACGGTCTCTGCATTGCTTTTCCTCTCCCAACTGACTTTCAGTGTCACCTCTGCCACTTTAACAAATATCCTCATGTGTACATCTGTTTGGACTCTCGAGTCATTTGTCATCTTGCTGATCATTTGAGTTACTTTTCAATTTTTGCTATTATGAATAACTGTGTGAGCAACAATTTTGCAGGTAGGTATTTGGCACATCTCTGTTTGCTGTTTGTTTCCTTAAAAAAATTTCTAGATGTGATTCTGCTGCATCAAACAATAAGCACATTTTGTTTTTATTTTTTATTTTTTTATTTTCCCACTGAGCATGGACACCTTCCCCATCCTGCTGCCTCTGTGTGGATGTTCTTAGCTCACTCAGGCTCTGACTCCCTGCACTGGACGAGCAGTCCCCCTTTACAGCCAGCCTCCTCACCCCTCCCACCCTTCCACGGCCCACCCTGGGCCACCACAGCTCCTCATGGCTCCTTGCCCCACCGCATGCAGTTTTGAGACAAAATTGTTCAGGAAGGAAAGGAAAGAGGAGAACCATAGGAAGAAGTGCAGGTACATTTTAAGTTTTGTTTTGTTTTGATTTGTTTTGTTGTTTTTTTTAAATGATACATTAAGAAACCACTCTTGCAAAGGTTTCACCAATCTCCACTTTTACCATATGTGTATTTGACCTAAAGAAAGCTCTGTGGGAGCAAGGGGTGTGTATTGTTCGTTGCACAGTTCCTGGCACATAGTAGATGTTCAATAAAAATTATTCAATGAATGACCATGCTTCTCATTTTTTTAACTAACTAGCTTTTATCATGGAAAAAAAATCCACTTCGTAAGTTCATAACAGCAATATCTCTAGTCCAAGGTGGCGATCCATTGTGGGGCAAAGCAGAGCCCTGGGTCTGTGAAATCTTTGGGTGTTCGATCCATCCTTCTCTTTAGTAATGCTGTCCCCCAGGACCAGCACACATTGCTTCAAATTTCTGCAGTGATTTCAATATACCACGCCAAACAGAGCTTGTCTTCTCAGATTTTTTTCCTCCTAAGTGAAATGCAAGACCCAACTGTGCCCAGCATGTAACTGGTTACATAATTATACAACTAGGAACAGTCCATCTTTATACCATTGAGGGTAAGAACACAAGTTACCGAATCTAACAGACCTGGTTAAATGCTGGCCACATTATTCGGTAGTTAAGTCACCTTGGGAAGTTTAATCTCCACCCTCAACCGTCATTTCCTCATTTGTGCAATGTGGGTAATAATACCGTGCTCTCGCTGTCCCTGGGACGATGAAATGAGAGAGAATGCATCTTAAATGCTTAGCACGATGCCTGACACTTAACAATGGGTACAGATTGTTAGGCACTAATAATTATTAGCCTGACCAGAGAACTTAGAATTCTATTTGCACCAAATTTCTTTATTAACTCAGTGAAAAAGGAGACTTACTTCCAGGAATGGGGAAGAACTAGAAACGCTTTAGTTTTAATTTGGCTGAACAAACTGGCTCTTAAAGTTGTTGTCGCTGTTGCTATGAGCTTTGATTCCTATAAATTTCTCCTGCCTTGCCTAGGGTAGTGTACCAGGGGGCCAGTAATGACTCCATAAAGACCAGTATGAGGGTTGGGAGCAGGAGCTAACAGACTAATAAGCTTGCCCCCAGGCAGGCTGTGACCATCAAAGCCCCACATCATCTGTCGCCCATCTCCCCTCCTCTGTGGTTTTGCCTTAAATCACAGTTCATCAAAAGGCACTACCCCGGACTTCCTGACACACAGCTAGATGATAATAAAGGATGGAGGGCATAAATGGACTCAAAGACATTGCTTATTAGAGCTGAGATGCAACATGAGAAATAAACCCAATAAATGGTCTCCTCGAATGGTAAAATAGATGCTATTAGAAGTTATAAGAGATTTTGTGAGCTGTAACATCCTTAGGAGGAATTTTAAAAAGTTTTTTTTTTTTTATTTTACAATCTTTCATCTCTGACTGAAAGAAATAAAAATTCTTCTTCAATGTGACCCCAAAACGATGAGCAAGTCATTAGCAATGCCATCTTTTTTTTCTCTGCCTTAAAGGGAACAGAGAGTGATAAGAAAAACAATTTATTTTTATTAGCAGAAAAGTGATATGACTTCTAGGAACATTTGGGTAGCTGTTGCTTTGAAGACCAGGTGGACTGAAAAACTCATTTTGCTCATCAAAGACTCATTTAGCTTTTCTTCCACAGCTATGACGAAGATTATGATCACTTCCTAGAAGTATAAAAATTAACAATACTTGGCCTCATGTCTTAGAAGCTTCTCAAAAGATCTTTGAGACTAACAGTCCTCACAACTGCCCTCCCACGGTATGTGGACAGAGTAGACTCTACGGGAGGTTTGGGAGGGAAGGTGGAGGAGGGAATGGGAGGCTGGGCAGTTCTGGAAATGCTCCTCTACTCTCTGTGTGTCCCCAAGGCCGCCTCTGTGCCCCTGTCCCTGCTCCACTGTGTTCCCCTCCCATGGCTGCTTCCTGCAGCCTCTCTCCTGGTTTGCTGTGGGAGCTCCCCTGTCTTTTTCCTCTCTGAGGTGGAGTAAGTCAGGGCTTTTCTACTAGAACTCTCAGGTTTGCTTCCGAGTCCAGGGTCCAGGCAGAAGACAGAAACCACATCAATGATTTCAACACAGGGAATTCAATGTAAACAATTGCTAGCTAGAATAAGGTTATTAACTGGTTAACTGAAATGGTGGGGAATACAATAAGGCAGGGGTCCCCAAGCCCAGGAATGTGAACCAGTGCCGATGTGTGGCCTGTTGGGAACTGGGCCGCACAGTGGGAGGTGAGCCTGGACCAAGGGAAGCTTCATCTGTATTTATAACCTCTCCCCAGCTTGCATTACCACCTGAGCTCTGCTTCCTGTCAGATTAGCAGGAGCATTAGATTCTCATAGGAGCGTGAATTCTGTTGTGAACTGTGCAATTGAGGGATCTAGGTTGCATGCTTCTTATGAAAATCTAACGCCTGATGATCTGAGGTGGAGCTGAGGCAGTGATGCTAGCATTGGGGAGCAGCTGCAAATACAGCTTAACATTAGCAGAGAGGTTTGACTGCACGGAGACCATAATAAATCAATTGCTTACAGACTCATATCAAAACTATCAGTAAGTGGTTAAGTGAAAATTAAGCTGCATCTGGCACTTAAATCATTCTGAAATCATTCTTACCCCAACCCCCACTCCACTGATCCATGGAAACATTGTCTTCTAAGAGGCTAGTCCCTGGTGTCAAAAAGATTGGGGACCATTGTCCTAGGGGAAGCAATTGCAGGAAGCAGCTACCACCTCTAGGACGGGAGAATGAAGGGAAGGATTTGGAATCATGAAAACAGAAGCTTGAAGGTGGGCCTTGAGGAGCTGAGTTCTAGGAACTTGGAGGAGGAGTCTGAGGGGCTGAGCCCCAAACTCGTGCTGATGCTGGTGTCTCTGAGGCTGGGGTGTGACGAAAATTGTTCTGCGAGTTGGAAAGACTGTCAGCTGACTTCAGCAGTTGCTCCAGAAAGGAAGTGCCCAAGCCACTGTGCTGTCATGTTGCTGGGGTGGTCTCACAGGAGCAGGAGACAGACAGGAAGGAGTGAGTTCCTCCTTCTCTTCCCCAGCCCTGCAGACTCCCTGTAGAGTCTCTTCTTGGTGGAACCTAACACAGAGCAGATGGCCAAGTTGAAATGTGGTTTTCACCATCTGGCCCCAGCATCCCAGAGCAGGGTGCAGACAGATCTGAGGCTAAGAGACAACAGCTTAATAACTGTGCACAGACCCAAAGTCATTAGGCTTTGCAAAATCACAGGGCTTCTGCAGAACATGGGTCCCCTTTTCTAGCATGCCCCTGTGGTTATGAGTAACAGCTCCAGGAAAATGCTAGTACACCAGAATTTTAGAGAAACAAATGTTTACAATTCAGGTGCCCCATTAAGTTGCATATGCCAACTTTCTTCTGGCCTGCCCACCCATCTGCTTACTCTGATTAGATTTAGCTTCCATAAACATTGATTTCATCGTATCATTTCTCATTACTTGAAGTACTCAAGTCCAAATTCTGTACAATATTCTATACTCCACTCTTCCCTCACACTGTCTACTCTCTGCTGCACCCCTATTCCACCTGAAATTCACCCTCTACATACGAGTCAATTCATAACAGGAATGGTTGGTTCCTCATAATAATTTTTCCTTCTTTTCCCGGACCCAATGCATTTCCCTTTATTTTTGTAATTCATTTATTCTTTAATAATCTAGCTCAAGAAGTTGTTTGGAACTAAATAGAAGACAGAAGTTTTCTCCCTAGAAAATACATGGGGGCGCTACCTTTGTGTGTAGTTTGGAAGACTCACCAGCAGCCTGCAGACCTTTGCCATGGACCTCCCAGGGATCAGTGACACTCAGATTGGGACTTCAGGACTCAGAAGAAGTCTCCTCTCTTCACAAGGCTGGCCTCCCACCACCAGCTACTCAGATCTCCTTAGACTCTGCTTCATATCACACAATTTGCCCCCTTTTCACACCAGCATGAAATGGGTAGATTTTATTGACTAGTGGTTTCATGTATCTGTGTGTCAATTCAACTAATGCAAACCTTTTGTGTGTAGGGACCATCTATCCCTCCCGTTCTCCTTCCTTCTTCCCTTTTTCTCCTGTATGACACAGTATTTCGTTTCACAATAAGGAGCAACATTATACATATTTATGGAGAGAGTTCAATTCAAGAATATTCCTGGCACTGTGTTTCCACGATATAAGTTTTAGTACCTTCTTGCAATGTGCTCGAGTTACATTTATTTTTAAATATGCCACAATTCCTACTCTTTTTTTTTTTTTTTTTTTTTTTTTTTTTTTTTTTTTAGAAGTCATCACCTTTAGACTCAAGGAATTAAGAGGGGTGGGTTTAGTCTCTGCCAGGCCCAGGCTTTTGCAGGCCCTAGAGGCAGGCCCAGCTGTAGCACACAGGCCCTCTGCTCGGCAACATGGTGTTAATAGCTGTTTCTACCATTCCAGAAAATCATGGAGTGGTGATTTCTGTCATTGCATGTGATGCATCTTTTTCACCAAGCGGTAAACACCAAGTTTGTCACCGGATCAAGGGACACACCCACGCAGGGCCACATGCTGGTTGTGATGGGTTTTGCCCTGTGAGCGTGAGCACAGCACCGTTGACGGGAGCACCTCGGCAGGCAAAGGGACTGCCTGGAAGAACGGAAGGGAGGACCCGGGGGCTGGCAGCCATCGGCGCTGTGCAAAGGCAGCAGCAGCGAAGGTGTAGCTCTTGCCCTTTGGTTTCCTGTGACGCCTGTGGTCTTTCCCTGTCACAGAAGCCCAGCTGGCACAGGACTCTGAGAAACCGAGGGGGTGGGGGCGAAGGAGAAAGGAAGTGCTCGAGGCATGTCTCCTCAGCCCGGGGCCAGTCTGTGTGACCCCGTCTTCTAGGGGCACTTGGCATTCTCCTGGGACCTTATGAAAAACGCACCACAGCCATTTCTGCTCTGGGAGACACCTCACCGCCCAGGTGGAGCTCTGTGGGTCACTATTGTCCCCAGTGCAGCATACTATGATTTTCTCTCCACACTTACCTGTTGTTGTGGCCCGTCTCACCTCAAACCTCTGTGAGGACATTGCTCTGGCAGCTGTCCTGCCATCCACCCCACATCACAGTCACGAGCGACTGGGCCGTCTCTTATCCATCACGTGTCCAGCCTGTGGCTCAACCTCTGTCTCTCAGGGGAGGGGCGTGTTGATGTTTTATGGATGTGAAAACTTACCTCTTTCACAATAATTTCAAGTGTGAGTCTCACTTCATGACAGGGTTTTCTAAGACTCAGAGAGGTTAAGCAGCTTGCCCAAGGTCACACAGCCAGTCAGTGCTGAGGTCAGGCCTCAAACGTTTGGCAGTTTGTCCCCCAAATGGGTGCTGTGTTGAAGACAACAGAGACATGGAAGCTATGCGACCATTCCCTCTTTCCCCCACTCTCTCATCTGTGAATGAAGTGAAGGACAACAGCTCTCCTTCCTGCTGATGGCATTCGGCCTCAGCAGCTTTCCCACGACAAGAAAGCCACTACCAGTGAAATGCAGTTGACCCGTGAGATGGAACTTGTTTGCCATGCGTGCCACAAGCCGTTCTGTGTTCGATGCACAGGAATGGCCCTGTGGGGTTTGGGAGCCAGGAAGCAGGAGCTACTGTGTCCTTTTCTTCCATGATTTTCAGTCACGTGCCCCTTTGGGTGGGATTGGAGCCTTGCTCTGCGCCTCCAGATCAAAGCCGGGGACCCGTGGAGAGGGAAGTGGGAAGGGTGGCGGGTTAGCAGCAAAGGGAGACATTTGCTGGCCTCCAGGGAGAGCTATTGCCTCCCAGCTCTGGGTTCCTGGGCAGCCCGGGTTCCCTCTAGTGAAACCTGATGCCAGGCAGGCCAGGGAACCTGTCCCCCAGCCATCTAAAGCTGGGCAGGGACGAGGGAAAGCAGATTCTAAAGCAGAGTGGTCAGGGCGGCTGACACACGCCAGCCCACGCGGACTCCGAGGAGGGGGTCGTGAGGTTCTGGGGGAGCACGCTGCTCTGGGCTGGGCTGTGCACCCCCGTGGGAACGTGGGTTCCTGACTCGAGGTTTCCTCGAAGAGAATTAAGTGGAAACGGTGCGACAGGCCCGTGTATTCAAGAGCTCATGTCACTGGGAAGTCGTTGGAAGGCCTTTGCTCAGCCACCATTTCATTTCAGGAAATGCTGCCGGACTCCAAAGTCAGCACAGCAAAGGGGTCCCTGATACAGAGACCCATCCATCAGGGCCTCTGGGCTGAATGCAAGCAAGGTAGCCCAGGCCCCATGCTTAGGTTCCTATCTGATTGGTTAACTTAGTCTGGGACTGGCTGTCTTGAGTTTCCAGATGGGGAAAGAGAGGGAATGCTAGACATGGAGCTGTGTGGTTTCTCAAAGACAGTTCGGTGCAGAGACAGGACCTCAGGGATGAATAAGCTGAGAGGACTCAGAACACACATTTGAAGGAGTCTGATGCTCTCTGTCCCTTGACCTTGTGATTAGACCTGAGTTATCTGAGTTAGACCTGAGCTCTACAAGCTCTTAGTCAAGTGATTCAGGCTGGTGAGAGGCAAATGTGTGTGTCCGGCTGCATGTGTTGAGAGACGGTTCATAACTTATTTTGTGATTCTCTTGGAAGCTAGAAATTGTAAATAAATATGTCAAATGTCAGCTGTATTCCAGCACTTGAGGCATTGCCCAGCTAGGTAGAAATATGGAGTGCGGACTGGTCCATGGAGGCCTGGGGGACGATGAGCTGTGAGGAATCCATGTGCAAGAAGTCCTGCCACACCATGTCTCGTGAGGAGGCTGGTGTGAAATGTGCTTCCTGCCGTGAGCTGCTTTCTCTGGTAGGACATTGCCACTGTGCCAACTTAGAATGACCTTGACATGATGCCTTCCACTTTGAATGAAAGTAATCTGTTTACACATTCCTAAGGAAAGAACATTGTTTCAGGTAGTTGTCCTGATGTCTCCTAATGCCCCTCAGTATCTTCTCAGATATGTAAGTTTTGACAGGATTCATAACTTTTGTGGCCCTAGTTGGCTCATCAATATACAGGTCTGTCCGGAAAAAATCCAGACATAAATTACTCTGTTTTTCATAATACATGGCTGGATACTTTCCAGACAGCCCTTGTATACACACAAACAAGTGTATATGTATGTATATATACACATATACATACATATATTCATGTATTCATATCACACACACATATCTTCATATCACTATTATGTGAAATCTTTGACTCAATTTGTGTCCCAATTAGAAATTAAAGATGAACAAATTTACAAATACTTGTGTAATATAATCACATTATCAAATTTTTTTGAGAATTATGACAATAGATGATCATAGTTAATGATAGAGTCCAAGTCCCTAACGAGCAGCATTTCTGAATGTTCTTTCCATTCAGAAAAGCAGCCAGTGGCCAGTAAACTTATGGGGCATGCGTGAAATATTAGCCTTGAAATCCTGCTCTTCAACTTCCAGGGCAAAGTCATTTGCTCTTGTTCTGGAGAGAATTAGAAGCAGGTGTTTGTAAGCATGGACTCTGGAATCAGATAAACTCGAGTTCAAATCATGTTTCTACTGCAAATACAATCGTTGTATGACTGGGGCACGTCACCAAACATGTCTGACCTTGTTTATGAAATGAAGATAATAACGCTTAGCTATACTGTCCCCAGCATAGTGCCATATTTGGTTGTGGTTTTCTTGCAACTATGGGATCAAGATAGCCCCCTAAAGATGGTAGAAAGGAAACATGCGGAGAACTCAGGTCCCTGATAACATTGTTAAGCCACTAAATTAACCAACCTTGAAGCCACTCAACTTCCATGTCCTTCCTGATAGAGGACATAACGTGACCCATTATCAGTGTACGCCAGTTGAATGAGCATATTCTGTTAGTTTTAGCTAAAACCTTCCTAATGAATACAACCAAAAATAGCATAACTTCATAGTAAATGAAATTGAAGACCTCTGTACAATGCAAACCACAAACTGTATAGAAAAGTTTGCTAAATATAGTAAAATCTGGGTCAAATCCAGGGAGAATGACTCAGTACCATTTAGGAAGTAACAAATGAAGAGAGTCACAAAGAACGCATGTGCAAGAAGGGTCACCAATGCAACTCTCTCCGCTGTTGTCTCAGGGAGCTCTTACAAGACCTGCATCAGGAGAATGCTACGTTTGGATGTTTTCAGGGTGTTTTGCTCCTGGACTGTGTGAGTGTGAGGAGTAGACTGGAGTGAGTGATGACTCTTCCAGGGATGTTACCCAAAAGGCTGTTGCAATATAGTCCAGGGAAAAATGATGTGGATGTGAACCATTCTACGCCCGTGAGAGCACAGGAGAAGGACATGGAAGGTCTGGCACATTGAATGAGAATATCACCCAAGTGTTTAAAGGAAATGATGTACCACAGAAGCTAAAGGAGGACAAAGGAGAGAGAAAAGGAAGCAGTGATCACCACCATCACCACCACCAATACTAATGTCAGCGACCCAATGGTGAGGACTTGCCCTGTGTCAGGCACTGTCAGACGGTTCACGTGTGTTATCCGATTTAGTCCTCGCGAGAAACCTATAACATAGGCCCTCATATTATCCCTATTTTCTGATGAGGGAAGTTGGATGTCAGAGAGGTCAAATCCCACTTAGGACTCAGAGTCTGACTGGTCCTCCAGCCCATTTATTGTAGGTACAGGATAATCCCCCGATGTGCAGTGATACAGAATAGCAAGCATGAAAGAAAGCTATTGGACTTGGCAAGTAGGAAGTCATTAGTGAGGAAAGTTTCAGGTATAGAGTGTGTTGAAGTGTGAAAGGGAAGTGAGAGAGGGCAGTTGGTAGAGGAAACAGTCTTTGAAGAAGACTAGGCATGAAGAGGGGGTGTTTTACCCCAGAGCAAGCTTGTCCAACCTGTGGTCCGTGGGCCCCCTGCAACCCAGAGAGGCTTTGAATGTGGCCCAACACAAATTCTTAAACATTCTTAAAACATTATGAGATTTTTTTTCATATATATATATGAAAGAATATATATATATATATATGAATATGTGTATATATATATATATATATATATATATATATATATATATATATATGTTTTAGCTCATCAGCTATCATTAGTGTTAGTGTATTTTATGTGTGGCCCAAGGCAATCTTCTTATATGGCCCAGGGAAGCCAAAAGTTTGGATATCTCTGTCCTAGAGGGTAGACAAAGTCCTAAAAAGATATGATTTTCATTGTGCCTCAAGAGAGTTGCTACTTCATTTCTCAGTCGTAATTATGGTGGTTTGGGGAACGTGTGTAGAAAAAGTTAACCCTGATGGCGCTTACAAATCAAAATGTTTTTATCCCCCAAAGCAATTTTTTTCTTTCATTTTATATTGAATCCTAAATAAGAGGTTCAGTAATTCTAAGTCTGGTTAGACCCGGAGGTTAGGACAGCTGCTGGTCAAGTAAAACTTGCAATGACAGCGAATGCATTCCCATAGATGTTGAATGACCATTCTCTGGTTAATCAGTTACCTAACCAAACTGATGATAGAAGTGGAGGGCAAGTCGAGGGCATGCTTTCCAATTAAATGGGAGGTTTCAACATGATGATGCAAATAACTAAATAATTACACTTCCCCAAGGCATTGTTAAATTCGCCCTTTTAGGAGAAGGCGGAACTGTTAGTTTCTTTGTTGACGAAACAAATTTTGTTTTAGCAGGAAAGCTTCTTGAAGCTCTTGACCAGGTCTTTAGCTCTTTTATAGTGATTATACAATAATCACTATTGCTGTTCATGAAATATTTCCAGTTCTCTCTCCTACTAGGTATATGGTAGGATTCCACCTCCTATTTCCTGTGACCCGAGACTCGTCTGGCTCATGAGTTATGATAGAAAACTACATGTCGCTTCTGTGCTAGAAGCTTTAATCCCTTGCTTGAGATATTCCAGAGTTTTCTTTTATCTCTGGCATGACAACCAATAATATTCAAGATGGTGGCTGCTTTATCCATGTGGATACCTGAATATGTATTAAGAAGGGACTTCCTCCTTACTTCCTGCCTGCCACTCCTCAATTTCCTGCTAACTCTCAATGGACATGTGGCATAAATAAACTTGGATACCTTTAAGTTACCCAAAATTTGGAAATGTTTGCTGCTATAGCATAATCCTGACTAACACAATGCAAGACCTAACCTATATTTCACATATGTATTATATCTATATTATTTAATTTACTCTTGGAGCCACCCAACCATTAGCAGCCAGAGGGCAGACACGGCACAGTATTCCTTTTGTATTTCTGGCATCTAGCGAAGATACACAATGTTTCTTAATGATAGTTGTTATAGAAATGCTAACACACCTGAAGAGATGAGAAAACATGAAGAGAATGAGCAACACAAATCCAATGTTAGTCTTACATTTTGTTTAAGCTCACAGTTTCAGGTTCTTCTCTTGTAGGGAAATCTTGCCTCCCAACATGGTGGAGAGCCTAGTCCGGAAGCGCCCCCGGCCATCTCCCGGAGTCACTTCCTGGTTCTTCTTCTCCCTGAACCCCTGTTCCCACCAAGCCTGGCCTGTGCGGGAAACTGATGGTTAGTAAGGAGTTGCTATGTTATACATTTCCCCACCCTGCCTTTGTTTGGGGCTCAGACTTTGGAAACAACTCCTCTGAGCCCACTGGCATAAAAGAAACAACCTGAACTTGCAAGTCCTCCGAGTGCTGCTGGGTCTTTCCGACAGGTAAACGGGTGGGGCCTTCCACAACATGCGGAAGGTAGAGCCTTTCCGCAACACTCTTAACCGTTGTCCCCAAAAGAACATCTTTCAAAACTAAAATTCCACCGGGTGGATCTCCTCTGTCCCTGCATGGTCTCTAGTTGGAATCATAGGAAATCACAGACAAATAACCTCGGGTCATAGGAGGGAGGGAAACTGGTTACTACATTGTTGAGAAGCAGCTACGTTGGAAACAAAGGTGTTGTGTCTCTTTTGGATAATAACTCCTTCAAGATCCATTTTGGAAACAGAAGGTCTATCTAGTCTTATGGACTTTGGTGGCCTCATATATTTTATCTCCAATATTTACCACTCACAGCTACCATATAACTTGTTAAATTACAATTCATTTTTCTCTATTTCAATCAGATTAAGTTTATCAAGATCGCTAATTTGGTTGATTAGAAGGAGATAATCAGTAATACTACATCAACTGGCTGTATTGCCAGCCAAAGCCAGAGTCATTTTGGTTAACACGGAGGCAGAATGCAGTTTCTATCGAGCTTTCTGAAATATTGAGAGGAACTTGAAGGTCCTCTGTTGCTCCCTTTGTGTGACAATTGCTGTCACTCACTCCCTCACTTCATTGAGGCCCCTTACTATGCTACCTAACAGAGCCCACAACCTCACCCCTTGGGCATGTCTTCTTTATCTTCTTACAAAATTTATGACCAGCAATTATGGTATTTTACTTGTTAATTTGGCTATTGTGTAATTTCCCCCACTGGCATGTAAGCTGCACGAGGACAGGAGAGTCATCTCTTCTGCTCACTGCTTTCATTCTAGCACCTGGACACATGTACTCCCCACTCACTACATGTGTGTTAAATGAAGGAACACATGAATGAGTCCATGAATGAATCCATCTGTCAGTGAATTGCTGGCACCATGGAGTTCATATATTTACAGAAGCAGATGGAAGCCTAGAGTCCTCCAGTCCAAAGCTTTACAGATGGGCATACTGTAGGTCATGCTTGGATCACACAAAAGTTTGTGGTACAGCCAGAACTGGGACTCACAGTTCAGTGTTATTTACATTTCCCCAAGCAAATGCCTCCTGTACAGCTGCTGGACACCCAGAATGGACAAAAGGAGTGCTGGGAAGGCCGATGTCTTCAGCGTGTCCCATCTTGCCGTTGCTGCCCAGCAGGCCCATGAGTGAGGGTGGTGATGGAAGGTATGGGGCTTCTAAGGGGGAGGGGAAACATAGGATGCGTGGAGAGGGGCATGAAGAGAGAAGCTGTACTCTTTATTTCTTTCCATCATAAATTTAGCATGCTTTTTCCTTCTCCTTGTGGCTATTTTAAAAATTATGAGCCACTGAGTATTTTAAATGGGCTTTCTGTTATGTCATAAATATTCAGACTGAGGATGGTAATTGTTCCCTGTGATTAATTCTGCTTACTTGGGAAAGTTGTGCAAGGTTTTCACTGGAGGGTATGTCTTTTATGTTTTAATGTTACTCATGGATAATGCAATTTGTCCTCCACAGCAATTGAGACAGTGGAGTTAGGTTAAGGGCTCTTGGGTCTTTTTGCTTATGGTGATGTTTGGAAGTACTTAAATTGGATGGTTTATATTACCCCTCCCTGGGCTGAGATGAAGGTAATTGATGGGGCTCAGGGCCAGAAGTTCCTACTGGCCTTTCCAGTGGTCTTGGTCTGGGGTTAATGGAGAAAAACGCCATGTTGAAGGTTACAGCGTTTCCCTTGCCTCCATTTTAATGATACTTGCCTGCCAGTGTTTTCTCTTTGAAGAGCAATTTAATAAACAATCACTGGCGTTTCATGTTGAGGGCAAAATTTGTAATGACATTCATCTCCCCGGGAGTTCTTCCTCCACATGTGATTGGATCAAGCCCTCTGCAATGAATACGGCGGGCAAAGCTCTTGTGGCTCTGAACACCCTGGCTTGCCCACCCCCACCCCCTCCTGCACAGGATAAAAATGGGTGGGGCTGGGGCTGGGGGATGATTTTCAAGGATGCTTCTGGAATCTGCTTACACTTCTCTTGCTTGAAAAACACTTCCCAAGGAAGTAGAAGCTGAGCCTGCACTTACATTGAGGCTCCTTAAGGGAAGCACCAAGTGGGCAATGGGCACACACAAAGTTCTAGAACATGATCTCCAGCCCGCTCTGTACTTGGGGCTAAGGAGGAAGCTGAGCAGCCAAGGGCTGTCTTTGTTGAAGATGACAATGGAAGCTGGTAGGCTTGACAGAAAACCTGCCATCAAATAATGCTTATTAGAGCTCCCATGTGGGAAGGACGCTGTTCTGGGTGCTCTACAACATCAGCCCAGGCAAAGAGATGAGTTGTGCATCTTTTTTTTTTTTATTAAAATCATGTGTGAATTTATACAGCCAATGAGGGTGGGCCTTAGGCTCCAGTGAAGGTGCTGTGCAGGTCTGAGTAGGGCTGAGCCTGAGAAATGAGCATGCCAGTGTTCTTGCTTCTCCTGTTTTGTAATTAATAACAGCATTGAGCTAGGAATAGTGTGCTAGGAGATGGGAGCACCTCTGGGGACACTGTGGCTGACTCCCGGACTGTGGAGTGAAAGGACAGTGGTCCTTTGTTTACACAGAGTACAGCCTTCCCCTGTGATGCCATAGGGGCCCATGCAACTTGTCTCAAAGACCATTGCAATGACAATCCCTGTAGGATCAGAAGTTGGCAATGTCTCAAATGTGGCAAGCCTGGTTACTTTTTTTTTTCTTTTGGCATGCCAGGATTGGAGAAAAAGTGATCCCCAGACATCACTGTTTTGGGCTCCTTTGAGAGGAGGGGATGTAATTTTTAGCAGAGAAGAGGGCTAACTGTGCCAACACACAGGACTTCCGGGAAGGAGTGGTGATGAGCACAGTGTGGTGGTAACTCGCCCGCTGGGTTGAGAGTGGCCATTTCTGTGGTTGTTGACATTCATGAAATAAGTTTCTGCATGCTGTTTATCTTTTTTAAAAAATCCCACAACAGAAGGATAGTCTAAGCTTTGGCCAGTGATGTGCTTATTATAAGTAATGATATAAAACTTGGAGTGATTGCAGAATAATTAGTATGGCCCCTTGTTGACGGTAGACATGAGTTTTGACTTGTGGGTATGAAAGCAGATGTGGCCAGTGGATTTGGGGGTGGAGCTGGAGCTGCCACTGATCTCCTGAAATAGCTCTGTAGAGTCAGCCTGGAGGTTGTACAGACAACTTGGCTCTTACATACGCTGCCACATAACCTGGAGACTGCCACTTGCTCTGGCTTAGTCAGACACAGTGTTAGCTGTAGGATAAAGAATCAGGGTCAGGGCAACCTAACCTTCCCCCATTCTCCAACCCTCATCCATTTAGCCATTTTTATGCCTTAACAACACGCACTGAGATTGTCCTTCAAGATTCCAATTAAGTGGTAGAAGAAGAATGATTTTCCATCTCTATTTTTCTGAGGAAGAATTCATTCTAATTCTGGTGGATTCTTCTATGAATTGTGTGATAAGTGGCTCATGAACTGTGATAAATGGAAGGCAGAACTGTTGAATGAAGAAGCTCTTACTATAGTCACAAAAGGCTGAGTTTTCACAGCAAATGTGATATGACTGGGCCCAGTATGGTGTAGTGGCTGGGAGATGGTTCCAGAACTATTCATTGAGGTTTTAATCCCAGCTCTGCCATGTACCAGTTGTGTGACCTTAAGCAGAATGCTGGACTTCTTCATGCCTCCATTTCTGCATCTGTGAGATGGACATGATATTAGAAGTCACCATAGGTTGTATTGAGGGCTAAGTTATTGTAAGGATTAAGTGCATGTAAATGCAAAAAACATGGAAGCCACATCTGGCACATGTCAATACTTGATAAATGCTACTAGTATTCTTTCTTAATTAAGAACCTCAACTAGGTATATTTATTTTCTTCCTTCTCATCCCTATTGGCTGAAGTCAACCATAACAAAGAGAAATCTGTATTGGGCCTGAATACTCTGCCTGAAAATGTTATATTTACTGGGTTTACTAACAAAATGATTAGTACAAATCTTTATACCATCAGTTTCCAAGTGGTGGTACACATATCCCTGTGGTATGTGCTAGGCCCTTCAGGGGTGTGAGAAAAATAATCAGTAATGGCGGAAAAACAAGTAAAGTAGAAAAATGAAAAATGTTAGTTATGGAACAATAAATGTTAAGTTTGAATCAAGGTTAATGGAGACACTTCAAAATTAGATCACATTAGCAAATGATGATGGGTGAGGGCGTGATTATGAACACTTCCCCCAAACCGCTCTTCCATGAATCACTATGTACGGTCTCAGAACAATCCATCTTGATGTTTCTAGAATCCCCAAACATACAAATACATCTGTAGCCAGACTATTTGATCAGTTTAGTTATTGACTGAGTAAAAGTGTGTTGTCTTCAATCATGATTCTTTTCGAGTAGTTTTTTAATTTAATGTTTAAATACTTGATTATCATTATCATTATTTAACTGTTATAAATATTATAAAATGAAATCCTCGGTTTGTACTTTTACTGTAGTAATTTTTCTTTCCTAACCTATTATCTCATTTCTACTATTTTACATTAGGATAGGCACTGAACAAAAGTGTCAGGATTTAAAAGCAGCTGTTTTAAAAACAAGGGGTACAATTTATAGAAATGGGTTTGAAAAGGGTACACAAGTGGAAAAAGGTTGGGAACTATTGCTTATAGCCTCCATAAAAAAATCAGCCACCAAGTATATAAACAAAAGTTTGATGAAGCCCCGTAGATGTCCTCTTTTTCTAGGTTGTGAATTCCTATTCCAGGTCAGGATAATAAAAGGGAAAAAGAAATGTAGGTTTTCATATTTGTCTAGTGAATTGAAAAAAGCATGAGTTATTCTGGTTATCAAACAAACCAGTAGCTCTTAAATGTAGTTGTGTATCTGAAACAACAGGATTACTTAATAAAACTATCAATACCTGGGCACTACCCAGGGAGTGTCTGGAATATGGCGTTTGTGCATGTAACAAGTTTTCCAGATGATTCTGAGGCATGACCAGATGAGAACCTCTGATATGAACAACCCCATACCTAACAAATGAGTACACAGTCCCCACTGGTTTAGTTAAACTGACCTGAACAAAATACCACTAAGGAACTGCTTTCACAAGGAAATAAAATTTTCCTATTAGAATATTTCATTATAAAATTAATGATTTCCTTCTATCTCTGGAGAGGGATATTTGGCAAAAGGAATTTTAAGGCAGTCAGGTATTGAGTGGTTATGGGAATCCAAGAGTCTCAGCGAGGCATGACATACATGGCTCTTGCTATCAATTTGGAGTCACACCTAATTATATCAGAAGTCAAAAGTGTCCCAGTGCTGTACAACTCATTCAGTCAGTATCAACTGAAGCAGAGCACTGAAACATTTAGGGAAATTTGCAATTGCCACTGAGCTCTGAACTTGAACACGTTTCCATAGGATACCAGAGGGACCTACACTTCAATACTCTGGGGCCTGCTGGCATAGGGTAAAGCAAGCTTGTCCAAGCAATGCAGCCCAGGACGGCTTTGAATGTGGCCCAACATACATTCGTAAATTTTCCTAAAACATCACAAAAAGTATGCATATCCCCCTATTTTTTTTTTTTTTTTTAGCTCATCCCCTATCATTAGTGTGAGTGTATTTTACGTGTGGCGCAAGACAATTCATCTTCCAATGTGGCCCGGGGAAGCCAAAAGTTTGGACACCCCCGGTGTAGAGTCAGGACTGCCCCTCATGAGGGTGACTTGCTGGCCCTTCAGGAAGGGGTCACATGCTCAAGCACCTCACTCACCACATTCCTGCCCTCACCCACGGGAGTCAGGGGTCCACCAGGGTTGCTCACCATGTCTCACTCACCTCTTCCCACTCCACCCTCGTTCCCATCCTCCAACCTTACAGACTTCAGGACAGAACTGATTTGCCCTGCGAACTGCCCCTTTCAGAGCGCCATCTGCTTACGTAGTTACTAGAAAAATTCAGCAATCACAAGGTAAGTGCTTGGCCCTGGAGATGAATAGGATAGTTTTATGGGCCTAAACACAGCAACTGGGAGACTCTTTATGAAAGGAACTTCTTTGGAAGGTTCTGTGCATATGAGTGCTGGCTCCTCGTAGGGTTCTTCCAGCTCCTGTAGCCAGGTCGCCCCCGTTAGCTGGAGTCTGCCACCCTCATTAGGTCATGTTTACTGAAGGTGCTTGTTTTCTGTGTCTCCATTCACTGGGTTATAGGACACCCGACAGGACAAAGCGTGTTGTAACTGACCACCAATGGAGCTGGCTCTGTTCAGGGATTACGGTTGCCTTGGCAACCAGCTCTGCTGAACTCACCACAGCAAACATGGAATGAATGGCTGGGTCAACACCCCAGATAAAGGAGAGTTATGCAACTGTTTGCTGAACGCTTGGCAGGACTTTTTCTGGACATTTCCCAGAATATTCCCATATTCACAAATTCCAAATGAAAAATTCTAATTTAAACCCATAACAAGTATTTTCATTGTTTGCAGAAATGAGCTGTCGCTGTTGGAAATATAAATGAAGGTCTGTAGAAGATTCGAGCTGGGTGTTGCTTCAGTTTCGGTAACGGTTAGAAAGCATATTTAACGATAAGCTTTCTCTAGACAGGAAACCAGGGAAACCAGGCCACTCATGTATTTCTAATGATCTACATAAATAATTTCATCTACTGAGATTTCAAAATTCGGCCATTAAATGGTTTTACTCTCATCTCAGCTAAAAAGAGTATTGAAATAAATTTTAAAATGCACAAATAAGCATTTGAAAAAAAAATTCAGAGACAGGACGGAGCCTCTCTTCGTAGAAAAGCAAATTGGCAAACAGAACAATTTATTTAAGACAGTGAGTACAAAAGAGCAAGGTTCTGGGATCGCGTAGCTCCCCAAACCATTTAATTCTGTGCAAACAATTAAATGGTAATATAATCCAGGTTTCCAGAGCAGTTTATGTTTATTTCTGCCTCTGACTGAAAAGCAAAGTATCACACAGAGTAAGATAGTCACACGGTTATGACTTGTACCTGGCTGTTTGACACAGTTTTCCTCAGGATCGTACCTCTCTGCATTTTCTCCATTCATGAATTTCTCCTGGGGATTTTCTTCTCAATTTTGCCCTCTTCCCACTTTTTTTTTTCCCTCAGTTGAAGCTGGTCTGGCATTTTTTTATACAAAGTAGGCCCTCGAGCTGGTTGTTATCTTAAGCAGCTCAATTCAGATGCCCCAAGTTAAGGTAATTCTTCCTTTTCTCCTGTTTGCTCCTCAAGGTTTAGGTGACGTCTCTGAGCACACTGGCCCACGTTTCTTTAACCACAGGTTGTACCATCCTCAGTAGTACCTGGTTCTTGTCTTTAACGACCACCTGGGAGAGGAAGAGGGGGACCATTGAAATATCTTGAAGACTTCTTTGATTTTTGCTTTCTTTTTTTAATTGCTTGTGGTCCAGATGAATTCTTTTAGATTAAGTGATCGTTAGGGGTAGCAAGGTTATTAAAAACCAAATCGTTTCAAGATGGCTTCCTTTTTATTGTGCTATTATTTCTCATTTTAAGCCTGGATACAAACTGTTCTTTCTGGAAAATTCTGGAGAATAAAAAATAAACACAAGTGCAAAAGAATGTGTTTTTCCTGAAGCAACTATTTTAAAGAGCACTTACTATTATTTTTAACTTTCTTTTCATGCAATAATTATAGAGTCATCTGAAGCTCCAAAGCAATGTACAGGGAGGTTCAGTGTCCATTCACCCAATCTTCCTCAAAATTAACATCTCGCACGAGCATAGTATAATATCAAAACCAGGAAATTGACATTGGTATAACCCACAGAGTTTATTCAAATATCATGATATACATGCACGTATGTGTAACTTTATGCAGTTGTGTCACACGTGCAGCTTTGTGTAACAATGACCACAAACAGGACACGTAATTGTAACATCACCACAAGGTTCTATCATGCTCGCCTTTCACAGACATATCTACTCCCTCTCCACCCGGGCAAATACCAATCCATTCTCCATCTCTATAATTATTTCACTAATACATGAATGAAATCATGTAGTTTGTATCCTTTTGAGATTGACTTTTTCACTCACTTACTATCATTTTCTTGAAAGTCATCCAGTTTGTTGCCTGTATCAATAGTCCATTCTCTTTTTTTGATGAGTATTAATAGTATTCAGTGGTATTGACGTACCTCAGATTGTTTCAGCCACTCACCTGTGGAAGGGCATTTTGGTTATTTCCACTTTTTAGCTCTTATCAATAAAACTGCTATAAATCTTGTACAAGTTTCTGCCTAAAAATAAGTTTTTATTTCTCTGAAAATTTTGTGCATGACTTTTGCCCATTTCTGTTTGGGATTTTTTTAATGTTGAGTTTTGAGGGTTCTTTATATATTTTAAATATGAGTCCTCTGTTGAATCTGTGAGGAACAAATGTTTTCTTCAGGTCTGTAGTCTGTCTTTTCATTTTCTTAATAGAATCATTCATAGAGCAGTTTTAAAATTTTGATGAGGTTCATCCAGTTGATAAATTTTCTATTTATGAATCATATTTTTGGTTGGTGTCAAGTCTAAGAAATCTCTGCCTAGCCCTAGGTCCTAAAGATTTTCTCCCATTTTTTCCTAAAAATTGTATATTTTTATTATTTATATTTAAGTCTAAGTTTCCTTTTTAAATTAATTTTTGTATAAGGAATGAGATTTAGGGTTTGGCTTATTATTTATTTTTCCTCTCTGGATATCTAATTTTCTAGTACCATTTTTAAAGGGAAGGCCACCTTTCTTTTATTTAATTGTTTTCATCCTTTGTCAAAAATTAAATGGACATATTTATGTGTGTTTTTTTCTGGGTTCTCTACTCTGATCCACGTAACTATCATTCTACCAGTATCATGTTGTCTTGATTATTGTAGCCGTATAATAAAATTCTAATATCAGAAAGAGTGATTGCTCCTCCTTTATTCTTTATTTTCAAAATTGTTTTGGCTATGTTAGGGTCTTCCCTTTCCATATAGGTTTAAGAATAAGCTTGTCTATTTATATGTATATTTTTTCTAAGATTTTGATGGGAATTTCGTTATGCCTATAGATTAATTTGAGAAGCATTGAAAACTTTATTATGTTGACACTTTCAATCCATTATCATAGTATATTTCTTCTATTATTTAGGTCTTATATGATTATAATTATAAAAAATGAAAATTTTGTAATTTATAGCATACAGATTTTTATACGTTTTGTTAGAATTATACCTAAGTATTTAATTTTCTTTAGAGAAATTGCAAATGGTGCTGTATTTTTTATTTTAGTTTGAACTTGTTTATTGTTAGTATATAAAAATAAAAATGATTTTTGTATGTTGACCTTGTATCCTGTGACTTTAATAAACTCATTTATTTGTTCTAAAAATCTTTTGTAGATTTCTTGGGGTTTTCCTAGTGGATAATCATTTCATCTGAAAATAGAGATGGTTTTATTTTTTTCTCATTCCAATCTATATTTTCTTTTTTTTCTTCTTCTTGCCTTATTGCACTGGTTAGATTGTCCATTACTATGTTAAATAAGAATGGTGAGAGCAAATATCCTTGTTATTGATCTTAGAGGAAAAGCATTTAGTCTTTCATGATGAGGCATGATATAAGCTGAAGGATTTTCATAGGTATTCTTAATGGGATTGACAAAGTTCCCCTCTATTTCTAATTTGTTGAGAGTTTTTATCATGATCATGTACTGGATTTTGTCAAATGCTTTTTTGTATCAATAGATAAATATAATCATGTGATTTTCTTCTTTAACTTGTTATGTTGAATTATATTGATTAATTTTCAAATTTTGGACCAGGTTTGTGTACCTGAAAAAAATTCCATTTCATTGTAGGTACTATTCTATTAGTACATTTGCTGAATTTGATAGTATTTTGTGGAGGATTTTGTGTTTAAATCTATAAGATCTAAATCTTTTTGTTCTTCCTGCATTCATCTGGTTTTGGCATCAGGGTAATACTGACCTCATAAAATGAGTTGGGAAGTGTTTCTTCCTCTTCAATTTTCTGGAACAGATTGTGTAAAATTAATGTGAATTTCTCTTTTAATGTTTGGTAAAAATCTCCAGTGAAACTATTTTTTAGGAGTTTTAAAATTGCAAATTGAATTCTTTTTACTGTTACAGTACTATTTGAGTTATCTACTTCATCTGGGCAGAGGTTTAGTATTTGTGGTTTTTGAGGAATTAGTCCATTTGTTCTAAATTGTTGAATTTATGAGTATAAAGTTGTTCATATTATTTCTTCATTATCCTCTAATAGTTGCAAGACTATTGTGGTTTCCCCTGTTGTATTAAGATATTGGTGATTGTGTCTTTTCTCTTTTAATCTTCATCAGTCTTGCTGGATGTTTTTTCCCAAGGGAAAAACTTTTTATTTCATTAATTTCCTCTATTGTTTTTGTGTTTTTAATTTTATTAACATAGTTCTCTTATCTTTATTATTTTCTTCTTTGTGCTTGCTTTGGTTTCAGATTGCTCTTCTTTTTCTAGTTTCTTGAGATAGACTCTTGATTTGAGAACTTTCTTCTTTTCTAATGTAAGCATTTAGGGTTATAAATTTCTCTCTCAATACTACTTTAGATGCATCTCCAAAATTTTGAGATGTTGTATTTTCATTTTCATTGAGTTCTATGTATTTTGAAAAGTTTTCTTTGAAGACTTTTATTTTTTGAGTCATGTGTTATTTAGAAATATGTTGTTTAGTTTACAAGTCTTTAAATATTTTCCTGTTATCCTTCTACTACTGATTTTTTTTATTATGGTCATGAATATACTCCATATGACTTCAATTCTTTTACATTTATTAAATTGGTTTTATAAATAACAGTATGGTCTATCTTGGTGAATGTTCCCTTGGCTTTTGAAAATAATTTGTATTTTGCTGTTGTAAATTCAAAAATGTTCTATGTCAGTTAGGTCTATAGTATTATTGAGTTCTATGTTTTTGCTGGTGTCCTGTCTAGTAGTTCTATCAATTGGTGAGAGTGACATGTTCAAGTCTCCAACTACAACTGAGAATTTTATTATCTTATTCATTTAAATCTACTAGTTATTGTTTTATATATTTTGAAGCTCTGTAGTTTGGTGCATATAAATTTAGGATTGCTGTATATTCTTTGTGGGTTGATTCTTTTATTATTATGTAATGCCCCTCTTTTCCATAGTAATCTTCTTTGCTCTGGAGTCCACTTTATCTGGTATTAATTTAGTTACTCCTAATTTTTTAAATTAATGCTTGCCTGATACATCTTTTTCCATCCTTTTACTTTCAACTTATTTACATTGATATATTTGAAGTGTATTTCTTTCAGACAGCAAGTAGCTATTCATGTTTTATTTTTAAATACTCCCTGCCAATGACTGTCTTTTAATTGCTATATTTTGATTATTTGTATTTAAAGTCATTATTGATCTTTTAGGGCTTAAGTCTTTTACTTTATTTTTTATTTTCTATTCTTTCTGTTTCTTCTTCCTCTATTTCCTTTTTATTCTCCTATTGTGGACTACTTAAACATTCTTTGGAATTCTCTTTTAATTTATTTGTAGTGTTTTTGAGTGTCTCATTTGTATAGCTTTCTTAGTGATATTACAATGTATATGTGTCACCACAGCCTATTGGAATTGATGATTTATCACTTAAAGTGGAATATTGAAGCCTTGTTTCCATTTATAACCCTTTACTCATACCATTTTTAAAAATATAATTATTTTCAGCATTTGCTCTCTCTATATTATACATCACATAAGACAGTGATGTGTTGTAATTTTTGCTTCAACCATGATATGATTTTAGAATATAGAAGGTGAAGAATAGCCTATTATATTGACTCCGATATTTTACCCATTCAGATGTTCCTTTTCTGTTATGAAGGGGCCAGCCTTATGTTATTTTTTTTTCCTTTTTTGGTGGGGGGCTTTTCTTAACCATTTTTTAAGGGTAAGTCTGAGAATGATAAGTTTTATTAATTTTCCATCATTTGAGAATGTCTTAATGTCTCCTTTATTTCTGAAAGATAGTTTTGCTAGGTAAAGGATTCACAGTGGACAGTCCTTATCTTTTAGCATTTGAAAATATTGTGCCACCTCCTTCTGTTTCAAATGAAAAATGTACTTTAGTCAAGTTGGTGTTCCTCTGTAGGTATGTGTCATTTCTCTCTTCATATTACTAAGATATTTTTCTTTGTTTTTTCCAGAAGTTTAATTATGATGTGTTTTTATGGTAATTTCTTTGAAGTTATGCTATTTTGGCTTGCTCAGCTTCTTGGATCTGCTTGTCTTTCACCAAATGTGGGAAGTTTTCAGTCATTAGTTCTTCAACTACCTTTTCAGACTGGCACATTCCTTTTTTTTCTGGAACATCAATGATGCAAATCTTTTAGCTCATATCTTTTCCCCATCAAGTTCTAAGGATCTATTCATTATTGTTGTTATTATTTTTTACCTTATTGTCTTTATTAATAAACTCTATTGATCTGTCTTCCGCTTCACTGGTTCTATCTTCCGTTATCTCCACTTTACCACTGAACCCATCCAGTAAACCATTTTTTTCTTTTTAGTTATTATATTTTTAATTCTATAATTTCCACTTGGTTCTTTTAAAAACATATTTCTTTGCTAAGCTTTTCCATTTTTTCAAAAAATTTAAGAAAATTTGTAGTTGTTTGTAGAATCATTTTTACAATGACCACTTTTAAATCCTTGTCAGATAATCTCATCATCTGATTCATCTCAATGTTAGTATCAATTGATTGTCTTTTCTTATTGAAGTTCTGTTTTTCATGGTTCTTAATATGATTAGTGATGTTTGATATTATCCTGGACATCTTGAATATTATGTTTGAAGACTTTTAATCTTATTTCAGTTTCTAATACACAGTTACTCTGTTTAGATTTAGGAACTGGACCCTTTTTGTGAGTTATAGTTTCATTGAAAATTTAGTTTTCAAAGCCCTTACAATGTTATTCTGGTTGACCTCACTCTTCTGGCTCTCTTGGGCTCTTACTCAATTCCTGTAGGGCTGCCCAATGCAAATGATGGGTGGTTCTGGAAGCACTGGGCTTTTCATGCTGCTGCAGCTGGTTGAACCTGCCACTGACTTGGATATGGATTGAGTGGATCTCTCCACAAGGTCTCTGCTGGGATAATTTTTTCCTGGATTTTTGGCCAGAGCGAACAAGACTTAAAATTTGTATATGCCTGTGAGTGGTTCCAGGCTGCAGGTCTCTTTGATGCTTCATCTGTGATACAGGGGTCATAGAAAGAAACTACAACAGATTCACTGAGATTTTGTTTTTCCAGGCTTGAGGTCTCTAGCCAGTGCTGCTTCTTTCCACTTTTTGGAATTGTTTTATAATTTTCTGATGAATTACTTCCAGGATATTTAGTTATATTTAGGGGAGGAACAGGGAAAAGTGAGTCTATGGCATCTTGTCCTTGAACCAGACAGAACTCATTATTATTTTGAAGGAAAAATAATCCTCTTTCCTCTAATAAGAGCGATCAATATTATTTGTTGGAAAAAAAAAGAAAGAAAGAAAGAAAATAAAGACGAACAGAAAGGAGAAAAAGAAAAGTAAATACCAATAGTCTCATAGGTATATACATTGTTAACACCTAGATGTAGGCCCTCCCTGGTCCCTTTCTGTGCATGTGTAGTTTTTGAGTTATCAAGTTTTGTAAAGCCACTCATTACTTAACGACCTACCTGTTTGCAGCCAATTCTCCAGTTCAGCAATTCCCCTAACTCAGTCTGTGTGGGTCCTGGGAATCCTCTTTCTTAGTGTTTGTCTTGTTCTTGCAGTAGGTTAGTATTCACTACACAAAGTTTTTATAATCATGCAAGACTACATATTTTGTTTATAAGTGTGGTGTCACATTACATCTATTGAAAAATACATACACTATGGCTCCATGACATAAGACATCCAACTTTAAACTCCTCACTTATCAACCAAATCACTTTATGACCTGGTAATTAATCATAGAACTTGGTTGTTAAGTGAAGAGTGCCTGTACTTACTTTTACACTGATGTATCTTAAATACATTTATAGCTCAATATATAATCTTTTATTTTTATCAAGTACTTTTAGTTTGCAAAGGAGACACACAACTAGGTTACTTAAGTGATGAAAGCTAAGATTAAGACATGGAAGAATTAAAAATCTGTCTTTGTAGTTGTTCATATGTTCTGGGCACCAGATTTCAAGAAAAATTGAAACAATGGCTGGTCTTCAAAGTACAAGGCCAGCTCAAGGGACCTCCACCTCTAGTGACTGAGTCATTTTATCCCCTTGATGCAGAGACCCATTGTTCCCTGTTCTTTTCTGCTCTCTTACAGATCCTAAGAGAGAAAATCTGTTTGGATCTGTTTTTATATCTTTTAATATGAAGCATGTATTTTGGGCAAAGTCTTGAGCCAAGTCTTATGATAGAAAGCTAGCCTTTAATATATGCTGACCAGATGTATCATTTTAAATGGGATAGAAAACAATGGTACTGTCCCATTTCAAATGGTACGTTGGGTCAGCCTACTGACACCTTGAATTTAGCCTGGTGAGACTAGGTTGATCACATGTACCATTTGAAATGGGAGAATATCTTTGTTTTTTGTCCCATTTAAAATGGTACATCTGGCCAGTCTACTTCAATATGATCATTTTATACAAGTTCACCTTGGTGTCTCGTGGGTCAAGCCCAAGTCTAATACATTGTGATCTAAGTAGCAGGGTTCATATAACAGAATATGACATGTTACATGAAAAAGAACTACTTGTGGCCAATTTTCTCATAAAGGAGTGTTGGGAAGAGAGACACAAGGTCTGTATATTCTGCATATATAAAACATTTGGGATGATTTCAACTTTTTACACTTATGAGTTATATTGCAGCAAATAGCCCTGTGGTTAATCTTTGCACTGGCTTTTAATATCCTCACTGACACGGGTGACTTTCACAGGTCATAATAATAAGAATACAAATCACAATTGCTAATATAGCATACAGACCCTCAATAGATGTCAGCCAAAAAATTTCACTTAGCTGCTATATTTTTACAGAATTCTTATGCCTGAATATCACATTATAAACAATTGAATATATCCCGGTGAAAATTGAAGAACATAGAACCAAAGTAATATATCTAAAGGTACATGGCTAGATTCATGAAAATTCTAGGTGTAAATCTCAGGTCTGGTGAATTCCAGTTCAAGTGTCTTGCCACTATACCATGAGAAAAATGTATTCTCAGAAGGGCCAAGCTAGATTTCTAGTCAAGATGACAAGATAGACAAATGTCATGCTTACTTCCCTTCACAACTACATCAAAATTACAACTAAATTACAGAACAACTGTCATTGAAAATCCCCTGAAGTCTGGCTAAATAGAAGCCCTACAACTAAGGACATACAGAAGAAACTGGCTCGAGACTAGTAGTGGGGTGCAGAGAGGCAGAACAGGCTGGTTCCAAACTCTTGTGTGATCATTAAAAATTGGGAGGGATATCTTGACTGTGGAATCTTGCTCTACCCCTGGAGGAGCGAGGGGTCCCAGCCCCACACCAGGCTCCTTAGTGTGGGGCTGGTTTCAGTGCTGGGGAGAGAAGTACCCATAATTCCTCATTGTGAAAACCAGTGAAGATTGTGGCTAAATGAGAAGACTGCAGTCCCAGGTGTTCCTCTGAAAGGGCCTATGCATGGATTTACTCCCTCATGGACTCATTCTCTCTGAGCTCCAGTGCTGGGGCAGCAGCTTGAAAGGTGCCAGGGATATGTGGGGAGAAACTGAAATATCTAGCTTCAGAATGAGGGCTAAAGAGGCAGCTTCCTCCTAGACAGAGGAGTTGGTGGAAACCATTGTTTTTGTTGAGCTCTCCCCACTCCCAGGGTGCAGACGCAAGCGACTGCCATATCTGAGTCTCCATCAAGGTGGCTAACACCATTTGTTTGCCCAGCCCTGGTGACTCTGAGACCCCAGTCACCCAAATTGACAACCTATCCAAGCCACTTACAGTGGCTTTTCTGGACAAACAGCTTGCCTTGACTTATGCTGCCAACTTTCCTGAAATCTCTCAAAAGGTAAAAAAAAGTTTTGACAAACCTAAATAAGCAGCACCTAGCTTCAGGGTGCCTCATAACTCTGGCTGAGCATCCCTAAGCCCAGCACTAGCAACACCCGACTTTGGTTTGTGGCTTGGTCTTTCAAGTCACCTCCAAACCCAGTGTGGGTTATAGCCATCTGCGATTGCTTTGTGGCACATGCCAGGTGGCCCTGGGAAAGGCACACGAGTTGTGGCTGAATTTGGCCTGAAGCAGGTTTCCTCTCAAGAGGCCCCGGCACTGGCATGCCTAGTGGCTGCCTTCACACTCTACCAGGGCATCACCTGAGTGGCTAAAAGAACACACCCAAAGGGCACCAGAGCCCTGCTAAAGCAAATCCTGCTCCATGAGGTCAACCCCTGCATCACAACCCCTTTACTGTAGTGACAGCCGTTCCTCACAACCGATCAGCTCAAGGGTCAGTCCCTCCCACTGACATGCAAACAGCAACCAAGGTTCAACTATAATAGGAGGGCACACACAATCCATATAGGGAACACTACTGGAGCACCAGACTCTGATGACCAGAAAGTTTGCACCACTGAGCCCCATAGCACACTTTCTATATAAGAGACATAGCAGCCCTACGTAATACATAGAAACAAACACAGGGAGGCAGCCAAAATGGGGAGACAAAGAAACATGTCCCTAATAAAAGAACAGAACAAAGCTCCGGAAAAAGAACTAAACAAAATGGAGGTTAAGCAAACTACCAGATGCAGAGTTAAATGAATACATTAGAGGGAATCAACATTACATTTGATGAGGCAGAGGGTAGAATCAGTGATTTAGAAGATAAGGTAACAGAAAACTATCAGAACAGCAAAAAGAAAAAGGAATCCTAAAAAATAAGGACACTTTCATGGGCTTCTTGGACAACATTAAACACCAATATTTATATCATATGGGTCTCAGAAGGAGAAGAGAGAAAGCAAGGAATTGAAAACGTATTTGAAGAAATCATGATAGAAAACATCTCTAACCTGGCAAAGGAAATGGATATTCATGCCTAAGAAGTACAGAGAATTCCAAAGGAGATAAACCCAAAGAGGTCCACACCAAGATACATCATAATTAAAATGCCAAGAGTTAAAGACAAAAAAAAAATTCTTGAAAGCAGCAAGAAAAAAAACAGTTACCCACAGGGAGCTCCAATCAAAAGACAAAGGGTGGCTGAATGAATAAGAAAACAAGATCCATACACATACTGCCTACAAGAGACTCACTTCAGATTGAAAGACACACACAGACTGAAAGCAAAAGAAAGAAAAAAGATATTTTATTAAAATACAGACAAACAAACAAATAAACAACCTGGGGTAGCGATACTTATACCAGACAAAATACAGTTTAAAACAATAAAAACACACACACAAAAAAATCTAGAAGTCCCACTTCTAGGCATTTAGCCAAAGAAAACCAAAATGCTACTTTAAGGGGACATGTGTATCCATATGTGCACTGCAGCATTATTTACAATGGCCAAGATATAGAGGCAGCCTGGGTGTCCCTGAATGGATAAATGGATAAAGAAGAGGTGATATATGTGTGTGTGTGTGTGTGTGTGTGTGTGTGTGTGTGTGTGTAATGGAATATTACTCAGCCATGAAGAAAACAAATCTGGCCATCTGCAACAACATGGGTAGACCTAGAGAGTATTGTGCTGAGTGTAGTAAGTCAGACAGAGAAGGACAAATGTTATTATGATTTAACTTACAGGTGGAATCTAAAGAACAAAATAAACAAACAAAGGAAACAGAAACAAACATAGAAACAGAGAACATTTTGATGGCTGCCAGATTGGAGGGGCATTAGGAGTGGGTGAAAAAAGGGGAAAGGATTAAGAAGTCCAAATTGGTGGTTATACAGCAGTCATGGGCATGTAGGGAATAGCACAAGGAATATAGTCAATGATATTGTAATATCTATGTATGGTGTCAGATGGGTACTAGATTTATTGGGCTGATAGGTGGGAAGGGCCTGGGGGGGGGGGCAGGATGAAAAAGGTAAAGGGATTAAGAAATGCAAATTGGTAGTTACAAAATAGTCACGGGGATGTAAAATAAACCATAGCAAATATAGTCAATAATATGGTAGTAACTATGTGTAGTGCCAGGTACTGGACTAGTTAAGGGGATCACTTCTTAATTTATATAAACGTCTAACCACTATGCTGTATGCCTCAAATTAACATAAAATAATATTGAATGTCAACTGTAATTGACAAATTAATAAAAGGTGGGGAGGGGAATGTACAGAGGAATATGAGGTCTAAATTTCCAGGTATAAAACAAATAAGTCTTGGTGATATATTATATGGCATAGGAAACATGGTCAATAATATTGTGATAGCATGATACAGTGTCAGACGGTTCCTGGATTTATGACTGTGATCACTTCTTTAGGTATATAAATGTTGAATAACTATGGTGTACAACTGAAGCTAATATAATTGTATGTTAGCTATATTTTAATAAAAATCTTTAAAAAATAAAGAAGGGCCAGGCTATCATATTGTCTAGAAATCCTTCCTAGTTACGCATTTTAGACTTTCAACAACAAAGGTGAAAGAAAAAATAGACTTTCTCTAGTTGACTCTCAATTAAGCAGAAAGCAAACTAATTAGAAAATTTTATTCCTAAATATTTTAGTAAATTGAAAATTTTCTGTAAGTAATAATATTTATTTGGTGTCTGCCGTATATAAATTGATTAGTCACAGCTGTTTGAGTCCCTAGGCGCTAGAATTCTTCATTGGCTACATCATTAACTCCTCTGGTCATATATATCCAGGACCCCTCAGAGAACTCATAATAATAATTTTCTCAATTTATTTACCTCAAAGTATCTACTTTTGGGGAATCTCTGGTACATTGCTTTAGGCATAGAAGCTTAACAAATGAGACATGTTTACTGATATTTCAACATTTTAAATTTATGTTTAAGGTATATGTTCTGAAATAGAAAAGAATAAAAATTTTCTACACATGAGCATATGTTAATAAAAATCAAATAGTTTGGCCAAAATTTACCTGTGTGAGCTGAAGCTATTACTGATGAAATTTTCACTCCTTATTCAATTGTTTGGTGTTCTACAGAGTTTCATCTACTGGATGGTGGAAGAATGTGAGAAGCAGCAGTTCAGTTGGGCACAGCAAATAATTAAAAGAACATTTGTCAGAGATAGAAGAAAGGCTGGGTGGGGAGAAACTTACTTTCAAAACACCTGGTATGTGCTGGGTAAAATAAATTGTTATCTCACTCAATTCTCAAAACAGCCCTTTGGTTCATCAATTTCCTCTTCAGTCCATTGTACAAATGAGAAAACTAAGGTTTTGAGAAGCTTGATGATTTCTGAAAGTTTCTCAGCTAATAAGTCATCAGGAAAGGAGTCAAATCAGTCTGTGAATATCTAGACCTTGTGTCTTTCTTTCTACAATATAAACTGCTTCCTGAAGATCTCATTGGATTCTGAAAAACCAAGGGTATCTATCTAAATTCAAAGGGTATAAATTCACCATAAGGTTTTTCCTCAGTTGGATTTAATCAGTCCATCTTTAAAATGCCTCCAGGTTGGAAATTTGAGTCTTCAGGGACATGAGAGCACAACAACCTGGGGTTTGTTGGGTTTGTTGCAAGAGACTCAAGGCTAATGTGACGCTAAATCCCTCAAAGGCACATTAGAGGGTAATTACAACAAATAAAGGCTAATGGGAGAACCACATCTGTTTTGTTGATTTGGCTTAGAGAAGAATTTTGGGTTAGGAGATTTAGTCAAATTGCTTGACCCTCTTTAGCCACCCCTATCCAGAGCATACCTGAATGGGGCCCAGTGTCTAATGGAAAGATTCTTGACCTCATGAGTACATAGAAGAAGTATAGCAGGCACATACTGATTCCCATCCTGTTTCTGACACAGTAACCTGGCTGATGACTGTAGACAGGTCACACATTCTTCTGACCCTGGAAAGGCCATAGAATATGCCTAGGAGGAGGAATGTCATGAATAGATTTTTATCTTTGCTGTCTCTCAAGGGACTCCCAAATGAACTGACAAAAATCCATTTAAGAAAGAGCTTTCTCTGCTTTAATTGCTCCCGAGGTATCTAGTCCAGGTGCTAATGGACGGAAATTTTCCAGGTGGCCAGGCTTTTATTTTTTTGAGAAGTTTGTATAAGAAAACTTTCACTTGGGACATAGAAACCCCATTATTAAATTGAAAATCTGTTCTTATAGGCTTTTTCTATTATATGATGTAATTTAATTTCTCTATGGTAAAGACAATACTACAGGTTCACCAAAGTCCACTTAATCTTTCTCTTCCTGAGCATGTAGGATGACAATATTTCCTAACTTTCCTTCCAGTTAGAGTAAACCATATGACTCATTCTCACCAAGGAGGTATAGGCATAAAAGTTGTAATCCATTCCCAGATCTGTTCTTGGAAAGATTATATCTGAAAATATAACCTGATTCAGCAATCTTGGAAGCCATATGCTGAGTTCATCTTAAAAAAAGATGAAGGCAACTTGAATCCCTGAGTTACCACATGGAGGAGAGATGCCCTACGGAGTGATCTTTTCCATCAGACTTTATGCAAGTGAGAATCAAAACTTTTTTTTTAGGGTTTTAAGCCACTGAGATTTCCAGATTTATTGAGATTATGGGACAGTCAATACTTTTCTAAATAATGTATTCTCTTCATATGTGTTTATACTTTGTGCTTGAATTTGAATCTCACAGAATCTAGAAGGTGGAAGTATTTACTCCAACAATTCATCTGATGCTTGAGTTTTCCTGTAGCAGATCCTAGTCATCTTCTCTTGTAACAGTCATCTAGAGCGGCACTAACTTTATATATTCTCTTTCTATAGAATATGTATTAAATGACGTCTGCTGTACACTTGGGCCATTAAACCAGGCTTCTCACACTTTACTCATCCCCAAATCACCACATCTTAAGCAGCTCACAAAAGATAGCCAAAAGTGCTAAGTTAAGGGACATTATAAGCATTTGAACAGGATTCCTAAATTACTGGTATTGTGTTTGGGCTTTAGTAGTGCCCCACAGCTTTGCAAACATTAATGTGTCTGCTCTCCGCTTCTCATTCTGACTCCTCACTCGCCATTTTGTATGTGGGTAGCTCTCTAGATGGGAATCGAACCCAGGCCGCAGTGCTGATAGCACCGGAGCCTTAAGCCACTACATCACCAGGGAACTCCCAAATTTTTGTTCCCACAGTCCTTTTTTTTTTTGTTTTGCATTTTGGTATGTGGGTAGCTCCCTGGTTGGGAATCGAACCCAGGCTGCAGCGCTGACAGTGCCAGCGCCGAAGCCTTAAGCCACTACACCATCAGGGAACTCCTCACTCGCCATTTTGGATTTGGGCACTCTGGCATTGTTTTGCTTATTTCCTATGATGGCAGAATCTTCTGTTGTCTCAGGAGAGGAGCCCACCATAACTCACCCTGATAGAATTTCACCTCACTGTTGTTTTGAGTTCTTTGTAGTGCCCTAGTCAACGCAGACCTGATCTCCTTGGCTTCCTTGACTATAAGCTGAAACATTTTAGGATTAGATCAAGAAACTCATTTTACATGATATCCAAAAGTCAAGTCTAGTAAAATTTAAAACAAGAGTATTTATAAATTCTATAGTTGATAAGGTTTAGTACTGACAATATATTAGAAACTCATACAACTCAATAGCAACAACAAAAACAACAATAACAACAACAAAAGCTAATTAAGAAATGGACAGAGGACTTGAGTAGACATGTTTTTCCAAAGTAAAATGCAAATCAAAACCCCTATGAGATATCACTTTCTACCTGTTAGAATGGCTATTTTTAAAAAGACAAGAGACTACAAATGTTGGGGAGGATGTGGAGAAAGGGGAACACTTTTATATTGTTGGTGGGGATGTAAATTGGTACAGCCACTCTGGAAAACAATATGGTAGTTCCGCAGAAAAGCAAAAACAGAACTGTCCTATAATCCAAAAATGCTTCTCTGCATATATGAGAGCTGTCAGTCATGCAATATGAAAAACAGAGGCATTCGTGGCTGGACTTTATCCAGACGGCCCTCGTATATCTGAAGAAAACAAAATCAGGGAGTTCCCTGGTGGTGTAGTGGCTTAAGGCTTCGACGCTGGCGCTGTCAATGCTGCGACCTGGGTTCGATTCCCAGCCAGGGAACTACCCACATACTATAAAAAAAAAAAAAAAAAAAGAAAGAAAAGAAAACAAAATCAGTATCTTAAAGGTATATTTGCACTCTATGATCATTCCAGCATTGTTTATAATAGCCAACATGTGGAAACAACCTAAATGTCTTTTGATGGATGAATGTTACACACACACACACACACACACACACACACATGCACACACACACACACAGAGGAATGTTTTCCAGCCATAAAAAGGAAGAAAATTCTACCATTTGTGACATCCTGAATGCAACTTGAGGACATTATGTTAAGAAAAGTACGCTTAACAGAGAAAGACAAACACGGAATGATATCACCAATAATGTGGGGTCTTAAAAAAATAAAGCCAGTTTTATAAAAGCAAAGGACAGAAAGGAGGTTGCCAGGGGCTGAGAAGAAGGGGGAATGGGGTATGTGGGTCCAAGGGTACAAACTATCAGGTATATGAATGCACAGCATGGTGACTGTAGTTAGTAACACAGTATTGTATACTTGAAATGTTTGCTGAAAGTAAATCTTAAGCATTCTCACCACACACACCCAAAAGAGTTACCTATGTGAGGTGGTGGATGTAATTACCTTGATCTCGGTAATCATCTCATGATGTATATGTATATCAAATCATCATGTTGTACACTTTATATATAATTATACTTGCAATTATTCCTCAATAAAGCTAGGTGAAAAACGTTAAAAAAGAAACTATTTATGTAAAATAAAGCAGAAAAACAGAAAACATCACTATACATGTCTACAGACGTATGTCAATATGTAAATGTATGGAAAAGGACAGAAAGGACACTTTCAAATGGAAAGTCTCTTGGGCTTGGGTTTGAGTGATGACAGGAACTCAGCTTCATCTGTATTCTTTGCGTTTCTGTGAAATATGGTCACGTAATCATGCATACATATTTTGTAGAGTTAAAGGTTAATATAAAAACTTTACTGGAAGTTTGATGGGTGTCATGTGTACCTAATCCAGGGAAACTGTTGCCCTTGGCAAGGTCAGTATTTAATAAGCTCTAGCTTGCCTTCTAAGTTTTAGCTCTAAACACATACATAAAGGGTAAAAGAGACAATGATGAGAATTTGGCGTTTTGTTCTTTCACCCTCCCAGGTATATGTCATTTTACACACTGAGGGTGAGTATTGGTGCCACAGTAGAAACCCTCTTAAGCCAATATAAATGGAACTATCAAGAGGTCAGTTGTTAAAAATAATAAGAAAAACATTAAAAATGTTACATATATACTTTAAAGCCATTTTAACGTAAAATGTATGAAGGCAGATATTCATTCGCCAAGGTTTTGATGGGGCTGAGCCCTCTGCTTATTATGGGTCCCCCACTGGGGTTCTCTATTCTCTTTATTGCAAAACCCACTTCTGTGAAGCATCAGGCTTCATCTTCAGCTGCGCTTTCTTGAAACTGGAAGAAAACCGAGGACACTTGCAAAACAACCAGAGTGCAACTCTTTGCAGATTTCCACGATTTTTTTTACATAACCTCTTCAGTGGCCTCTCCCTCACCCAGTTTGACAATGATATTTGTTTTAGTCTTCCAAAACACTCAACTTAATTTCAGACAAACAGCCCTCTTTCTTGATATTTATTTTCATCTGTTTACTTAACACAAAATTAAATCACATCATTATACATTAACACATTCATTACAAAAATTCAATACAAAAGGTATTACTAGCTAACTGGATAAAACACAGCTCCACAGTTGGGAAGCAAAGAGGCCAGCACCCAATCTGACAGCTGAGGCTGCTGTTGTGTTTGTCTTATAGAGGGGCTGGGGAGTCCCAGCTTTGTCTCTGGAGTCCATCCAACAGGGTGGTTGGGAGCACTTCTGCACATTTGCTGATGTTACGGTCAGCCCCAGGAACCCACCTGTTCTGGGGTGTCGAAGAGAGATATAAAAGGGCTGTCTAGAAAGTATCCAGCCGTGTAATAAGAAAAATAGAGGCATTTATGGCTGGATTTGTTTCCGGACAAGAAGAGTAACACGCCTTCTTAGCAGCAGCGTGAGTCACTGGTGAAGAAGAGTTGGTGAGAGAGTCGTAGTTGCATGTCTTTCCACCGTGTGGTGAGCTTCGTAGTGCAGGAGCCCAGCCCAGGGACCAGCACACACTCAGGCCTGGATGAAGGGGGACGGCTGCAGGATCTCCACCGGGCCTTGAGTCTGCTGATTAACCCAGACTCACGGAAGAGGATTTATGGGATTAATGGGGATAAATGGAGCCAAAAAGCTTGCAGAGGAGATTTACCAACCCAACTACAGGCGAGGCAGAAGCGAAACAGAAGAAAATGGGGTTTGGTTATTGCTTGTTTTTGTTATTTGTATTTTAATATGGTGAATACCAGTGGAGCCATTGCCCCTACCCAAGGCCTCGACTATTTTCTGTGACTTACATCTCCCCCGCGCACTCCTTCCTGTCTGCCACCTCTGCCCTTCCCACCAAGAGCAGCCAGCAGTCTGGACCTTGGGCTTACTATGCCCTTAACTTTTTGTTCTTTGTTAAAAAAATGATATCTGTAAAGTATCCAGTCATGTAACATGAAAAATAGAAACATGTATGGCTGGATTTTTTTTCTGGGCAGCCGTGTGTGTGTGTGTGTGTGAGTGTGTGTATAGTCCAGCAGAAGTAACACCCTTTTAAAAGTAGTTATGTTAATTTAGTTATAACATTATTATATTACAGAATTACATGCTTATGATTTTGGTATAGCTCATAAAAAAGGGATGTTATTTGTGCCAGACTATATATATATATATATATATATATATATTTTTTTTTTTTTTTTTTTTTTTTTTTTTTTTTTTTTTTTTCCTTAATAGAACTAAAACACACAAACAAAAACCATTGCTTAATCCCCCTTCTGGGGATCTACCCAATCTACCCAAAAGACTTGAAAACCTTTGTCCGCAAAGACTTATGTACCCCAATGTTTCATTGCAGCGCTGTTCACAGTGGCCAAAACACGCAAACAACCAAAGTGCCCTGCGACAGATGACTGGATGAAGGAGCTGTGGTACATATACACAATGGAATATTACTCAGCTGTAAGAAAAGATGAAATACTGCCATTTGCAACAACATGGATGGACCTGGAGATCATCATGCTTAGTGAAATAAGCCAGACAGAAAAAACAAAAAACCGTATGACTTCACTCAAATGGCGGAATATGAAACTGAAAGCAACAAAGAAAAAAAAATGAACAAACAAACAAATAACCCATGGACACAATCAATAGTTTAATGTTTATTTGGGGACGAGTGGGTTAGGGAGGGGAGAAAGGGGAGGGGGTGGGAGAGGAAGGGGGGAAGCTAAATATAAGGTGATGGAAAGAGAACTCACACTGGGTGGTGAACTTATTATCCAACAAGCTGACAATGCACTGTAGAATTGTATGCCTGAAATCTATGTAATCCTTGCTAACAGAGGTCACCCCAATAAGTCTAACAATAAAAATGAATTTAAAAAACAACAAAGCCTTGCTTACTACTTGCCGTCTTGCACCTGCCCTGTCTAAGAAAGGGGTGATGTGGAAGATTCATTAGAAGCCCTAGACAGGATTGCATTATCCAAGAGAGACCAGTGGTTTTCCAGGGAGTGGGAAAGGGCCAGTTTCTTACAGAGAAATTGCAAGTAGCTAATTTAATTTCCTTTTGGTCTAACAAATCCATGTTCTTTTTTCACTTATTTTTAGTTTCTCTTGGTCATACCAGGGTTTTAACCCAGTGGACGAATTGCACTGCACAATGGACCATGAATGTTGCAATGGTTGTGTTGGTTTAACTGCAGCCTTTGGAGCAGAGGAAATATTTCCTGTTAGGGGACATGACACGATTGTCACCCACATGATAGCTGGGAAGACCTCAAACAGTTGATTATTCTAGAAGATCTCAATATATGTAGGAAAGTTGTTTTTAACACAAATATGACCATATCTTGAAAAGTAAGGTTACTTCTATTAGAAGCAAAAAGATGAAACAATTTAGGTGATACGACAAACTTTATTTAACACTGCACAAAGTGGATAGCCTTCACTTAGAGAAATGCAAAAGGGGGACAAGAAGCTTTTTATGGGATAATGAATAAAGAACAAGGAAGAGAAATGTAGAAATACCTGATTGGCTAAGGCCACGTAGTTAATCTTGTTTGGGATGAGAAGGCCAAGAGTTGTTTTGGCGTTTGGGGATTGGCTGACTGGATACACCGTGCTTCTGGTCAAATGTAGCATTTATAGGATCATGAAAGTTATCTAAGTTTTGGTTTGTTGATGTGGCACTCCGAGCAGGAGTGGCTCCATCTTGGGCCTAGAAATTTATTTTAACACTTCTCTCTACACATCTCATTTTCTACCAGCCTTTCTTTTGTTAAAAGGACAGGTAGCCCTACTCTCTGCCTCTGTGCTCACAGATGCTTATTCTTTAGGCTGCTCTGAGACCAGGGTTGAGATCTCTGAAGCTCCTCCTGGTGTCCTGTAAGATAGCCAGTGTTATTTTCAATTTGAAGAAAAGATGAGAAAGCTTTAGTGTCCAGCATGTTGTCGTGGAGCCTTGGCCTTAGTACCTAGACTGACGGGAGTTGATTTGTCAGTCACTCTACAGGAGCCTGAATCTATTTGCAATGTGAAAACTCTTAAGGCCTCTCAAATGTGTGGAATCTCACTCTCATGTGCACATAGCTGGCTCCGCTGGCTTAGATCAGAATCGGTGGTGGAAAGAAATGCTTAATGTGAATGACACAGTAGGGGCTGATGATAAATTGAGAAAACTCAGTTTGAATACCTCCATAGGGAAAATGTCAGCTCTGGTGGTAAAGACAGTTGTCCAAAGGAATAACTTATCCACCCATGACCCATTCACACTCTTAACCGGTTGATTTCTGTGCTAGGTATTCGTCTGGGCACAAGGGGCGGGGTTAATAAACAAGACATATTCTCTCTTCACAGGAAACTGACAATCTCAATCTAGTAAAGCAGTGTAAGATATACTCACCAATGAGACTCAGGGGGAGAAATATCTCAAGAGACACAAATGTAAGGCTGCAAGGGACTTGAGGACAAAGAAATGGGCATTCATTGAGCTACTATGTGTTGGACACTCAACTGACATGTGTAGTTTTGGACCTCAACCCTTGTTCAGCTTTCTGATGGCATACTTCAGGAATCTTATCACCACTACAAAGCAAACAGAGGGGACAAGATAAGCTCTTGTTCCTTATTAGTTCTGTCTCATGAGTAGGCCCCTGACATCATTTTTCAGGGGACTGAATTTGAACTTTGAAATGTATTATAAAAAATCCCCATAAATTGTTGTACTAACAGCCTTTTATGGTTTATTGCTGATGACTTTCACATGTGTATTTAATACGATGTGGAAATAATCTTTAAAAAAAAGTTGGAAATGAAAGGAATAACAGTAGGTGAATATAAAATCCTTTGGTTGGGAATTATTTTCTTTTCATTTTTTTGGTTGCTGCAGGTTTCGACAAGTCCAAAACATGACAATGACTCAGTGTGACCAATAGAGAATTTTCCATTACAATCTATTGGGGTCAGTGATGGGACTCTGGTACTAAATCCTTAAGCCCCACTGCAAGGAGAACTGAATAATCACCGATTGTATGAGAAGAGGGGTTCCAGGAGTGGCTCTCCATCTTGGCTGCTATAAAAAGTACGGGTGTCCCTGGCCACAGCTCTAGCCAATTAGATCAAAATCTGTCATGGTAGGATCGGCCTGAGGTATTTTTAAAGTTCCAGGTGATCCCAATGTGCAGTCACTATTAAGGAATACCTCTAGATAGGCTGACCAGATGTCCCATTTTAAACGAGACAGAAAACAATGGTACTGTCCCATTTCAAACAGGACGTCTGGTCAGCCTAGTCTCACTGGGCTAAACTCAAGGTGTCAGTAGGCTGACCATACGTACCATTTGAAACAGGACAGTACCGTCGTTTTCTGTCCTGTTTAAAATGAGTCATCTGGTCAGCTTACCTCTAGACAAATGATATTTTAAGTTCTAATCTGCACATGCATCTCCTAGGTGTTGTTAAATGTGATTTCTGATTCACCAGGTAGCCGGTGAGGCCTGAGACTACAATTTTAGCAAAGTAACAAGGAGATGCCAGTGCTGCAGATTGGTTTGTGGAGCAGTTTGTATGGCCAGGGTCTAAGGAAAATGTTTCTCAGAGTGAGGTGCAGACCACTGAGTCAGAATTGCAGGGGTGGGGGAGTGCTTGCTGAATAATGGATTCCTGGGCCCACCCGAAACCTCCTCCGTTAGAACCTCAGAGGGTAGGCCAAGACTCGTCAGCCAGGGAGGTTTTTATTTATATTTTATTTATTTATTTATTATTATTTTTTATGTTCAAGTTCATGTCCAATCTTCCCAAATCCTTCCTCTTTCCAAATTGTCACATAATTAGTTTAGGTGAGGGTCCAAGGACTTTTGGTACATTAAGTTGTCCAGGTGATTTCAGTGTGCAGTTGGCGCTGAGAACCCTGCGTTAGCCCAGTGGTTCCCCAATTATTCTAAACATTGGAAGCACCTGGGAAACTTAAACAACACCTGGTGCCTCAGACACTGGGATTTCATGGGTCTGGGGTGTGGCCTACAAATTTTAAAAGTTTCCCAGGTGATTCCAGTGTGCCCCCAAGCTTGGAAACAATTGAGTTAGGGCAACTCTATTTGAGCACACGGTCCAGGAAGTTCTTAACTCATGTTGGAGAGTGAAAGCCTCTGCTGTGGTATGAAGAAAAGTCCAAATCAGTTCTTTTTTTAATATAACGGAGAACTGCCCGGCAGGACTTCAGTTATAATTCTACGCGTAAGTAGTCTTAGAACTGACTAAATCTACAAGCACGAGTTTGATTCACTGGATGTCAGAGGATCCAGGTAAACAAGATGAAGACAAGATAGAAGGAAAAATAGCATATGTGCTCTAACCCTTCCAAAGGATTTACTGCAATAGGCTTATATGTTGTACTGCTGGGAGTTGTTGATGTGATGGAAGATTACTACTATAATATTGTTATTACTGGAATAAGGAGGGTAAGTTCCAAGACCCCCAGTGGGTGCATTGAACCACGGACAGTACTGAACCCTATATATATTATATTTGTTCCTATACATATATAACTATGATGAAGCTTAATTCATAAATTACACACAATAAGATATTAACAACTACTAATAATATAGAAGAATTATAGCAACATACTATAATAATAGCTATGTGAATGTCTCTCTCTCTCTCTCTCCCCCCTCTCCCCCACCTCTCTCTCTCCCCCTCCCCCTCCCTCTCCCTGTCTCTCTCTCCGTCCCTCTTCCTCCTTCCCTCCCTCTCTCTCTGATAATTAATCTGATAACTGAGAAGGCTACTAAGTGAACAAAGGGGTGATGCAATAGCAGGTGAGATGGAGAAGGATGGTGTGAGATTTCATCACGGTACTCAAAATGGCATGCAATTTAAAACTTATTAATGGTTTATTTCTGGAATTTTCCATTTATAGGTGACTCTTGAACAACATGGGAATTAGAGGTGAGGACTGCTATACAGTCGAAAATTCGCGTATGTAACTTTTGACTTTATAGTTGGCCTTTTGCATCTGCAGATTCAACCAACCTCAGATGAAAAACATTATTTTTGGTCTGTGGTTGGGAACTCGTTGTTTTGAATCTGTGGTTGGTTGAATTTATGGGTGTGAAATGTGGGTATGAAGGGTCACTGTATTTATTGAAAAAAAAATCCCATATACAAGGACCCATGCAGTTCAAACATATGTTACTCAGGGATCAACTGTAATAATTTTAGATCATGGCTGACGTGGGTAACTGAAACTGTGGAAAGCAAAACCACGGATAAGGGGAGACTACTCTACCTGATTGTAAGTAGATGCTTTACTTTCTTTATGAGTTACTTTTCAATCATCAGACTGGACCGTAATGATCGTCATTGGTTACATGCATTTGTTTTCATGAAGAGGTCTGTTATTGTAGGAGGAAAAGGAAGCCATTAAAATCTAAGGTATACATCCATTGTTTTTGACTGCCCAGCAGATCTTGTGCACTTCTTCTGGACAAACACCCTGTTTTCCCTTTATTTTCAACTATCAGTTAGTTACCTATTGTTATCTTTCCAGATATAGATGAAATTTCCTAATAGTATTGAAAGCCATTTAATTGTTATCTTAAATGTAAAATAGAATCATGGATATGTTGGGAAAAAGTCCCAGAATCTCAAATTTGTGTAACTATTACGTATTATTTTTGAAATAAACTTTCTTGATTTATATTTAAAAAAAAAAAAAAAAAAAACAAACAAACAAAAAAAAACACCCTGTTTTGAACTAATGATTTGGCTTGGGGGTTAAAAGACTACACTAGGGATATGTGCCTAGTCTTGGGTCATAGGATCTGAAATCATTCCCTCAACTCCAGGTGTCAGTCAGGCTTCTTAGAGTTCTCCTCCAGGATTTCTCAAACCAGAGCTGCTGTCCCTCTAGTCATAAAATGATGTGCCCTAGCCACCAGTAATCGTGTCAGGGGGACCTGGCTGTAGTAGGAGAGGATGAGGCCAAGCCAATGAGAGAAGCAGGGTGATCCTAAAAAAGGAGACAACCAATTCCTATCCCTGAGGTCCCTGCAGACACCTGGTTATAGTCAGTCTTACCTTTAGTTCTATGGGCCATCCTAGTACCATTCCAATGGTTTTCTGTCACTTGCAAGTCAAAGAGTCATACCCAGTTTAGTATGGCACCAATTCCTTAGTTTATGCTCTAGATGTGCAGGAGGAAGCACTAACTTAGGCTGACCAGACGTACCATTTTAATGGGACAGAAAACAACAGTATGGTCCCGTTTCACATGGTACATGTGGTTCTAGTCTCACTGGGCTAAATTCAAGGTGTCAGTAGGCTGACCATACATACTGTTGGAAATGGGACAGTACTGTTGTTTTCTGTCCCATTTAAAATGGGACATCTGGTCAGCCTAACCAACCTCCCCCAGTTAGCCTGGAAGTGGCAAGACTTGATTACTAACAACATGGAGCCAGGTCATTGCAGGGCACAGGGAAATATTTTTTTTTTTCCATCAGAGATGAAAAAGAGGCATGTGGCTGGGAGCAAAGGAGAGACTCTCAAAATGTGAGAAAGGAGAAAGAAACCTTTGTGGGGAGACCTTTCCAGGAAAATATTTCTCCAATTTTACTATAAAAGCCAATAATAAAAAAAAGAATTTCTGCTATCAAGTGACAGATATCTGTTAGACAACAGAAATGGGCAGTGACTATGATAGGAATCTTTAAATGAATATGTGTCTCAATAAATCAGTTCACCTGAATTATGGAAGGTCAACGAGTAGCTTTACAACAAGGAAGACCACAAGACAAGGAAATCAAGAATCTGGGTCCTAACAGAGTGTTATCCTGAGCTGTTTGGATAAACCACGGAAGAGCTTCTTAACCTTCCTGGGCCTCAGTTTCTTCATCTGTAAAATGAAAGGGTTGGACTGGATGGTCTCCGAGTGCTCTTCCAGCCCTATAATTCTCTGTTATTTACTGGAATGCTCACAGCAAATATGCTGCATTGTGGTTTTATAGTTCACTATAATTACAGGGTTCAGCGTAGGAGAGAACACTGACTCTTAGAGCTGTTCAACATCTAATTCCTGTTCAGTCACGTCAGGCCAGCTTATTTTTATATACGTGAAATTTGTGGCATTGCCCCCTTTTAGAGGAGGAGGTGAGGAAACTCCAGGTAAGTGGTCCAGGTGAACAAGGCCAGAAAGCTATAAATAATAGAAGAGCGTAAGAACCAACTAAGGACACTTCTACTTTTCAAGGCATGTTCACAGCAAATCCATAAGCTAGATGGGGCAACTGATGGTTTGCTTTGTTTCAATTACCTTTTGTCATACAAAAAAGTTGAAGCACTGACAGATTTACATGATTTGGCCAAGGTCTCCTTATAACAGAATCAAGACTAAGAGCCAGATTTTCAGATTCTGATTCTAGTTTTCCTTCTAACAGTAATGAAGAGTGTCTTTCCTTTGGGTGGGGGTCCGGGCGTGAGATTTCATTATGTTCTCAGTAGCAAAATGCTCTTTTATGATTACTAGAAAAAAGGAGTTGGCAAGTATCACTCTTGTTGACAGGTGTTGGAGACAGACATATCATTAGGGTGCAAAGGCCACTTCTGAATGTTGTTTCTCACTTTTTCAATATTTACAGAGGCAAAAGATAGATCCATCTTAGGGTCTTCATCACACAAGCTAAAATAAAAAGAGAACTCAGTTGGCATTAGAAAGACCTATCATTATTTCAAATTGCATCTGGCCCAAACGAAATGGGGTTTTCAGAATGTCGTCATCTGCTCTATCCCTTCATTACAAGGCTTGCTCGTAACTTCTGCTGACTCTTTCATCTGAACCCATTTGCAATTTTGCTTTACATGACTCATCTTAAACTTTATTATCACATTCATTGTAATAACACCGGTTGACAACACTTTAAATAGTTGGCTCCCCATGATACAAGGCAATTAAGTTTTATACTGCATCTTTAATACGAAGTATTGAGACAAAGTCTTTAAATGTCAAACCAAAGAGGTAATGGTTTGTGGGGTATAGGAATTGGATCTAGACAATATCAGAAAAGTTGAAATTAGAAAAAATGAAAAGAGAAACAGAATAGAATAAAGGTGATTACACATTGGAATGGGATATTGAGTGAGGTTGCCCAAATACTTGTTTCTAGAAGCTTTGAAATGTTGAATGGTCTGGTGAATTTTATGATGCAGGAGTCACTGTATCTGAGACTTATTCCCCCTCTGGGGAAAGGATTTAAAAATGACAAGATCTAGCTTACAAGGATATTAATAAAAAGGGTCCATAAAATACAAAGAATGGGGTTTATAAATCATCCTGGGTAGAAGGGGACTAAAAAAAGAGATGTTTAAATCCAGAGAGAACTAGGTTCTCATTGCCTCGGGCAGTGCTGGTGGTGGTGCAGTGCTTACTGAGAGCCTAGGTTGGGAGGCAAAGTGCAGAGGTGGAGGCAGATAGAGGCATGCAGGGGGTAATTACACCAAACAGACAGGAAGCGTGTTTGCTAACCTCGGAGAGTTCCAAAAAAGGAAAGGAAGAAGTTAGGAAAGTTTGGAGAAGAAGGAGATTGCACTCTGGACTCCAGGACCCAGCATTGGGAGAGATTTGTTGTCGTAGCAAAGGCATTGATGCTAGGGACAGGTTCAGGACAAAACTGTGGCAGAAGCCATTTTTCTTTTCAACTACATCCCACCTCCACTGACTTCTCTCCAGCTCCTGGCCCTTCTTCCTTCACACTTCTCATGCCCATGAACTTTCTCAGATCAAAGATGATCCTGAAAGTTCTACACTTTCATTACAAGACTTGGTTTGAACTCCTCAGATTTTCCTATCTGTGTCTAGGACAGCATTCATTATCAGCCATTTTTATTTTAAATGTAAGGTACATGTGTCCCCTCACCCAGGGGTATTTGCACTTTCATTTCATGGTTAGAGACAGCAGGTAAAAGTTTTGTCTCTTGTGACCTTCTCAGAGTCCCTTAAATGATGCAAACCAGATGACGACCCAATGCACTTGGAGTCAGAGGGACTTTGTCACATAGTTTAGTTGCTTAAAGCTGCTGCACCTGCCTCCTCTAACAGTGCCAGCTGCCCTGGCATACATTCTCTGTTTGAGGACAAAGTCCCACCCACCCACCTACCCAGACTCATACTTTGCTATGTCCTCACCTGGACTCTCCCTGACTCTCTCATTGTTGACTTGTCTACTTGTATTTGACACTGTCCTTGACCCATCTTTTCAACCTCATCCCGAGATCTTCCTAGCTAGGACTTGAACTTTTTCTAAGCCTCTTCTTCCTCGGATTACAGTAGGAGCTTCTAGCCAGCTTGTGACACTGTCACCTCCCTACCTACCTGGACCCCAGGGCTTCTTACCCCTGGGCTCCACCCTGTGGACAAGGCTCCTACAGCCACCCTGGTGCCGCGGGCAATGCTCAGACAGCAGAGGAACAGGCATACCCCACCTGCTTCAGTGGAGCAGTCTCCTGAACCCCAGTCAATTTATGGACTAGAGCAGTGATTTTCAGAAGCTGTTTTTGAGCCACAGGGTTCTCTCTTTAAGTACAATTTAATGTGGAAGACTTTATAAACTATTATAAAGTGCTGATCTGCTATACTTAAGAGAGGAGCTAGAGTCACCTGCTTATCCCTCTCATGGTCCCTCCTTCCCGTCATGGCTATGAGAAGCTTGGCATTGAAACCCTTTGAGCAGAGGACTCTCAGCCCCTTTATCACAGCCCACACTCCCTACCCAGTCCCACCTACACCTGTCAGTCAGCTGCCAGCTAGCACTGGTGTTTCTAACTCACCATCTCCTGATCTTCATCCTTACTTCCAGTTGCACAGTCCCAGTTCCTCACTAGAATTTGCCCCTTGAAGGTCCATATGTTTCTGAACATTGTCCAGGACTTCATCTAATTATTCCCCCTGCCATGCCCACCCCCATTTACCTCCTCTATTTCTAACTTCTTATGTAAATTGATGGGATTTCAAGGAAGTTTGGAACCATCCTGGAGCACCTCTATAATCTCAACTCCTGCATAGTTAAGCAGCCATCGATTCCTATGATTCTACCTCTGAAGTCTCTCTTGGGTCTGTACCCTGTTCTCCATGCCCACGGTCACTGCCTGGGATGGGCTTTGTCACCTCTGGTAGGGATCATAGAACTGATATTCTGGCTTAGGGCCTGACCTGAGCCATTCCTGACTGCAATAAAGAGGAAGCCTTCCCAGAGGTCAGACTTGGCTCCCAAATGAAGGATTGGTAGGGTATTCATAGGATTTCCTTTGGCCAGTAATCATGATCTTGCTATAGTTTAATAGTATATTCTAAGGCTCTTTTAAGACAATTTCTCATGTAAATGTCCATCAAGAGAAATGCAGCCCATTCACTGATTTGCTTTTGTGTCTTCTCTTCTGTTAGAACGACTTTTTCTGACACATGGGTGGTGCAGTGTAGCCAAGCAGTTCTAGTAAGTGTGCAATCCCATGGGCAGCCCACTGCCACTGTCCATCACTCACAGAAGGCAACCTGACTGTGTATCTCATTGTGCCCCACGATTCACCCACCGCAAGAGAAAACTAACACACAGAAGTGATTGTTCTGTCTCCCGCAGGAAGGGTCCTTATTATGACAGAAAAGTTATTTTCTTTTCTGTGGTTTCCTAAGGGTTCTTTAATTGGGTAACCCCCTGCTGACCCCTGGCTAGGGTAGTTTCTATATTGACATCTTTGTTCCACTAGTTGCACACCGAAGCCAGGGACGAGTAATTCAAACCAACACAGAGCATGAGATAATGGGGCTCTATAAACCACCAGTATTTAAAAGGCAATGACCCCTTAAGTTCACTGGAGTTCTCTTCCATTAAGAATTTTTCTCACCTGCATGTAACAGATGGAGCATGTTATAGCCCCACGTCTGCTCTGGATGTGGGCTGAATTGATCTGTTGGACTCCAGGGGCTTGAACCTGGATTGTTTGGGAATTCATTCACGTGAATCGACATACATCTGGATAATAACTCAAAATAGGCATAAAAGTTTTCATGTTTTGTTTTAAGAAAAATTTAAAATGTGGTAAAATATAAAGGATATTATAACAAAAACCTATATTCCTACCATCCAGAAATATTAACCTTTCAAATTTTGTCTTATTTGTCTGTAGGGCTTTTTTAAGGAAATAGAACATTAGAGAGAAGATTAAAATGTTCTGTGACCTCCAACCCTAGCCCCAGGCCCCCTAGCATTCCCCTCCCCGGAGGCTGTCATCGTGACAAGGTGACATGTATCTGTGCAGCTCCTCCGTTTCTTTTATTTTCTTCTTCTGGTATGAAATTTATTTACAGCATTTTTATTCTTTTAGTGGCAATATAATTTTAATATGCATACTTATATTTATCTGTTCTTTCACAATCTAAAATATATCAATGTCGATATCCTCCCCAACAAGGCGATGTAACTAGTATAGTCTCTGCTACCTTCAAACTTTCTCCATCTCTCAGCACCATGTCATCACTCACACCTTAGTTTCAGTGTTTTTAAATCACAGTATCTATCCTGATTTTTGTTTCTTCCTTTTTCCCTTTCTGTCTTTCTCTTTCTGTTAGCTCTCTTGTGTTTATTCATTAAAAGGTATTAAATTAGGTTTTCTACCACATTGTTAATATTTCTTTTCTAGCGATTGCTCATGGTGGAGGTATAGCCTTAGTGGTTCCTGTAGTAAACATCTGAGAGTATATATTTTCTAGGTCCTTCTGTCTCTGAAAATGCTTTTATTTTGCCTTTATTTTTACAGGATAGTTAGTGTGAACATATTAATAGAATTTAAAGTTAACAGTAGTTTGCCTCAGCCCTTTAAAGATATTAGTGTTTTCTTTTAGTATTTTTTAATTGTTGATGAGAAAGCTGCTATTAATGTTTTCTTTTTCTTTTTTGTGGGCAATATAATATTTTCTCTCTTAGCTTCTAGTGCTTTGTCTTCCTCCTTAAATTTTTGCAGTTTTAATATGTATATATTTTAAGTTTATTAATCCCTAGTGAGTATTTTTATTCTGACACTTATCTTTCTTTTCTCCCAGAAATTCCCCCAGTTTCAAAATCTGCATATTTTTCTCTTCTTTAGTCTTTCTATAGGATCTTTTCTTTTTTGGAAATCTGTTCTCATTCTATTCTCATTCTATTCTCCATGTAATTTAAATATTTTAAAGAAATAATTCCCAGTTTTTCTCTCTCTATGCTGCATTCTAGGATATTTTCTCAGTTCTGAGTTCTGATTCACTATTTTTTCCTTTAGCTGGGTTTGTTCATGAAAAAACCCATCTAGAGTTTTCCTACACAGCAATGATTATTTCTTGCTTTTGAGTATAGCTATTATTTTCTTCTTTGGAATAATTCAATGTTTGTTTTTTTTTTAACATAGAAACAGAAGAAAAAGGGTTCAGTGTGTACTTAACTCACAATCTTGATTACTTTTCGGATTATAGTAAATTGCATTTCTTCCTATCCAGTATTGTTGCAATGACCTTACTTTTCAAACTAAATACCAAGTTTCATGGTCTGACAAAAGGATTGGTTTATAAGTTGTCAATTTATTTAAATGGAAAGTCTTTAAAATTATATAAACAAATCACATCTAACAATTTGTTGAAGGTAATAAAATTACCCAAAACATAATAATCCCACCAAAATCCAAACCGGACAAGTCATTAGTAAACATTTCTGAATCTATGTCTATGACTCAAGCAGCTACAAGTCCTAGAAGATTCTTTTTTATTCTATTAAGTCTCTAAATGTAGAAAATAGAGATGGACATATTTTATAGAGTTACTTTAATAATCACAATGAGAACTGTTTTCTTACGATTTGCTTATTTTTGATCAAAGTAGGGCCTAGCAAAACTCTTCAGTTATTTGAAATTTCTCTGTGCACTGACGGCAATTATAATGTTGAAATTTGTTTGTATTTGAAAACTGATCACACTTATAAGCATACAAACTGTACTCATTGAAAAATACATGTCTCTTCATTAGAAGAATGTACACAAGACACATCTTCATCACTGCCTCAATATCATTTTTATATACCAAGGCTAGAAGTCAGTAGCATAAATAAATAAAGGGAAAGGTAATTTATTTTTTTTGTAAATGGGGAAAGGGATCAGATTTTTTTTTTTTTTTGGTTACTTTCAATACTCACGTTTGAAAAGTTTTGGTTATGAAGTCAGGGAATTATATTACACTTAAGAGCAAATAGCATATATAAATCTTTCTATGTCTTCTTGGTTATTAATTAATGTACTAATGATGCCAAGAAGTTTCTTAGCTGGAACTTGTGGTTTCAAGTAGCTGTTCTGGAAGAAAAAGACCTTGGCCAGATTCCCTTTATAGACCTAAAGACTTTAGTACTTACCATACAATGAATGATTTGTCCTCATTTTTGGAAAACTAATAAAATTAGTAATTTGTGACTCATGTTAGTTATACTGAAGGAAATCACAATAAAATCTAGGTATAACTTTTCCAAAGACCAATCACAAAAATTACATACAAACAAAACAGTACATATAATGCTTTCAAAGTTTCTGGGAAAACAAGCTCTTTGAAAATTAAAATTATTTATTGTTTAATGTTGTTACAAATGAGGCATCTGTCTATTAATCCTGCTTCAAGTCATGTATTGGAGTTATAATTGGCAACACTGCCATCAGGTATGTTCTAGGAGAGGTCACGGGAGGGCTCCTAGCACCTTTCACACACCAAAGTAATGAGCTGATTGCAGGTAGAAGTCTAGATTTCTCCTTGCAGAAAAGCTCTGTGTAGGGCAGAGATATGCCAGGCATGTCCAACCTGTGGCCCAGGACAGCTTTGAAAGCAGCCCAACACAAATTCTTAAAACATTATCAGATTGTTTTGTGATCTTATTTCTAGTTTATCAGCCATTGTTAGTGTGAGTGTGTTTTATGTGTGACCTGAGACAATTCTTCTTCCAATGTGGCCCAGGAAAGGTGAAATGTTGGACCCTGCTGGCTGGGACATTTGAAAAAGGAAGAAAACTTGTAAACAGTGGGTGACATCAATATGGGTAGTATCTTAATTTTTATTCTTATTATATTTCAAGGTAGAGAGCAAGTGGGTGGTGAAATAGTCTTTTGAGATGAATTAAAATTAGGCCTAAACTAGGAAGAAGGAATCTCTTAATATTGACAGTGATCTCAATCGTTTGTCATTGAGATGAAATACAAAGTCACATTAGTCACCAAGATTTAACAAGTTTTGGTATCTACTGTTGTCTCATCAGGTCCCTGAGTTTCTGCATCTGTGAAGGTGTACACATGTACTCTTGTCCTGCCAGATGTCTGCACAGAAATATTTAGGATGAACATCTAGGAATACACCATTTCTTATAGGATGTTGGTATTTTCTTTTTAATTGAAAACAAAAGTTCAAAATAAAATGAAAGTAAGCTAAATATTTATGAACCTTGAGAGAAAAAAATGCCTTGAAATATAGTGAGTAACAATCATTTAAGACCATGTTGTGTTTTCTGTACATGACTCTAGATATCCCTGTACATTATTTTGACCTTGGGAGCAAGAATTTTCAATTCCTTTGCACTCATATGAGAAAGCCGAGGCATCCAGAAAAGAATGACTTCTAAGGAAGGTACCAGAAGTCAGAGAAGGAGCTTGATGTTGAAATCAGTTTCCTTGATTTCACTGCACAACCCGAGAAAAAGTAAAGAGAAGAGCTCCTTTGGGGGGGAAAAAAAAGGCAGTGACAATATTATTTGCAGTATCTGAAAGCAAACCCAATTTAAAGGTGTTTAGTGTGAAAAATGAATACACAGAAAATTTTAATTTTTTTGGTCTGAGAAGAAAGTTCTAGAAGATTCCTGAAGTTACCTCATGCAGCCTTGACAACAATGCGCGTACCAAAAGCTCTTGACATGAATTTCATGGTATTTTTGCACCTAAATGGAATCTCCCTCACTTCACTAGAAGACCACATTTGAACTTCCTAGATGCACACTTTAAAAATAGTTTTTGAAAACACAGCATTGGTGCAGACTGGGTCACCAAGCCCTGCTGTGACCCAGCCACCAGGAGTACCACTTCCTCTCGGCTAACTGCTTGCCCAGGGTGCCCGAGAGGAGGCAAGCGTTGAAGAACTGCCTGAGAATTTTACCCATCACCCTGCAGCGTCTTTGGGTCCCCACCTCCCACAGCATAAAACCTGCATTTATTAAATATGTGCCTGGAAGTTGTCCCCAAGAGCCGCATTCCCCGGTGTCCGCATTTTTAGTGGGAGGTTGTAGAGATGGAAAGAAAACGTGTGAGGGACCCACTGTACTGAGGATTTTGGAAAACATTCTCAGCCTCACATCTTAGTTTTAAATATATACTTCTGGAATAAGGGCAAAGAATTAGGAAATCAATGGGATTAACTAAATTCACTGCTCTCTTATTCCTTATTTTTATAACACTTAAGGGTTTTTGTCTCATTAAGGACCTGGCTGAGCACTCGATTATAGCAGTCCGTGTTCCAGATAGGAATAACACGTTCCATTTCAATTTTTGGCTCATTTGTGTTAAATGTTTCTTCAGCGACACAAGAGGGACCATCAGATCACTTCCCCCGAGGAATGAGGGAATTGGCTTCAGGAGACATTGAGCTGAGACCACCTTTGTTTGAAGTGTGTAAAAACCCTTAGATCCTACTGTATCCCAATCATCCCACCCAACTGCAAATTTTTATCAATGTTGCCTCCTTTTCCATCTCCTTCTACTTCATTAGCTCATAGCAACAAACCAATAAACACAACAAAGAAGGCTAACACTCAAATGCAGAGCGCCTTGCACACAACATCCAAGTCAGCAGTTGGGGGGATGGAGAGATGCTGCAGGAACTGTACGTGGAAAATTCGAGGTCACGTTTTACGCGTTCTGTGACTCGGTTCTGTTCAGTGAGCTTTGGTAGCCTTTATCCTGGGAAGGACATTCATGCTTACTTTTCTGATGGGGTTAACTATTTCTCAAGACAGTGAGATAATTCAGAAGCTCTGCTATTTCAAAGACCTCAAGACATGTAGGGAGGAAAGTAGGAAAGAAAGGAGTGACCCACACCCCAAAGTCTTGCTGTTTTCTATAGACGAGCTGCCAGCTGTGCATGTCGCAGCTGGGGGCTGGCTCTCCAGTCTAGGAAGGGACTCATTTCTCCCCAGACTGTATACGTGGCATAAGAGGAACCTGCAGGGGGTCCCCCAGCAGTGTCACTGTCACTGCTGCCTCTATATGCCCAGACGCCTGTATTAGTTTCCTAGGGCTGCAGTAACAAGCTACCACACACAGTGGTGGCTCAACACAACTCAGACATATTCTGTCACAGTTCTGGAGGACAGAAGGCTAAAATCAGTTTAAATAGACCTAAAGCATGGTATTGGCAGGGCCGTGCTCCCTCCAGAAGGTCCAGGGGACAATCTGTACCTTGACACCTCTAGCTTCTGGTGGCTTCCTTGTGGCCTCATCACTTGAATCTCTCCCTCTGCAGTCACATTGCCTTCTCATCTTCCATCTGAAATCTCCCTCCACCTCCCTTTTAGAGCACTTGCCTTCACATTTGGGGACTGCCTAGGGAATCCAGAATTTGCTCTCCACCTTAAGTAAGATCCTTAACTTGGTCACATCAGCAAAGTCTTTGTCATCTAAGCTGCACTCGCAGGTACCTGGGGACAGGATGTGGGCTCTTGGGGTGGATATTAGTCAGCCGACTGTAATACCTGCTGCTCCTCTAACACTCAGATTTCAGGGAAGTGAACTTGTTCATCGTCTCTCTGAAGATTAGTTTAATTCCACATAATGATGAACCCAGCGCAGTAGTTGTAGTTTGCAGGCCGGATTGAGGGATTACATTACGTGATGATCCGTATTAGGGTTTCTAAGCTAGGATTTGATCTGGAGAAGGTGAGTTCTTTCCACTAGTCTTCATTTAATCTTCATTTACTATTCAGCAGAACACTGTGTACTTTGAAGGAGTCCAAATTATAGGATGTTTCTTATTATCTGAAGCTTTGTCTGCCCATCATGTTAAAACACGTATGTGAGATAGAATACCCAACTTGATTGGCATGGGGAGGGGGAGGGGAGGTAAATGAGAAGTGGAAAGCGGGGATAGGAACGCAGGATGGCATTTGGACTGGGCTCTGAACAATGGGCATCTTTTGGGAAACCACTCACGACCATCTTCCACCCAGGACTGAACTAGAAGATTGGTCTCATGTTCTTCAGTACCTATCTTTGCTTTTCTCTGCCTTAATCCTTTTCACGTCATTTCTAATTATCTGTTTACCTGGCTGTCTCTCTCATTAGGCTGAGGACAAAGGCTTGTCTTGTTTGTTCCCTTGGAGGTCCCCAGCATGGGCGGCATATAGTAGAAGCTCAGTAAACAGGTGTTGCATTCAATAAATGAGTGGAAAGGAGAAAGTAGGAAATTTCTGGGCAGAGGGTTGGCACAAAAATGCTAGAAAGCAGGGAAGTTTTGTGCAAATCAAAATGGTGAACGTAACAAGGAGGAAAGTGGAGCAGTGTGACTAACTTGGCTCAGGGGATGGCCTAGCAACAAAGAGGGAGAAATGGATGCTCTCTTCTCACTGTGGCGGGCAGGATTCCTGAGGCCGTTCTTGGCACGTGTGAAGTGGGTGGCAGGTCATTCTGGGTGCAGCACAGCCCACTGATACAAGAGGGAGTGTGGCAGAGGAGATAAGAGCATGGGCCTTGCAGCACCAAGTCCTCACTCTGCCACCTGTGAGAGCTTGGGCACAACACTTAAACTCCCTACGCTGTGGTTTCCTTGGCTGTAAAATGAAGATACATTCAACAGCTCTGACCTGGATAAGGACGACAAATCAGGTAGAGAGTGCAGCCCAAGGCCTGGGGTGTAGATAGTGCTATTATTATTACTATGACCATAAATGATGTCTGTCAGGCTCCCTGCTGGGGTGATCCCGGCCACCTGGGTCAGCAGTTGAGACTGGTGCTGACATCTGAGCCTTCTCTTTCTCCCTACTTGCCGTAAGCTACTAGTGGCTTATGTGACTCTTAGGTCCTGGAACAACCTTGACGAGAAAGGTAGAGTCTCTAGAGGGCAGAACTTAATGTCTTTAGGGCCCTCTGTGCAAGCACAGCAGCAATCAGGCCTTTTCTAATAACTAAGAGTTGGCGCTGGGTCCACGGTCTAGCTCCAGCTTGCAAAGTGCTTGTCTCATAACCTTGAGGAGCTAGCTGAGCGAAGGGGCACTGGGAGTTTCGAAGCATCTAAATCTGCTTGAGAACTATTCAGATGAGGCAAGCTTTGGTGCCAGATCTGATTTTAGAGGCAGATGATGGCTTTGAACCTACCTCTCGAAGAGATTAGAGCAGGAATCAGAGCCAGTGGGACCTTCCACTGTTAATTGGAATTAATTATAAATAGCAACAGAGACGCCCTAGCCATTGTTTCTCCTGGCGTCTGTCTTACATGCCGAAGTATAGACCTTGAACAAAAATTTTGGAGACATGTTAGCTGGTTTCAAGGTCTTTGCTTCCATGGCAAGGGTTGCTTAGGAGGTTTCCTCCTCATTGGGAGGGTTCAAGGTCAGGAGGAGGGGCGCATTTCAAATTACTTGATGGACTGGGTAAAACCCATTTACCATTTGGAATATTTTTTAATAGATGAGGGCCTCACCAGAGTTCTAATTAAAAATCAATGTGATATATAATTAAATTCTAGTGATCACATATGCACCAACCCGTCTCTGTAGCTTTTAGAGGAGGGATGCTGTTATTGATCAACTCAGGAGTCCTGCGAGGTTGTCAATACGAGATGTCTCGTCTGAGGGCCGGGTGGCTGCTCAGGGCCACGCAGCGTCTGAGCGCCGAACCTGAAGGACATTCCACCGACTCCAGCAAAGACTCCAATGTCCCCTGATCACTTAAGTGCTCTGCCTGGAGGGCCAGGGCCCGGTCTACCGTCTGCACGCTGCCTCCTGTCTCCCTGAGCAGTGAGCTCTGAAGAGCAGGCTTTAGAAAGACAGAGGATGCAGATCGAGGTTGTCCAGACCCAAGTGGTCACTTCCGCTTCCCTTTCCCCATTCCACCAACAGCAAGTCCTCGTTATTTTCAGTGAGGTCTGTCCAGTGAGCCTAACAAGGAGGCAAACGAGGCATGGTTATTCTCAAAAAGGAGCTGCGTCAGAATGACTCAGGGTCACCCTGGCTACAGATGTCTGGGAAGACAGCTCACACCCTTACGTAGTCCAGCCCCAAGATCTGTCCTACCCCGTTACGTGGAAAAGTATTAGTGATATTTTCCAATTTCTTTAAACACACAGACATCGGTGTTGCTTTGCATGCATTCAGGCAACACCCCAAGCAATTTACTAGCAAAGGCTCAGATGTGGAAAGTGTCTGGCCCTCTCCAACGTCTTCTGCACTTGCTTTTTGTCCCCTCAGCTGATCCTTGTCACAAGAGGGTGACGTGAAGCACGGAAGTGCTCTTTTGATCACCTGACGACAGAGGAGCATTTTGTCCTCTGAAGCATCACCCCCCAGGTTCGTGTCGCCTAACAGCCAGCTGGAGCGGCATGCAGGTCCTCCTGCCCCACGACCAGCCCTGCGGTGCCCGCGCGGTGACCACTGAGGACCTGCATGTCCCCGCCAGGGCCTCCTGCTGTTCAGGGTGCTCATGCCCTCTCTCACGTGAAGCTGAATATGTAATAGTTAATATATATTTTATTTGCGAATTTCCCCCTTTTTATTGAGATTTTCATCATACAACTATTCATATACCTTTTTTATTGGAAAGGATTTAAACTATGCATGAGAATATAGAGCAGGACAGGGCCCACCCAGGGCTGAGAACACTGTCACTCCCGCTGCCCTCCTGGGCCACCGCGGAGTGCTCCCCACTCCTCCTCCCTCGCTTTCCCTCCTGCACCCCTCCGATCCTCCCCCACCTCCCTTTCTCCTCGGCCTTTGCTTCCTTCTTCATCCTTTTATTGTCCCTCTTCCTCCACCACCATCTTTTCCCTCTCCCTTTGCCCTCATATATGTAAATAATACAGGAATACTATTTTGCCCAAGGAAAAAATAGATTTAGAAACCCGGCTTGGTGGAAAGTAAGGATTTTGTCAAATATTTTCCTTTATAGAAAGGAAGGAGACTGGGGGCCTTAGATCTCGGATGTCTCCTATCGTGCAGAGCTGGGGCTACATTAGAAAGGAGGAGGGTATGACATAGACCAAGGACGAGAGGAGCTTGATGGGTCATCTTCCTAGGCTTTGTTGGTGTCTCTCTTTCCCTCTTATCCCACAAGTAATCCACCAGCAAATCTCAGCTGTGTCTTCATAATCTAGTCAAAATCCAGCCCCTTCAGACCATCTCCCAGCTAACCCGATCCCAGCTAGGAGTACCCTTCTCTTGGGTTAACTCAATGGCCTCAGTGGTATGCCGGAGCTGGCTTGTTAAGTCATAAGAGCTGATTGGGAAATTTCCAGGAAGCTTGTGAGTTGGTTAAATATAGTTGTAATTAAAAATGAAATAATATCCACCAACAGTGAATGAAGAAAATGTAATATACAATATAAAACATTCTTCAGCCATAAAAAAGAAGGGAATCATGCCATTGCAATGACTTGGATAGACCCTGAGGGCATTATGCTAAATGAAGTAAGTCTGACAGAGAAACACAAATACTGTATGCTCTCACTTCTATGTGAAATCTAGAAATATGGAACTGATGGAGAGTAGTAGATTGGTGGTTGCCAGAGGCTAGAAAGTGGGGGAATTAGCATCTTGAGCAAATGGTACAAATTTCCAGTTATAAGTGAAATAAGTTCTGGGGAATCTAATGTACAGCATGGTGACTATAGTTAACAATACTTTATTATATACTTGAAAGTTGCTAAGAGAGCAAATCTTAAATGTTCTCCCCATAACAACAGTAAACCAAATGGTAATTATGTGAGGGGATGGAGGTGTTAACTAACCTTACTGCAGTAAACATTTGCAATATATATGTGTATTAAATGATCACATTGTACATCTCAAACGTACACAATGCTATATATGAATAAAGCTGAAAAAGTTAAATAATATAAAGTTATTAAATTACACTAAAAACCCAGGTAATACACATTCAAAAGTCATTACTTTCTAATTTTACTCCATTTTACTGCTATCTATGCTTTTGAGGTTATTGACATTGACAGCATTTGTATGGTCGAATTACGATGATGTGGCGGCCAGTGAGCACCTCTTCCCAACTCTGCTGTCAGTCTTATTGGTACTTAAAATCAGTTATCATGGGACTATCTATACCATGGAAATCAGCAAACATATAAGTCAGTAGTGATTAAAACTTTTGAATGCTTATTGTGGATATGTAACTCTGAATGAATAGGAAAAGTCCCTGTCTTCTGAACAAGAACTCGTTAGATTGGAAGTTATCCCACCATTCCCAACATCTCCCTCCTTACCTAATCTGGGTCAGTGTATTTTAGCTAAATAGTGTTCTTGGATGTCCAGCTAAAGTCTCACCTCCATAATGGAACTTTCATTCTATTTTATTTATCTGGTCTCCTCCTTAATACTAATTTGTTCTTATATGTCTTTGACTGCATTTTAAGTTGTGGAGAGTCAGTACACATTAGGTGCTAAATAAGGGTATACCAATTGATTCACGACTAGGGACCTGGCCCAGGAAAGGTTAATGTTGCCAACACTAGTGAAAATAGATGTTAAATAACATGATCATACCTGTCCTTATTACCTTCTGATGGAGCTAACATTTTTCCTTTGTCCTTTGTTTCACACAGAACAACCTGTGAAGTAAGCAATAGCATCTCTACTTTGTAGATGAGGAAGTTAAGATACATGCCCGAGTCAGAGCACTAACAGGAGCAGAGCTGGGACTCAAATCTGTGTTCTTTTTTAAGAGAAGGAATGTTCAGCAGACTTTATTGGAGGAAAGTGTCTGGGGACTTTAAGAAAAGTTGAATTTTCTGGGGAACTCTAAATGATATTGGAGAATGCTCATTGGGGTACCACAGAGGTCCTGCAATTGAATACCCTTGTTATCCAGATAAAGAGACTATGAAGGATTGGTAATGACTTTCCCAGAGTTACAAGGTCCACATAAGGCTTCCTGTGCTCCTGACATTTATAACTAGGGGAGTAAGTGCTACCCTGCTGGACGGGCCTATCGGAAGTGATTGGCCTTGGCTTCTCAGGGAAGGTTTTGAGTTAAGGGCAAATGAGACCAAGGTAATCACTGTCTTTCTTGACATGGGTGGCTCTGACAAAAAATAGCACACAGCATCACCTCTAGAGCTTGAATGGGGATTTATGGAGACTTCAGAAGTGTTGACTAAAACTTTGCTTTAGATGGCCGTGTTCTTCTGCACTTGATTGAATTATGCTGAAGCTGTCATTTTGGTCTCAGAATGGAGTAATACAAGTTGACTTAGGACCATGTTAGGCTCATTTGATCTTAAATTTTGCATCTCTGCTGATAAATGTAGATCATGTATTAAGATAGCAGAAAAAAATGTACACTCTTGTTGAGATAGACAGATTTAAGTTTTAACCATGGCTCTATCCGGTTATATCCCTGAGGCATGTTACTTAGCTTCTCTCAGTCTTAGTGTCTATGCACAATGGGGATAATGTTAGGATGAAAGTATGTAAAGAGCCTACTAACATGCTTGCTGTATGGTCAGTATGCATCAAATCTAGGCTTTCTTCCAGAAATACAGGTCAAGGTCCTTCAGCGGGGATTTAGCTAGCCCCACCTGGTGTCATTCTTCCCATCAGTTTCAAACCGGGCTGTTCGCCGGTGGCCAGGGAGTGTATTCCAAAAGCATTCCTATTTGCCAGCTCAGGCCTCGGGGCTGCTGTGAAGTTATAATTCCTTTCATGGGGCTCCTTCGAGTGACAGGGTGTGCCCAGCTCTTAAAGCGCTTTGATGAAAATGCCTTTGTGCTAAAAGCTCTATAAATATAAGGAGCAGACCTGGGTGTGGTGTTTCCAGAGTACTCCCAATGTTAGCCACCATCAAAGGCTCAGGTCACAGGATCGTTGGAAATGGGGGTGGTTTGCCAATCCAGTAATTCTCCAAAGCAGAAAAGGTTTTTCTTTTTCAGCTTCCATTTCTTTGACTAACCTTGCTTGAGTGTACAAGGCCCATCTTGCCTTCTTGAGTCTCCAGAGCTACGAAAATTTGACTTCAAGTATATCTTTAAGAACTGCCAATTGCAAAACATCTCTCTACCCACCTCTACCCAACCCAACCTGACCTACCATCCAACACCACCCAACAGCACCCCCTGCTGGCCAGCGGGGAGCTTCTCTGATCCCACACCTTTACAGTCTCTTCCCTTATCCTTCAGTAGGCATTCACTCATTCATTCATTCACTCATTCAGTCATTCATTCCTCCAACAACTTTTTATTGGTTGGCTATGATGCACCGAGCATTGTAGTCACTGGAGATACCAGAGTCACAACCCTGTCACAACTTAGTGAGGAAGCAGACAAGTAAGAGATTATAATTACAAAGTGTTTGAGCTGTAACAGAATATACACAGGATGCCAGGGAAGGAACCAGAAGTACACTTATCTTGAAGCTAAGGAAACTAAAACTTCAGGGCCTGCTTATTTGCATAGGCCCCTTCTGAGGCCTTCACAATATCTTCATATGGTCATATATTTTTATAAAATTTGTAAAAGTAATCTATTTTAAAGGAATCGGTTACAATTACTTTTCTTCTACACTCACCTTCTTTCTGCCACATTTCTTCTTGTATCAGGTGGCACGGAAGCAGCCAAGGGATTTTTGGAACTGGCTAAGGAAAGGCTGAATTTGGAATACATTTTGTTTGGATTTAGTGGGATATTTTTATGTGGTTCATAGTTAAGTTATTGGGAGTCTTCCTTGTGTAGGAATAGCTTCCAGAAATACTCCTATCACCTCCGACTCTGACTCACCAGCACTGTGACGTAAAGCTTCACAATCAGAGATTATATCACAATTTAAATATGTCTTCCAGCTCCTGGCACCAGAACTATGTGAGTCATGAAAGAGAAATGTGATTTAAATGTATGGAGCCAGAAGCTGGTCTGTGAAATGTTCTTCAAGTTATCAGCTGTGTCTGTCATATTGTAAGCAGAAGATTTGTTTATGGAAAAACTTGAGAGGTTTCCCTAGATTTGACAGCAATATTAAAATTTTTTTGTAACATTACCAGTGCTGGGCCATAAAGCTGAAAGAAATGTTCAAATTATCTATAATATAAAACAAATCACCGTCAACTATGTGAGAGGAAAGAGAGTGGATCTTTCTATTCTCTGTGTGGTACGTGGAAAATACAAAATTATTCTGTGAAGAAGTGATCAAAGCTAAAAAATAGAGGGAAGAAAGAGGTATGTAAGGCAATCACTATTACAAAAATATTTGTGGTGTTTGTCAGATGTGGATATATAATCTATTATGATTGTTTTTCTTCTTCTAAATAAATGTTCACTTTCACACCTAATTGTCACTTTGTAATTTTGTATTTTTTCCTGTAAAGAGGACCCCTCATACCATGTCAACTTCAGACCCTACAAAACTTGGAGTTTGTGAGTCTAGTTGGAAGTTCTGCACAGCAAGTAACCAGGCATCTGATTTTTAATAAGCTCTGGAAGAGAAACTGTGTACCACGTGTTGTTTGTCTGCTCATCCATGGATGGACACCTGGTTGTTTTCACATAGGGCTGCTGTGAACGTTCATTTGTTTGAGCACCAATTTTCTGTTCTCTGGGGTACATACCTAGAGGTGGAATTGCTGTCACTTGTGTTTTTAATGCTTTGTTATCTCTCTGGAATCTTGACTGATCAATGAGCCCCCTTCTTCAACCTTTCGATATCACTACTGCCTCCTTCTTCCTGGTATATGAGCATATTGAAAGACTCCATTTGATATAAACATTCAAATACCTTGAAAGAAAGCTCAGGCTTTTGGGATACATAATTCCTCAATATCAACCAATTGTGGAAAATCTTTACTTTACAAAAGGATTTGAAAAGCATGGTTAGAACTGAGGAAGAAGAACTCAACAAATGAAGTTGTGGGAAATCACATCTCTTCAGTCTCATTATGACTATGATGGTTGGCAATTTCCACTTCTATGTTGCTTTGCTTTCATCATATTCATGGACTTAAGAAAACAACAGTTTCACAAAGATTGAGGTCAACTTCTCTACCCTTCCATATGCTGATTTATTTCTTGATTTGGTGAGTTTGAAAGTATAGATAGATTGCTTTCAAGCACTGTTTCATAGGATGGAGAAATCTGAAGTTGAGGAGAGAAGAGATGATGAAGTCGGCATATGATACTCTGCAGAATTTGAACATATCTTTTCAACAGTATCCAAGCTACTTTCTAAGGTTTCTTTCAGCCTTTAAAACTGAAGGTTTTAAATATAGTGCTGGCTTTGTCATGTGATCAGATATAAAAGTGGCACTGGTCCTATTGACATTTCTTACTGTGAGTCTAAGCATAAGAGATTTGTTGAAATATAAATTTGCTGATAAACGTGTTTCCGTTCCTTAAAAGTACATTTACTTCATTTCCCTTTGAATTTGTAAGCTTTACATATTTCATGCAGCGTGATTGATAAAGAATGTCTCAGAAGAACATCCTGATTTTAGCAACATGAGGGAATTCTTCCATTGAAACTCCGTGTAGTTCCTACTAGATCCTTTTTCTTTCATGTCCTTAAATAGAAAGAGTAAAATCTCTTGAAGTTTTCCTAAAAGTCTTTAAAGACACTATTCTATCTGTTTGGCATAAATCTATCATCTCATGCAACTCCTACATGCTTTGAGTCTCTTCTCATTGAATCTCAAAGATGCTTCTTGACGAGGGACTTCATTTGTTTTTGTTTTTATTTTTTTAAGTTACAATTTTTTTTAAACTTTTTTTTCTATTTTGATGATACATCCATATCCACGATGTTTTTAAGAAGCATGCTAGAGGCCTGGAATGCTTATTTGTTTGAGTAAGGTGAATATTTATTTATTTAGGCAGTCAATGGTTGCTGTGTCACTTGCTAAGTCAGATCCACTTCTGGAGAGCCTCTACCTTTGTTCAGTTATCTCCCCTGAAGTGGGTCTGTCGTTCTTTGTTTCCATCCACCTGTGCAATCTGCCGAGGCTGTCCTCCAGCCATTAGTGACTCTTTCTTTCCACACATCGGTCCTCTGTTTGTACCTACTTGGAGACGCTGTACTGCAGGAATCCTGTCTTGCAGTGTTTTTCATTACCTCTTTATGTTATGACTCTGAAGGACTCACTCAAATCATGTCTCCAGGATAAACAGCATGAAGGTCTTAGTCACTTAAGCATTTCCCGCCTGAGAGAATTTTCAGGCATTGACAATGGCTGCCTGATGAAGATCTGCTCTCACAGGGTCAACGATTTCTGGATCTTCAGAGGTCATCAGGTCTACCTACGAAGCCATGGAGCTTTTTTAAACACATATTTGCTTTGATGTTTCATTATATGAAAATGTGGGATGAGCAACTTCAGTATATTGATGTTAGAGTTGCAGTCGCCTCTCTACAGAAGGATGAAAAAAATTCTCTATTTTCTTATTTAATCCCAGTTTGGTTTTCTTTTTAAACCAAAAGCCAAGCAGTTTATGGTCTATGAGAGTGGGGTCCTCAGGAGATGTTCATCTTGGCAGCACCGCAGCCCTTTATGTGTTTCTTTACCCCAGAAGAATTTGCAAGTACATATTTCATTTGAAAATATTTGCAGTTTTTGCCCCTAAATAATGTGCATTGTGTAAATGCTCCCTTCCTCAAGAATTTATTCACTCAACAAATATTTATTGATGGTTGCTCTGTGGGAAGCACTGTACTTGCCCCGAGCACACAGAAGCCCACAGTCAGGCCTGTGTCCTTAAAGAACTTGCAAAATTGCCAAAGGGGAAAAAGAAAAGAAAAATATAATTGAAGGGCTATTTGCATACAAACCCTAAGCGCCAATGTTGACAAATTTAATAATGGCGTCCCTAAGTTAATAGTAAACAACTTTCCAGCCCTGAAGGCTTTGTGCTCCTGCTGAGGCTGGACAAATGATTTTACCACAAAATATTAGATTAAAAGAAATTCATTTAAGGCTTACATGAGTTATAACAAAAATGTGAGTGCCGCTAGAATGTCTTACTAATCTAAACTCAGAAAAAACCTCTGAGCCTTTTTTTTTTTTCAGTAATAGTCTAGCCAGATGTCCCATTTTAAACGGGACAGAAAACCTTCAGCCAACAGACACCTTGAATTTAGCCCAATGAGACTAGGCTGACCGGATGTACTGTTTTAGATGGGATAGTGCCATTGTTTTCTGTCCTGTTTAAAATGGGACGTCTGGTCAGCCTATTCAGTAAAGAAGTGAATGTACTTTTAGCTGCCTTTTGGATGTTTGAAGATACAGACTGAGAGAAGCAGGCCTTACCCTTGTTTGTCTTCACGCCTGTTGGAAACTTTTCAGGAAGGTGAGCAATAAGCCCTAGAAATAAAGAGATGCAAGTCACGGCTAGAGGTGACTTGGCTCTTGCATAGTTTTGTTTGGAAAACTAGTCAGAAATACAGAAACATCTCATTGACCTTCAGACCAAAAATCGCCAAGCGGAAGTTCACAGAGAAAGGAGGAACTAAACTCTCTTGCTCTCACCAGGTGCTGGTTGTTCCTCTCTGGGCAGAAATGCAGTTTCTCCAGTGTTCATGGGTTTTTCTGTATTGTTTTTCCTCTGTACTGTTAAAAAACGAAATTCAACAGAGTAAATTTGATTTTTTTTAGTTAAATTATAAATAAAGGTAAAAATAAAATTAAAAACTAAAAAATAAATTATTTTTTATTTAATGTATTGGGGTGACATTGGTTCAGAAGATTATGTAAGTTTTGACCTGCTTGTATGCAAAGATTTGGGGATGGAAAGCTGATCTTTATTTTCTGTACTTACAATGCTGTAATACAACTCACATCGAGACAGTATGTGGTTACATTAACAATATCGGTAAGAGGATGGCAACATCAGAGTTTGGCTTTGAGGACATAAAGCTCAAGAAACATGACATCTATGGGGGAAGACTAACAGCAATACCTGTTGTTTACTTAGGAAGGACATAAAATTTGGCAAATGAGTCATACTGTATAAAATCAATAGTGGAAGGCTGCCTTCATAATCAAAACTGGGAGATTGCAGAGCACTACACCAGTAAACATTCCTCCCCTTTCTAATATCATGGATTACCTTGTTTGCACAGAGTGGCTATTCAGAATTGGCAGGTGACCACATTCAAACAGTTTTTCCTAGTAAAGGGTAAGTTTTAATAAAAAGTTGTGATACTGAGAACACAATACAGTACTTGTATCTTCTAATCAGGGTAGCCTTTGCAATTATGTGCTTTTGGTGCTGAGGAGCTGGGTCAGTACAATTTTCCTGGCATCTGTCCTCTTAACTTTAAGACTTGAAATAGAATATTTCATAATTTGGGACAGCATTCCTAAGTTTTCCCTATGGCTTTACATTTTGTGCCCTGTCAGGTATTGTGACAGTGTCATATAGCATAGCCACAAAGTTGGTTTATTTGGACCTAAAATTCTAACCGAACTCCAGACTTTGAGAGTCATTTTGGAGGAAGCCTGTGTGCAGTGCCTTAATGAGAATGAGGGGAACGAAACGTACAAAGCAAGCAAACGTAGAAGGTTCTTTTGTATCCCAGGGTGGCTTCTTCAACAGACCAGTCTGTAATGCAATATTGATTTGAGAGAGCCTCTACTTTAATGATACCAGTATCAAAATGGCTCCAAATGAGCATTGCATGCTCATCACCCAAAGTCAAATCTCCTTCCATCTCCATATATTTGACCCCTTTGCCTTCTTCGACTTTCTCCCATCCCTTTTTCCCTGATGTCTGTGTCTATGAGTTTTTTGGTTTGTTCTGTTTGTTCATCTATTGCTTTCTGTTTTATATCCCACAGAGAGAGAAGTCAAACGGTTCTTGTCCTTTTCATCTGACTTATTTGGTTTAACATGATACTCTCAAGATTTATCTGGTTTTGCAAATGGCAGTACTTTATCCTTTTATATGGCTGAGTAGTATTCCATTGCATATATGTGCCAATCTTCTTTATCCAATCATCTATCAAGGACACTGTTTGTTTTCATGTCTTGGCTACTGTGAATAATGCTGCAATGAATGTAGGGGTACATATATCTTTACGAATACATGTTTTCAAATTTGGGGGGTAGATACCCAGAAGAGGGATTGATTGCTGAGTCATATAGTAGCTCTATTCTTAATTTTTTGAGGGAACGCCATACTGTTTTCCATAGTCTGTACTAATTTACATTCACATCAGCAGTGTATGAGGGTTCCCTTTGTTCCATGTCCTCTTCAATATTTGTTATTTCTTGCATTCTAATAGGTGTGAAGTGGTATCTCATTGTAGTTTTGATTTGCATTTCTCTTGTAGTTAGTGAAGTTGAACATTATTTTTCATGTATCTATTGACCATTTGTATGTCTTCTTGGGAGAAGTGTCTGTTCAGATCCTCTTTCTATTTTTTAATTGGGTTGTTGTTGTTGTTTAGTTCTATGAGTTTCTTTATATATTTTGGATTTTAACTCTTTATCAGAAGTATTATTTGTATATATCTTCTCCTATTCTGTTAGGTGCATTATTGTTTTGTTGGTGGTTTCTTGTCCTGTGCAGAAGTTTGTTAGTTTGATATAGTCCCGTTCATTTATTTTCAAAAAAAGTAAGAGTTCAAGATGACGGCACTTCTCATTGGCTGAACTGTGTTGTTTTCTTTTGTCTGGGCTTGTTGCTGGGCAAGAAGAAAATCTTCCTTCTTTCTGCCAGGGTAGTAAAGTAGAAGAACTTACTGTTGGAAATGCAAAATATGTCTCTTTCTGTTTGGTATAATTTAGGATGGCTGGGAGGGTGTGAAATCTTCTTTTACAGGCCTTCCCAACTCCAATTTTAGTTCAGGTTTCCTTGATTAATTTTCACAGTGCCTGTAAGAAGTACAAGGGTGGGCCGATACATTTTGCCTCTACTATAATATTTTTTGTTACGTTAGACATATCTGGATATAACTTATCTGGATATAACCGGTTCTGTGTGGTCACATGGTATGTCCCCTCCATCATTCCTGGCCTTGCACACACAGAAACTTACATTTTTTACCCAGTGCACATCAAAATGAAAGAGTGTTCAGACATTCCATTCAAGCAGTGTGCTGTTATAGAATTCTTTTTTTTTTTTTTTATAGAATTCTTAACAATGGGAAAAGTTCCTCCAATTTTTTTGAAAAATTTTAAAAAAAGGTGAGGACTTCTTAAAGAAGATCATTACAGATGATGAAACTTGGGTCCATCGTTATGACCCCGAGAACAAAAGGCAGTCCATGGAATACCACCATAAGGGATCACCTTCCCAGCCAAGGCCAGAGTTTTGAAGTTTTTCAGCTGAGGAAATCCCTCATGGTGGCATTCCATGGACTGCCTTTTGTTCTCAGGGTCATAATAATGGACCCAAGTTTCATCACCTGTAATGATCTTTTTTAAGAAGTCCTTACTTTAAAAAAAAAAAATCCAGATATGTTTAATATAATAAAAGAATTTATAATGGAGGCAAAATTTATCAGCCTGCCCGCATATAATGGGATTAGGTAATCCATGTGCTCATATTTATTTTTAGAAATGAATGTAAGACAGTAAATGTGAAGCAGTGGCATACAGATCTCCTTTAATACTTCATTAATCATTTTAACAGTTATAACCATAATGTTTCTACTATTTGAGAGGAAATCTCTGAAAACAGTACTTACACAAATTAATTTTAAGGGCCCTCACATCTTGAGGAATGGCTGCTGAGAAAAGCAATGCAACATGCTTAAAATATTGTTACAATTTTAAATTTTTACAGTCAATGTCTAGTTCCCCTGGCCTCTTCCCAGTTTTCTATCATTGGTGAATATTTGTCCCAAAGCAGTAAATGAGCTTGTTGAGGATTTTCAGTGGATCATCCTCCCATCACTTTATCAATTCTATTAAGTATTTTCTTATCTTTTTCTGTCCCTAAAACCATAACATTAAAATTAATAACACAAAGGGAAATTAGGTTTTCTACCCTTTGGTTTTCCAAAAAGGCAGAATGAGAAGCAGAGGGTGATATTTGGAAAGGCAGATTTTAACTCAACAGAGGAATGCCCTTTGTAACCATCAGAACTTCCCAGTGGACTGGGCCACCTTGAAGAGCAGGAGCACGCTATTGGTGTAATTGCGCAATGAGAGGCGGCATCGTGCCTCCAGGGAGATCAGAAAGAGGATGCTGACATTAGGAAGGAAGTGGTAAAAATTATCTCCCAGGTCCCTGTGGATCCCAAGCTTTTCTAGTTCTGTCCACCTTAAAAATAAGTCAGTTATTGGGAGTTCCCTGGTGGTGTAATGGCTTAAGGCTTCGGCGCTGGTGCTGTCAGCGCTGCGGCCTGGGTTCGATTCCCAGCCAGGGAGCTACCCACATACCAAAAAGCAAAAAAAAAAAAAAAAAAAAAAAAAAAAAAAGTCAGTTATTTTACCAGCAAAATGGGTTCATACAGAAAAAAATGTAGAATTGCAATTCAGGACAAGCAAGCTATGGAAAAACCATATGGAAGTCCAGAGAACGAAGGGGAGAGGCTTGCTTTTATAAGGAAATTAGGGAGAATTGTTTTGAAGAGAAAGTTCCTAGGAGAAAAACAAGAGTTTGAAGCTATGGTAGTTTCTCATTGGCTGCAAGTGGTGCTGGGACAAGGACGAAACTTTCTCCTTTTTCTTAAAAACAGGAGATGAAACTTCCATGTGATTAGTATCCTCCCTTATCAAAATAATTTTTATTTCCTTCTTCCTGCCGATTATGCAGCCTGCAATAAGTGGTATGTGTGTGAGATATTCCTCCTTCAGTGCTTCCCAACTCCATTTAAAATGAGGTTTTCCTTATTTGTTTTTACATTTCCAGGCACCTCAGTAATGTCAAAGAAGGCATTTTTTTTTTTTTAAATTTCAAATTTCTAGCCATTTTCACATCCAGGAGAAGCATAGCACATGATGTGAGAAGGTGAAGCTGTTTTCTATGTTAGGCAATTGCTCCTGGTGATTTTTTTCTGCTTAGTTTCAGGTCCTGGGCTATGGGTGGACATTACTTGCTATGGTCTGAATGTTTGTGTCCTCAAAATTTATGTTAAAATCCTAACAGCCAAGGTGATGAAATGAGGAGGTGGGGCTTTGGAGAGATGATTAGGCATGGGGGTGGCACCCTCATGGATTAGTGCCCTTATAAAAGAGACCCCAGAGAGCTCTGTCATGCTTCTACCATGTGAGGTTACAGATAGAAGATGCTGAATATGAACCAGAAAGTGGGTTCTCACCTGACACTGATCGACGGGCTCCTTGATCTAGGACTTCCAACCTGTAAACTGTAAGAAATTAGTGTCCATTGTTTACAAGGCATCCATTCCATGATATTCTGTTAGAGCAGCCTGCAAGGACTTTGCTGGATTTGGCCGGCTGATGTGTACATGTCTGGTTTCCACACATCCATTCCAATTTAGCTATTTGGATTAACTGAGCCATCATTTAGGCTAAGGAGGTGGTTAATTAGGTAAAATGTTTGAGCAGATGTTCATGTGGAGACTCTGTTTGTAGGCTCTGTGGAGAAATATTAGAGTCCAGATTGAATTTATGGTGTCGTGGAGGAAGGAGGCTTTGGGTGGGGAGAAAAGCAAGAGAGCTTTCATAGTAAAAGAGGGTGGAAAAAATGTCAATATTTTCAGAAATGCAGTTAAACTCACCCTTCCGGGCACTGGGCAAGTAAGAATCTAAACTAACAGAAAAAGCACTCCCTCAGTCCTTCTGAAATCCTGGGACAGCTTCCCTGAGGTAGCCTGGACCACGTGGGCGCAACCCATTCTGGATCCTGGTGTTGAAACACTAAAGCTGTCTGAGCTTTTGATTTGGCAACAGAAACACAGGGACACAACTTATGAGTTACAGTTTGGCTGCCTGAGGACACATCTTTCCAATGAGGCTTGTGTAGAACAAGACAGAGAATCTGCTGGAAGGCTGCTCCAGAGCCAGACGTCACGGGTCTTCTCGAGGTCTTCCGTGCTTGCTCTTCTCTTGTAGAGGAGTGAAGAGCAGGCCAGCTGGGACCTATCTCCACCACTTCCCCAGCCTCCAGACCCTTTACACCCTGCTGTGCACATTTTCCTTTCCCCATCGTGGGACCCCTTACTCAACACGCTAAAGGATGTTTTTATAACTAAGTCCAAGGCTAAAACATTCCGTCCCAGTCCCTAATGGGTACTCTTTATTACCGCTGCATTTCTGTGACTGAAAACTTGACTTCTGAATTGAATGTATATTCTGATCTCCAAATAGGTGATGTATTTTATTTTCCTATTGACATAAATTGCCTAAAGAAATCTTTGCCCATTGCATGAAGAGTTATCCCTAATTAATATAGGGGCATTGAGAGAGGGGACTCTAATACTTTCTGTTCCCAGAAAAAAAAAAATCTCCCTGAAGATCCACAAAGGTAATACATTGTTTTCATTTTAAACACTGAAACCTTAAATAGTTGCCTTTTTTCTTGTCACAACACAATAAATGCTTATGATATTTCTGTGTATGTTTATATTTTTGACAATTACACAGTTATTAGCACATTTCATGAACATTTTTTCCATGTTGTTAAGTAATTTCCTACAATATTTTAATGTTTTTATTATATTTTGTTGTATGCACTGTAATTTACTTAATGTCCTGTTGTCACACATTTGTGCTTCATTTTCTCTTTTTTAGCTATACCACAATGGTGTACACTTTCTTCAGAAATGTAGGATAGCACCCACTTCCCCCAAAATCACCTGCAGAGGGCTTAATCATTTACACAATTTAAAAATCAATTTCATGGGTAAAGAAGGCATCTTATGGTTGCTTAAATTTGCATCTTTTTGATAACTTGTAAGGATCATCATATTTTCAAATGTTTATTGGTCATTTGTGCATTTTTGTGAATTTTTCTTTTTATTCTTTGCCCATTTGGGGAAGGGGAGGACATTTTTTTCCCAATTAATTATAAGTGGTTTTAAAATTCTATTATATGTGGGACATGTCGCAAATAAATTTAGCATTTTGTCATTTACCTTGACATTATAATAAAGTGGTTTTTTTTCTTTTCAACATATAGCAATTTTTAACTTTATTTTGGTCAGGACTGCTCCATAATCCTGGATAACATTAAAAAAATGTGTAAGCCACTGTCTCTGTCTTTAAGAAACCTACACCTCAGTTGTGGAAATAAGATAGAAATGTGTGTAAAAACAAACAATACGATATTTAAAGCAGCAGCCTTTCATGAAGAGGGGGTGTAGCCACTAGGAGATCAGGCTTGTTGCTTGCTCAGAATTTGCAAAGGCCCTTTAGTAGCTGCTGGTCATCATCCTTCTCCTACCTGGTTGATAACCACAGATTTAAATATCAGACTGGATGAGAATAAATAGTGTCTCCAGGAAATGTGTGATTCATCACACACGAATTGATGATGCCCACAGGTGACCTCCTGACAGCCCTCTCTCTTCTGGGCAACTGGCTGCACATTTGTACTAGCACCTTTGGCGATATCAGTGATGCAAATTGTGTTTATCTCTGGTCTGCGCAAACTTAGAAAAGTGTCTGGAAAAAAAGTTCAGGGAGAATGAGAATGAACATGAACTTTCATTATTTTCTTTTTGTAACTTTCAAATGATATTGTGTTGTGGTAAGAATTGCTTGTTTTTGTGTCTCTCTTAAGTATCTCTCAGAGCACTGAGTACATTCGTTAGAATTTGCAATGTGTTTTAAAGACTCCAAGCCAATGAGATCTCACTATGATGAGTGTGTGTGTGTGTGTGTGTGTGTGTGTGTGGTGTGCACACGCGCACGCATGCGCACGTGCAGACGCATGCGCAGGCATGTCTGCACGTACATCGTTGTAAGAGTGCGGTGCGAGGAGACTGGGATTGCAGACACTGGTTGCAGAAACCAGGATAGAAACTCCAGAGCGAGAGCTGCCCAGGCTTACTCAGGCCATGGCGTGGGAATGGCTAAGGCGCTCTGTGGAGACATCTCTAGATAGCATGGCAAAGCAACAGAAGATATCCAAGGACTAGGAACTTTTCCAATGCAGGTGGACTACTTCGGTCAGTGAGGTTCTGGTCAATGTTTAACAACCAGGTCTCTGAGGGCAACCCGGTCCTGATGTGAAACATTTCTCCCTTTCTCTGGTGTAAATGTTCCCCCTGTGGTGGACTGCAAGCTACCGCTGTGAAGTCACTGAATGTAGAGCTGGAGAGAGATGTAAGCCACAGGCTCTAGTGAGCCAGTGTGAGCTGACAGCATTTGTTTCTGTGCCATCCATGCATCCATTCATTCATGGCAGGACCACCACCACGTCTAGGGACAAGAGCCAGCACCCCAAGGGAGATGGTAAAACAAAGCAGACAGCCCATCTGGGCACCAGCTCTGCAAGCTGGACTCAGGGCCTGGCTCAGGGGCAGCTGGACCCGGCGCCAAGCTGTAAAGCAAGGGTTCCGGTGAGAGCAGGAGGGAGACTTACACAGAGAGGCTGCCGGAATGCCAGTGCTAGCCTCTGGTCAGATTCAAACCTGCGATCATGACTTAGTGATGGACACCCAGGCAGCCTTCGATGTCCTCCTCCCCTAGTCAGACCCAGCTCAGACACAGACAAGGGGGAACGGCTGACAGAGACTCCAAGGACTCCAAAACAGGCCAGGCAGGGCAAGGACTTCAGTAAAGACTCAGCGAGTGAATCTGATGTCTTAATTTATGCACACACGGAGGAAGAGAGGGGTCCTCTAATTTCAGAGGAGTTATATTACATTATTTATTCCATCAACACATATTTTTAGGTGAACAAGAGGGACATGATGGAGCCTGAATTCTTGTAGAGGAGACAGATGATAATCAATTTATAACAGGACAAAATCATTTCAGATGATGAAGGCTAGGAAAGGCTAAGTTGAGACAGAATGAGGACAGGAGGTGGGTTGCTTTGGACAGGCAGCGTGCTCTTTCTGAGAGGCAGCACCTGAAGTGAGGCCCAAAAGAAAAGAAGAGAACATTGTTTGAAGAGCTTGGGGCAAAGGCAGAAGGTAGCGTAAGTGCCGAGGTCCTGAGGCAGGAAGAAGGGAGAAAAAAAGGAGGAAGGCAGAGAGCTGAAGTTTGGTGGTGTGGAGGGAGGTACAAGATGGAATGGGAAACAGGCTGACCTGACGTACAGTTTTAAATGGGACAGAAAACAACAGGACTGTCCTGTTTCAAATGGTACGTCTGGTCAGTCTCCTGACACCTTGAATTTAGCCCAATGAGACTAGGCTGACCATACGTACTCTTTGAAACAGGACAGTACTGTTGTTTTGTATCCCATTTAAAATGGTACATCTGTTCAGCCTAATCAGAGAGGTAGGTGATCTTGTAGGGCCTTACAGGTCCAAATGGGCAGTTGAATTTTTTCTAGGTAAAACGTGAAGTCCTTATTACTTTTTGCTACTCAAAGTGCGGTTCATGGACCAGGAAAATAGCCTTGCTCAGAGGACCAGCTCCTCCCTCCTTACTGAATCAGAATCTGGAATTTAAGTGGACCCACATGGTTCCCAATGTACTGTCTGAGTCGACCCGGGCAACCATAATGAAATACCACAGACTGAGTGGCTTAAACGACAGAAATGGATTTCCTCACAGTTCTGGAAGCTGGAAGTCTGAGATCCTGGTGTCAGCCTGATCGGGTTCTGGTGAGAGCCCTCTCCCAACACACCCTGCAGGCTATCAGCTTCTCACTGCGTCCTCAAGTGGCATATGTGTGGGGAGGAGAGAGGGCAAGTGAAGGCGACAGGAAGATCTTTCTTTTTTTACTCATAAGGCCACAGTCCTAACAGCCCCCCACCTCCACGACCTCATTTAACCTTCATACCGCCTTAAAGATCCTGTCCCCAGATAGAGTCACATTGGCGGTTAAGGCTTCAACGTATGAATTTGGGATGGGGGCACATTCAATCCATAGAGGGGACATTGTTTCTGAGCAGTGCTGATGGGAATCACCTCGAGGGCTTGACGGAACCCAGATCCTTGGGTCCCCAGGGATTCTGATTTAGTTCATCTAAATCTGGTTCAGTAGTTCCACCCCTAAACTTAATTTCTAGTAGGCTCCTCGGTGTTGCCACCACTGGTCCATGCACCGTATTTTGAACTGTGTATTAGACGATGTATTTATTTGGGTAACTGATTTTTAAAGAACTAAACTATAGTAAAATAATCTCAACTAAATCCTTTAAGAAATAATTCATCAAATCTGAAGGTATTCCATATTTGAAAGGCTTAGAGAATTTTAAATGTCATTTATTTTTAAAAATTCTCACTATATATTTAAATCTTTTTATTGTGTCTTAGTTGTTGTTATTCTAGCTAAAGGGAGTTTTTCTTGTTTATTTTTCTTTGGCAACCTGAAAGTGTTTTGCAAGCATTTTGTTAGCCCTCAAGTCTACTTTAGGGGGAATAGTAAATAAAAGGCTAACTATGGAAAATAGCAAATTTGAGATACAGAGAAATCAGTGCCTTGTATGAATCAATGGCAGAGCAGGCAGCAAGATGAGGGGTTTGTTAAACAGAGGTCTATCCATGGAAGACATCAGAAGGAGTGAGTGATACTCTGTGCAGTTTTTGAATTAAGCAACGAACTTTGTACATTTGTTACAGCATAGGCATGAAGTCTCCTCTTAATACATAGAGTTTTCAAAAATCGTCAATGTCTTGGGTCACAGGTTTCTGAAACTGTATTAGTAAGTGAAGCAAGGAGGCCTATGTGTCAGTTGTGGTTCCTCCTAGAAGCAGCTTACTTAGGACAATTCTTCAAACCCTGAAAGTTGTGAAGTTTAGCAACAATGCAATAATGAATTATAAAAGCTGTATTGTTTCCATTATACCACCATTTTACCTCATTATTTCTGGTATAAACCCCAGTGGAGACAATGCATATTTTGTTATGAAATTCCAACCAGAAATATTGGACCTTGAACAAGAAGGAAACTTTGGCAAAGCACCCAGTATCAAACTGGGACATGTATAGTTCCACAAACTTATGAATAAGAATTAACATAAAATATCATGCCAAGAGCACACTACTTAATAATTGTGCATTTTCTATTAGAACTAAACTTTTTTTGAGGATAACTGATTTGCACCCTCCCCCTATAAATCAGAAAAGTTATTTCAGTAATTGAAAGATACAACTCAGAAGTATGAGAGTGATCAAGAAATTCACAGAATAGGGGGGTTATCAGAGACGTGGGAGTACTCATACATAGAGTGGATTGTGATGGAGATTGTTGCCTTGGGAAATCCATGGTTTACAAGTGGCACTGCCTTTTCAAGCAAGGCAGAGAGTTGATTGAAGATGACGTCTGTCCAGGATGCCCCGTTGAGGCCACTTCCTCATACATTGTCAAAAAAGTTGAAAACTTGTAGTGGAAGATTCTAGATTGAATAAAAAGCACCTTGCAGAAATGGTTGGTGTATCACCTACAACCATTTTGAATATTCTCCATCAGCATCTAAGAATGTCAAAAGTCAGTGCAAGACAGGTACCGAGAATGCTCATGCTGCTTCAAAAACAACTGAGCTTCAAGTGTTCATGACAGTGTTTGGACCTCTGCAGAGACAACAAAGATGAAGATTTAAACCAGATTGTCACTGGAGATGAAACTTGGGTTCATCATTATGAGCCTGAGTCAAAGCAGGAGTCCTTGTAGTGGCATGAAAAGGGCACGCCACCCGCTAAGAAGTTCAAGGTGTCACAATTGGCTGGAAAAATCATGGCTACTGCTATTTGGGATATAGAGGGGATCCTGCTGATCAATTATGAGGATAGGGTGTCACAATGACTGGAGAGTACTCCTCCAGTCTGCTGAAGCAGTTAAAAGAATCTGTGAAAGAGAAAAGCAGAGGAAAGTGGAAAAAAATGTGCTGCTTTTGCACAACGTTCTCATGTGCAAGAGCAATGTTGCGTTGGCTACTCTTCAGGACTCTGGCTTCCAAATGTGAAACCACCCTCCCTACAGTCCAGACCTGGCTCTGTCTGGTTATTATTTGGTCCCCAATACAGAAAAACAGATTCGCGGAAAAAAATGTACAGACAGTGAAGAGGTTAAAGCTGCAATTTGAGGGCAAAACAAAACATTTTTTTTTGAGGATATAGATAAACTTATTGAAAGATCTGAAAAGTATGTTAGGGTTAAGGGTGAATATATTGAAAAGGAAAAATAATAAATAGTTGATTTTACTCTTCTTCTCTTTCATTCTGTGAATTTCTTGACCACACCTTGTATACAACTCAATTCAAAGTATATAATTTCAGAATTCACCTGAAGAAATGTTTAGGTGCAAAGACCATTCCTTTACATAAATGTGAGTATGAGAATGCTATTGATAGTTCCATTTAATACATTTTGTGTTGCCAGAGTGAAACTTGGAGTTTTAAGGGTGATCAGGAGAAGAAATGGTGCTGTAAACATCAAACAGAAGGGTTTTTTACATGACAGGAAGTTTTTTTTTTTTAATTATACTTTTGTTTTGAGATAATTGTAGATCCGCATGCAGTTTCAAGCCGTAATGCAGAGAGATCTCATACACGCTTTGCCCAGTTCTCCTCCATGGTACCATCTTGCAAAACCATAGTCCAATACCATAATCAGGATGTTGGCATTGATATGGTTAAGATACAGAGCATTTGCCTCATGATAGGCTCTGTTATGGTCCCTTTTCAGCCACATCCACTTATTCTCTGTTCTTAACCCCTAGCACCCAGTAATGTGTTCTCCATTTCTATAATTATATCATTTCAAGACAGTTAAATAAATGGAATTGCTCAGTATGTGACTTTTTGACATTGACTTTTTTTTTTTACTCAGTATCATTCTCTAGAGATTGATCCAGGTTGTTTTGTGTATCAGTAGTTCATTCCTGTTTATTGTTGAGTCTTGTGCCATGGCATAGATGCACCACAGTTTGTTTGAACATTCATTGTTTGACAGTCATCTGGATTGCTTCTAGTTTTTGATCATACTGAATAAAGCTGTTATAAACATTTCTGCACAGGTCATTGTTTGCACACGTCTTCATTCATCTGGGATGAATGCCTAGGAGTACAGCTGCTGGGTCATACAATAGTTGCATGTTTAAATTTTTAAGAAACTACTGAGCTGTTTTACAGGGTGGCTGCAGCACGTTAATTCCCACCAGCAATGTATGAGTGATCTATAATAGTTTCCTTGCATCCTTGCCATCATTTAATGTTGTCACTATTTTCTATTTTTAGTCATTCTGATGGGGGGTGGATAGTGATAGTTCGTTGTGGTTTTAATTTGCATTTCCCTAATGGTTGATGATGTTGAACATCTTTCCATAGGTCTCTTTGCCATCTGTGAATCTTCTTCAGTGAAATGTCCATGTACAAGTATGTGTTTTGCCCTATTATAATTGGATTGCTTGCTTTTTCACTGTTAAGGCCAATGTCTGGCACGTAGTTTGCAAATGCTTTTTCCTACTCCATAGCTTGTCAGGGTCTTTTGCAGAGCAAAAGGTTTTAGTTTTGATGAAACACAATTAATTAACTTTTTATTTTATAAGTCATGCCTTTGATGTCAAGTCCAAAATCTCTTTGTCTAGCCCTAGACCCTGAAGATTTTTTTCCTGTGGTTTTTTTTCCTGAAAGTTTTATAGCTTTGCATTTGAGTCTATGATCCATTTTGGATTAGGAGAACTTAGGTTTTAGGTTCATTTTTTTCTTCTTTTATGGATATGTAATTTTTCCAATGTCATTTGTTGAAAAGGTTATTCTTCCTCTATTGACTGCTCTTGCATTTTCATCAAAAAACAATTGGGAATATTTGTGTGGGTCTATTTCTGAGTTCTCTATCCTGTTCCCTTGATTTATGTGTCTACACTTGTATCTGTACCCCACAGTCTTGATTACTGTAGCTATATAGTAAGTATTGAAATTGGGTAAACTGATCCCTCCTGCTTTTTTCCTTCTTTTTCAAAATTGTTTTGACTGTTGTAGTTTCTTTGCCTTCCCATATAAAGTTTAGAATACTTTTCCCTACATCTACGAAAAAATCTTGCTGGGATTTTGATAGAAATGGCATTAAACCTACATATTAATTTGGAGGGGGGGCTGATGTCATTACTATAATATGTTGAGACATCCAAGCTATGGACACAGATCTCTCTCCAATTATATAGATTGTGTTTGATTTCTTTTTCATCAGCTTTGCATAGTTTTCAGCATACGAAGTCCTATACAGGTTTTGTTAGATTTATATCTAAGTATATAATTTTTTAAAGCAATTGTAAATAGTATTATATTTTTAATTTCCATGCCCACATGTTTCTCGTTAGGATATAAAAACATGATTTTTTATGTTTATCTTGTATCCTGCAAGTCTGCCAATCTTAGTTATTAATTCTAGTATGTTTTTAAAATAGATCCTTTGGGTTTATTTTATGCAGACGATCATGTCATCTGAAAATAAGGGTCATTTTATTTTTTTCATTTTTCCATTGCACATGCCATTTATTTATTTATTTATTTATTTTGGTCTTACTGTATGGCTAGAGCTTCTAGCACTATCTTGAGTAAAAGTGGTGAGAGTTGTCCTCCTCGCCTTGTCCCAACCTGAGGAGGAAGTGTTCAGTCTTTCACAATTAAGTATATTATATGCAGATTTTGTCAAGTTGAGGATGTTTTCCTCTAAGATACTTGTTTGTATTCACACATTTAGTAGTTTAGAGTACATGAACACGACAGGAGTTTTGCTTTCCCTTTGAAATGTTTTCTTTTTGATGCAACAAAAATCATGTTTCAGGTTTACAAAAGGACTTTTGTCATCTTTTCCTACTGAAACCATGTTGTGTTGTTTTCTCTCTCCTGGATTTGTTATGGAACACACTGCTTTCACAGAGAAAATGTTTGCTATCAATCTTACATAATTTGGCTGGTGAAGGACTCACTCCTTTATGGCATTGGGTATAACACAGGAAAGTAGTTGGGAAACAACAGAGAAAGGACCCTGGGTTCTCCCAGTTTCTTTGCCCTGCCTTTTCTCTGTTCCAAGCCTTCCAAGCCTGCAGAGAACTGGTGGTTCAAGCTAGACCACAGGGTCAGAGAGGTTTTTATTCTAGCTCTAATTCCTTTGTGGACATGTGGCTCGGCAGAGCTCAGACGAGGCCTCTGTTCTGCTGTGATCCTGTCCTCACACTCTGGAAGCCCTGTTTTTTGCCTGCATCAGGGCCTCTCTTCCAGCCTGCTCAGTGGGATCTGCAGGACAAGAAGGTAAACCCTGTGCTTTCCTTTCCTTCCTTCGTAGACTTTTCAGGCCCTGGTTTTCTGTGCGTACCTCTACTACTTGACCGCTGAGCCTGCCTATTTCAGACCTCTCCTGAAAATTTGATATTTGCTTTTAAAAAGGTAAGCCCCCCATCCCAGGCCCTAACACACACCAACCACAAAATAAAATTAAAATCTGGCACATGATATACGTAGTTCAGTGCTATAGATGTGAAGTGGGATGGGTTATTGTTTGTTTACTTTATTTTAATTATGTAGGACTGGTATCAACATTGATTAAACCTCTTTGGCATCAGATCCACTGATGCCCTGAAGCCAACTCATGCCAGGCAGCAATGAGTTCACGTCTGAAGTCCTGACACCTGGGTTCAAATCCTGATGCCACTACTGGCTGGTGTTGGACTTTAGCCACATCACTTCATCTCTCTAAGTTTCTGTGTTTCCACTTCTGAAAGGGGTTAATCCTATCTACTTCTCAGGGCCCTGTGAGCATTAAATGAATTGGTGTCTATGAAGTGGTTAGTGGAGTGCCCAGCATACTTAAGTGTTCAATAAGTTATTTTAAACATCCCCCAAACCAACCAACCAACCAAACCAAAACCAAATCAAACAAGACAAAAGGACCTCTTTGGTGACTTCCAGTCTCTTTTCTTGCTCTGGTCTGTGTCAACATAACTTACTGTAAGTCTCATTTTGTTCTCCTTTTTTATATCCTTTCTTTAAGAGATGAAATTCCAAGTGATTTATGTCATTCTAAAGAACATTAACAGAGATCTCAACTCTTTGGAACTGAGTAGAAATATAAGGGAAATGGTCAGTCCACCTCAATAAGTAAAGCTGGAATAGAGAGGTGGATACTTGTCACTATGGGTTCAACCTTTTACTGAATTTGTCTCAATTAAGTGCTGTCTCTACTAGGATGGGTAACTGAATTTAAAATTTTGCATGGATTGTATTCTGTAAGAAGCTTATGGGGATTTAGTTTGAGTTTTGGGGAATCAGAAGGAAAATACCTCTAAATTGTCACCAATATCAATTGTCACCTTAGAGGAAAATTAAGACTAAAAATAGTCCACCTTTAGAAGAAGAAGCATTCTTATAGCTGGAGGCAAGTAATGGCAGCACAGCATTTCTTGGTCACTATGGCCAAAGTGACCATAGTGACGTTGATCTGTCTACCAGATGGACTGGCACTGTCTTTGTATGGTTAGCATCTAGGGATTTCAGCAAGAGTGATGCTAGTTTTTCACTTAATTCACACTCCTGGAACAATAAAGGAAGGAATGACTCCCCAGATAAATTGTCATCCATGAGACCTGTCCATTGTTCCATGTTCCTTTTACCAACAGCAAAAACATGTATTTATAAGAGGTGCACATTAGCAAGATTCCTATGGCACATTTCTGTCTTACCGCCAGTGTTTTGTTTCTGGACAAACAACAGCTAGAAGTATTGTATTGGTAGTGTTGAAAAGTGGGGCAAGTTGGTGTGTCCACAGCTTGAGTTCATGCCCAAGTATAAAAATATAGCTAAAAAGTTTGTGAAAATAAAATTCAACAGAGACAGACATTTAAGAGAAGTAGAGAATAGAAAGTAACTGTGAAGAGACCATGAAAGATAGCTATAACCATCAATACACACTAGGAAATGAAATGCACATCTGCCTTCTGTGAAGTAGAAATGACCACTGTGTGTTCCATTCCCTTTCTAGAAATGTACTGGTACCATTTAGAGACTACCCTTTTCTCAGCACAGATGGCCTTTCCCCTGTTTGCCAACCCTGATCTTTCCAACCCAGAAGATACAGACTCTGGGCCATAAATCTGACTCTATAATAGACTGTTTTTGGCACATAGTGATAGATATTTATACTTTTTGTGTGTGTTCATATCTCATGTCTTTATCTATGTTGCATATGTCCAAAGAGCGGGGTCAATGTCTTTCCATCCTTACTCCTGTGATATTTTATACCAGTAAGTGCTAGTGAATGTTTTGACTGAGGTTTGTTTGAATAAAAATAAATGGAGAACAAAGCTGAGCACTTAAGGAAAAAGATAAAGTGCTCAACTCCATCATTTATAAAATTTAATTTTAAAGAAATGCAATATGTTGGAGTTAAAATACTGTTTACATTCTGCCCCTGCGTGGACTCTGTTCTAGAATGCACCCCTAAGCAATATAGAAATATCACCATTACTCTGTTTCATTAGGGTGAACATTGCTCTGCATTTGCAAGCTGGTGTCTGTGCCAAGTGATAGGATCAATTTAAATGTAGTGATTATATATTGAGTAGTCAAAGAGTAATTAAAAAAAAAACAAAATTGGTTTTATAGCAAGCAATTGCAGGAAATCATACCTGAATCTTTTCAGATTATCATTTTACTATGCAATGTGTCATTAGCTAATTGTTATTGAGACGGTAAAGGAGTTGCTTCCAGAATAATCAATAACTTAGTCCAATATGGGTAATAAAAACATTCTATGAATTGAAATATAGTTTATTTCAATGAAATCGTACCTCCCTGGAGGTGTTGAATGGTTTGTGGAAAATGGTTTTACTATTTGGCTTTTTGTTGTAACATTATATGTTGGAAGAAAGATGCTTAATTATATTGGGTTGGCTGTAAAGACTTTTTCATGCAAACTGTGAAGATACTAATAAAGAAAAAGTTGCATGTGAGAGTTGTAAATAGGAGGAACCTGGGTCTCAGGGAAGAGATAGAATGCAGCCCATGCACACCCAGAGTGTGGCAGGGGACCCATTGATGCCATGGGATGTATGGAGAACCTCCATCTCTTGGCTTCGAATCCAGTGGTTCTTCGTTTATGAAGTAAAAACTACAAATAAGTAGGCTGACCAGATGTACCATTTTAAATGGGACAGAAAACAATGGTCCTGTCCTGTTTCAAATAGTACATCTGGTCAACCTACCGACACCTTGAATTGAGCCCAGTGAGACTAGGCTCATTACATGTAACCTTTGAAATGGGACAGGACCATGGTTTTCTGTCCTGTTTAAAATGGGACATTGGGTCAGCCTACAAAAAAGCAAACAAGGACTCAAAAAGATAACTCCCTAGACTCTAGGTAAAGTATCCCTGTGTGGATGGGAAGGTGATGAGGACTTTGGAAATCTCTAAATTGTAAACTGCTATATTTTTAAAAATTAATTCGACTCCTGCTTTTTAGTAGTAAAAGCGCAACAATTATACCAGACAATGCTGGCATTGATGGTCCACTTAAAAAAGCTTTTAAATGGCTTTTATGAAAACCTGCAAATGAATCATGGTCATAAAACCATGTGTTTGGGAGGCCTCAATATTCTTGAAAAGTTTCTTTTGCTACTATTGTCTTCTTTGCCTTGGATCACCAAGCATCTCTGAAGGAGGGTTTTCTTGGGACATAAAGATGGTGAACGAGGTGGCCTAATTTCTTTTTCTTTTTTCTTTTTTAGAATAGTTTAAATATTTTTAGCTCTCTTCCTTGGATTTGCTGTTTCCTCTCATCCCTGCACACACAGACACACACACACACACACACACACACACACACACACACATACACACATACTCCTGCGCCCCATTTTGACCAGACCTGGGCCTCAGTCTGCAGTTCTTTAGGACCTGCCTGGTTGCATAGGAAGAATCTGGAGCTGCCTGCACCCTTTATCTGGAGGTCCCATCTGAAAGTACACAGAGTCATCTTTGTTCATGAGAAACTATGGCTACAAGGGACCTGTTTGAGGAGTCAGAAAAGCTTGTCTAAGCCCAGAAGATATCATGCAAGTCGCTGTTCTCGGTCTCCATAATGGGGCCCAGCAGCAAGTCCCCACTAGGGATTTCCTGCTCAGTGGTGTGCCCCGGAGACACATTCTGTCCTGAATCAGTAAATGCCAAACTGCCAAACCGCCCTTGTGAGGTATCAGAACTGTACATGACTCTAACGAACAGAAAGCATTTCAAATAAGCTATATTTTGTTAACATGATGAAAGCCATGTAATACTGAAGGAGTTTATGCCTTTGTTTCCCCGCATCACATCTTGTAGTTCTTTTCATATTGCTGAGTGCATATGAGTCTGACAATTAAGTTTACGAATTCATCCTAGAAAAAGTACCACATACCTCACTGCTGAGTATCACTATAGTCACCTTCAAAGTACTCCCCTTGGGAAGCTATGCACCAATGCCAGTGCCTGGTCCACCCTTCAAAGCAATTTTGGAACTCTGTTTCTGGAATAATCATCAGAGCTGTCACTGTATAACCCTTGATGTCCTGAATGTCATCAAAATGTTATCCTTTCAATATTTCCTTTATCTTTGGGGAAAGAAAAAAGTCACTGGGGGCCAGATCAGGTGAGTAGGGAGGGTGATCCGACACAGTTATTGGTTTATTGGCTGAAAACTGCCTCACAGACAGTGCCCTGTGAGCTGGTGCATTGTTGTGATGCAAGAGCCATGAGTTGGCAAAAAAGTTCAGGTCGTTTTCATCTTTTTCATGCAGCCTTTTCAGCACTTCCAAATAGCAAACTGGGTTGACTGTCCAGTTGGTACAAATTCATAATGAACAATCCCTCTGATATCAAAGAAAAGGTTAGCAACGTCACCTTGACTCTTGGTTTGGACTGAGAATTTTTTGGATTGTGGAGAATTGCCTGACTTCACTTGTGCACTTTGATGCTTTGTTTCAGGGTCATATTGGTACACCCATATTTCATCACCAGTGATAACATGGCCCAAAACATCGTCTTGCCTCTGCAGAAGGTCTTGGCAAACTTCGACTCTCCTTTGCTTTTGTTCGTCATTTAGTTCCTTCAGGACCATTTTTGCACACACCCTTCTCATGCCAAGATTTTCAGTTAAGATTTTCCTGTTTCTCTATCAATGTTTACTTGGTCTGCTATGCTTCTCACTATCAACTGACAACTTTGATGCACAATTCAATGAAATTTTGCAATATTTTTGTCAATTCTGCTTGTTACTGGCTGCCCTGACCTCTGTTCATCAGTGACGCTTTCTCTCCCATCAGAAAAAAATTTAATCTATTCATACACTGTTGTTTTCTTCATGGCATTATTGGACTAATATGTCCCTGATTTCACTTCCACTGTTGCCAAGTTTAACAAGAAATTTAATGTTTGTTTTTTGCTCTAATTCAAGCTCGACGTTCTCATGACGGCACACAAAACACGCAACACAGTAACAAATGCCACTCAGCAAGACACTGCCACCTGTTGAGATGAACACAGTTGTGAGACAGAGATATATGAAGGTTATGACACCTTACTGAGTTGTTTGTATAGTGCTGCCAATGTAAGCACATGGTGCAAGATCACAAACTTAATTGTCAGACCTCATACTGAATTTAATGTTGGAACAGAACTATTTAAAAAGTAGAAATACTGTGTTCTATATACAGAGAGTATGGCTGCCTGTCAATTTTCAAAATTAAATATAGGGTCTAACACAAATGATGCTACTTTTTATGAACACGTGTTCTTAAAACCTGGAATACAAAGGTTATTAAGGCAACACGTTTTCTTATGCTATACTACTTTTAAAAGGGTGTTACTTCTCCCAGACCCTGTAGTATAAAGTTATAAGTTGTAAAATACTATGCTTTGTGGTAGATGGATTTAATCAATGACCCCAGTTCATCCTGAATCTATGCCCTTTGCACTGTGCCTTTGCAGTATTTCCATCAAAGTGTGGAATCTATTTCTAACTAGCTTTGGCCAAAGCCATGTGAGCAGATTTGAAATAAGCAGATTTTTAAAAAAGGGCTTGCTAGGCTGACTGGATGTCTTATTTTAAATGGGACAGAAACCAACAGTACTGTCCTGTTTCAAATGGTACATATTGTCAGCCTAGGGACACCTTGAATTTAGCCCAGGGAGAAGAGACTGATCCTACGTACCGTGTGAAATGGGACAGTACCGTTGTTTTCTGTCCCATTTCAAATGGGATATCTGGTCAGCTTAGTGCTTGCACATTTCTGCTGCTTCTCTTGGTCCTCTGCCTTCACAGTGAGAACATGCCCATGCTGAAAAATGAGTCATCTCACTCCAGTTGTTCCAAATGATGGCCAACTCACCCCCTAGACATCTGAGAGAAGCCAGCCAAGATCAGCAGAGCTGCCTGGCCAGTTTTGTGTGACTGTCAGCATATGAACCAGCCCAGTCGAGTCTGAAAAGAGTGCCTGGCTGACCTATAGAATCATGAACAAAATAAATTCTTCGTATTTTATACCACTGAATTTTAGGGTGTTGTGTTACCTAGCATCAGTGTGACAGCAGATTATCAATAAAATATTAAACATAATGTAATATTTCTTTGATTCACAAGTCACTTTAGAGTTTTCATCAGTGTTAATTGTTATGAAAATTAAATATATTTGTCCAGTTATGAAAATAAGGAAACTAGAAGGGATTGAGGTAAATCTACTCAGATGCTGATATCATAATGGTGGTATATTTATTTCTAGACACAGATTTTGGGCATGTGGTATGATAGCATAAGGGGTATTATAACTAACATGTTTGAACTGTGATCAGATGGGAAAAAGTGTGCTAGTGTCCTATATTGCAAGTAACATCAAAATGAACAATTAACCAAAATGAAATGAAAATCCCCTTTGTCTTTTTCTGAGAAAAATTGTGGGACTTCGGTGACTTAATTTTATACTAGAACGAATTCTGTGTCAGTACGAATTAATGATTTGCATGTATATATTGAACATATACAGCACCGTGGTTCTTTGTTTGCAAGCAACTGGCACTGATTCTGTCTTAAACAGAAAAGGAATTGATTAGAAGTGTATTGGGGAGCTCATAGAATCAAGGAGAAGGCCAAAGGAGCAACCTGGAAGTGGACAAAAACTAAGGCTTCTCTTTGGATCAAAAAAGGAAATGAATGCAAAAACAAATTTTAAAAAATTTGGAGTCCACTGGGTATGGCCTATTTGTAGTTTTCCACTGAAATCTCTTCCTTAGTTCTCTTATATTGGAAGAAAGCAAGATCACTTTAAGGTCTGTTTAGGGATTTTTAACTTTATACTATATAATTTTGATGATAGAGTATGTACAGTTATCCGGGAAAGTATCCAGCCATGTAATATGAAAAATAAAGAGATTTATGGCTGGATTTTTTCTGGGCAACCCTTTTATACAAAATTGATTTAAAGAGTTGTCTAAAGATAACTGGGTAACAAATCTGTCCCAGTGGTCCCTATGGTTAGAGATGAAGTGAAGCCCCAAATCTAAATTCTCTGGCCTGTGGCAGTCACACTCACAACTGCCTGGGAGTCCTGTGCTATTGTTTATTGACAGGCATAGCTGTATAAGCATGGCTTCGGGATGACCAGGTGGGAACATACCCCCAAAGGCTGTGGGACTCAGGTGAGTTTCTCAACCAACTTGAGCCTCAGTTTCCTTATTCATAAAATAAGGATAAAGGGGTATGTGCCTCATGGGGTTGTTGTGGAAAACCTTTCACACACACACTCAGCTAAAGTTAGCTGAGTTCTGCTCAAGGGGAACTTGGTAGGAGAATGGATTGTTTGCTCTTCACAAAGTGTGAAGACAGGGGCAGGTGGTGAGCACAGAGACCATGGGCTTTAGTCCACATGAACTTGGCTTCCAGCCTTAATTCTGCACCACAAAATGTGTGACCTTGGGCAATGTTCTTATCCTTCCTCAGCCGGTTCCTTATTTGTAAACTGGGAGAATACTGTCCTTGGAAGCTTGTTGGGAGGATCAAACACCTGCAGAGTGCTCCGCCACGCCTGGAATTTAATGGGGGCCCAATAGTGAGAGTCCCTTAACTTGCCTTATAGTGGCTGAGGTCTTCTACCCTCACGTAGCTCCTAGTGGACAAAAATGGAATGGGGTACAGAATTCAAGGTGTTTATTTTATTACATCCTCACTCATAGGAAGGTACATTAGCTGGCAACAAGATCAGTCTAGTGCCACCTGCCAGAGAAGCCACTGTGCCCTCAGTGGAGTCCTGCTCCCAAGATCCCTTCCTGCTCTATAGGTGTTCATTGAGAATGCGTTAGAACAGCAGAGGCTGAGAAAGCCAAGTCCCTAAGTAGGCCACTCCCACCACTGACCACCCAGCAGCAGGTTTCTTTTTTCTCTTCCTCCAATGTCTCCCTCTCTGCTTTCTCCTAATACCACCATTAATTCGACTTATCGTGCCTTGCGGGATGAATGGGATCCTGTATCTGTGTTTCACATGTTCACTTACATCTTAGAGACACATTCCCTTTGCAGTAGGTGCTGTAGTGCACAGAGAGGGAATGTTCATGAGGGTCCCTGAACTGTGTACATACACAAGTGAACCATTCAGGCTAGAGACATTTCTTACTTTTTGCAATAATGTTTTTGACCAAATCTTTTAAACTTCTGGTTACATTCTTACTCTGTCCTTAGAGTTGCGAGGATTTGGGGAAGGCAATGGTGAGCAGAGAGAGTGCTTTCTTTAAGAAAGAAAAGAAAGAAGGAAGTGCTGAGGAGGGGGAAAAACTTTTTTTAACCTCTCTTGAGTTCTTACAGTTGGGCTAATAGTAAAATGACACAGAACCAGATTAACAGGAGAAAAACCATTGTAATACATGCACATTGAAGATCCTATATTATGCTCAAAGAAATTATTGAAACTGGCAGCTACACACACACACACACACACACACAGAAAGAAAGAGGGGGGAGGGGGAGAGAGAGAGGGAGGAAGAGATTGAGAGAGACAAAAAACAGTAAGTTTGTAAAGAATTTATAGGACAAAGAAATTTTGGCTTGGGTGCTCACCAGTGAGGAAGCTAAGCAAAGTTTGGCCTTTGTAGCAAATTAAGAAAGGAGTAACAAGGTTTGTTTATACAGGCTTTTCGGCCCTGGAGTCCTTGACTTTGGTGATAAGGGTGTCTCTCTCTTAGCACCCCCAATGGAATAAGGAAGACACCTTTCACAGGCAAGATTCATTTCTTGCATTCAGGGAGACAAGGGAGGCTCAATGTGTCCTTCTTGCATTGGCTACTTGTCCAGTAACTTTAATTCAAAGTCATCAATATACCATTGTGGGATTTTTCAGGTGGCCTGCCCTGGGTCTTGACAAAGTAACAATAGAGGGAAGGAAGGAAGAGAAAAAGGAAGGAAAGAAGGAAGGAAGGAAGGAAGGAAGGAAGGGAAGAAGGAAGGAAGGAAAGGAAAGGAAAGGGAGAAGGAGAGAAAGAATTTTATTAAATATGCACATACCAGGGTTCAACTTTCCCGAGTCAAAATTCACGTTCTAAAGATATCATGTTGGATGAACTCCAATCAATATAAATACAGGGGTCTCTACATCTACCGTCTTGGGCCTATTTAACACCCTGGCTGGCCAGATAAAATGGTGTCAGTGAACTCCCAAAAAAATAGGTGAATGTCACTTTCTCCACCTGGGACCAATTACTGAGTGAGGGAGAGAAAAATGGTCAAGATGGAAAGACGGTCTTATGAATATATGGAGAGTAGAAAAGATACCTGACAGAGTACCAGGTTTAGAGGAAGAAATGGGAGTTTGATTTTATACATGCTGAGCTCAAAGTACCTTTGAGAGATCCAAGGAATTTTCAAGTAGGTGGCTAGATATGTGGGTCTGGAGTTCAGAACTGGAGCCTGGGCTTGAGGTTGGTTTGGGAGTCACTTGTGGATTTCGTGTGTGAGATGCATAGAGCTATTTTTGGAGGGAGAAGTGGCCCTAGCAAGGAGCTCCAGGAATTCTAACATTAAAAATGTGGTGGAGAAAACTGAGACAACAAAACTGTAAGGAGCAGCAGAGTGGCGGGAAGGAGCCAGGAAGGTGAAGCACCTTTAAGATGTGGCAATAAAATAACGCAGGAGGGCTGTCAACTATGCTGCAAGTGACCAGAGGCATTTTCAGTGCAACATGCTTGGAACAAAGCTCAGTGAACATAGCCTTTGCTAAGTCCCTCCTAGAGAAGAAATACAGGGTACACACAGTTAGTGAGCAATGATACCATGAAAACCTGGGAGGGACAACACGATAGGGAGGACAGGGCAGAGAGAACTGAAAGTGATTTGTTATAGCTTTCTCCAGAATCTAGGTTGTTCTGAACCAGAAAGATTTGGAGTATAACCAAAGTGACATGAAGCCTGCCCATCCCACCTCCACCTTAGTCCCTTCCATCTGACCAGCCCACATGGATGGAGAACAGGGAGTGGGGGGGAAAGTGTGAGTCAGAAATTTCACTGCTCTGGTCATGAGTTGTACAAGTCTGACATATGTCTGGCCCAGAGTAAGGTTCTGTGCATGCTGGCTGCTAGGCAGGTATGGATGCAGCCTACCCATATGTCACCTTTGAGCTTGTCATTACTACACCTCAAGTACATCACACACCCTGTGACTGAAATATGGCCATAGAAACGTGACAACTGTGGTCACTGCAGAAGTCTTGTCTTTGGGAGAACTGCACAGAATATAATGATGCATTCCTCACCAGGGAAACCAGTGATTAACCACATCTAATTCTGTTTCTTTGTGGAAAGAGAAACATAAAGAAACACAGACAGACATGCATGCTGACGACCAGAGGGTGCCTAGCTTTTGTGATAGATGTGTTCCCGAAATGTTGTGTGTTCATCAGATTTTTGTAAAGCAAGTAATATGTTTTTCTTAGACTCTGTATTTTCATTTCAGAGATGATTTATCCTGATTTACTTTCAAATAACAATGTTTCTTAATGTTTTGGGCCAGAAGTTATTTTCTTTGTTCCTTCTTTCTCCTCTACTTCTCCACCCCAACTTTTTTTTTTGTCAAGAATTTAATGATCTAAAAACACTTAAAGCCATTAGGAAGTTACCATAAGGAGAAGAATCCTTTCACAGTATTATTAATTCATGGCTCTGCTGGGGCCCTGAGGTTCAGCACGTGCTTAGAGGATGACATTCTGGAGACAGGCGTCTGAACCAGAGGACCTCTGCCTTCAGGACCCAGTGAAGTTGATGACACAGAACAGAAACATGCTTTCTCATCTGCTCTGATCACTTTCTCTGAAATTTGTCTTTCTAGATCTATCTGGACGTATGCTGGAACCAAAAAAGGAAAATTCTCAAAGACACACACACACCCTGTATTATAGTCACAGGCATTGGAAGAGCGTCAAAGGGAAAGAGCGGAGTCAGGAAGTATAATAGCAAAGTTAAATTGAAACTTGAGTCCCAACTCACCATATCACGCCTTGGCAATGTAGTTGATATAACAATAATATATCAGGGGGCCTTCCAACCGCGGGTGGGAGAACTACAAATTACGGGTAAGTTCCTTTGTCTTTGTACCCAGAGTGGAAAACTGGCCCAGCTTAAAGGCAATTGGCATGGTAGGTGAACTAAAGACAGTATAAGTTTGGCCCCAACATTCATGCATTAAAAAATTGAATTTTTTCCAGTGAACTTTCTGAGCATTTTAAACATAATTAAGGAAGCACTACTCAAAACCAAGAAATATCTACGTGAGTTCTTTTTTCAAATGGAAAAGCATATGTGGATATCAGACATGGAGTTCCTATTCACACGTTGTGTTGTGGGGCTCACTCTCTGTGATGGAACTTCTGCCAAAAGACAGAGCTGTTTGGAGTAATCACGTTGCAAGCAGAGGTAGAATAAAAAATTATTTACATGGGGACGTCAGTGTATCCGACCCTTTGAGTAATGTTCATCAGTTGCCTGAAAATATCCTCAAACTCGAATTTTGGATGTTTTCCTGAAAATTCCTTGACACTTTTAATGAAGGATGGAGTCCATGTTTCCTCCCCTTGAAAGTGGGTGGGCTCTCTGACAGCTTTAAGAGAAGACAGTGGAGGTGACACGGTGCCAATTGTCAGGGCCAGGTCTTTAAGGCCTGGCAGCTTCCACTCTATTTCTTGCAGCCCTGAGCTGCCATATTAGAAGTCCAGCTATTGCGGGGATGTCTACGTAAAGAGGCTTGGACACTACATGAAGATAGAGAGGAACCCAGCTGAGTCTGGTTTTCCTGACTGTTCTGCAAAGTGCCACACATACAAGGTATGATTAAAAAATATATTGTAAGTGTTTAAATTAAAAAAAAAATTTATTACAGTAAAAGATACATTGCCATTAATCCCCCTCAAAATATTCCCCCCTCCCTTCAAACACACGTATCCCATTATTTTTGCCACTCTGTGAAGCAGTTCTGGAAGTCTTCTTTCGTGAGTGTCTGAGAAATGGGCAAATCGTTTCATCTGCCATCATGACAATGCACACTGTCACACATCTCTTTCAGTATGGCAATTTCTGTCAAATAAAATCATCATAATGTGTCCTCAGCCACCTTATTCACCAGATCTGGCACTGTGTGACTCTGGCTCTTCCTCAAAGTCAAAATGAGGATGAAAAGTAAGCATTTTGATTACACTGAGGACATTGAGCCAGATAAGACAGAACAACCAAAGACACTCACAAAAGACAACTTCTAGAACTGCTTCAGAAAGTGTAAGAATGATGGGATAAGTGTGTTCAAAGCAAGGGGGGTATTTTGAGTGGGATTAATGGCAATGTGTCTTGTAATAAAAATTTTAAATTTCAACATTCACCATTTTTTTAATCATACCTGGTATAGGGGAAGCCATCTTGGATCCTCCAGGCCATCCCTGCGGCCACTGAAAACCTCTTAGTAACCCCCATCTATGTCACAAGGAACAAAAGAAATGCCTAGTTGAGCCCTGCTGAATTTTTGACCCAGAAATCATGACGAAAAATAGAATGATTTTTGTCAAGAAGTAGGTCTCTGATAAGAACCTTTGAAACATAAAAAAAAAGAAAGAAAAAGAAAAAATAGTTTTCCTATTTTAGAAACTCCTTTCCAAGACACATGACTCATTTATAGCCACCTGCAGATTACAATCTATAGCACAAATTCCAGGCATCATTGGGGCATCTAAATTTGATTAGGCAGACAAAAAAAATTCCTATATTAAATTCTTATCTGGTTTTGAAAACTTTCTCATAGATGCCCTGAGAACAGATGCCATTCATTCTTATTGACCTTTGCTCTACTGATTATAATCACATTCCATGCCAGAAAGTGCAGTAGATTAGAACAAGTCATCATTTTTAATAGGCTATTTCAGGAGCAATATATTAGATTTGTAGAAACCTCATTCCAGAGCATCAAGGCAATTTTATTGAGGAAATGTAGGAACTAAGCCCTTCTACTTCTGCATGAACTTAAAGTATTGGATGGCTAAAGTTACAAATTGATTTGATATACATCATGCTTGGAGATATTACTCTTCTGTCTAAAATAAATCAATAACTTCACTCAGTTTTTGCTCTGTGTGTAGTGTGCACTCTACAGATGGACCAACACCTGTTTCCCTAAAATGGTTCATTAATGGAATGTTCTGGTTATACAAATATTGAAATAGTTTACTTAATTGAGAATTCCTGTCCATACCATACAGCATTAACCAATTTCAAAGAATTTCAAGTAAATGAAATACTTTATAACTTCCACTGAAAACAATTTTTCCTCATTTAATGATTCCAAAGGTGCTTGCATTTCCACAGGGCCCCAAGGGGGCTGTTAAGAACCTCACGCTGTAGTTCCTATGCAAGAAACTGGGAAATCTGCTGTTAAGTCTATTCTGATTCCAGATTCCAGAATCTAGAAGTTGTTCATTGACCCTCTCTGTCTGTCTATCTGTCTCTCTCTCTCTGTCTCTGTCTCTCTGTCGCTCTGTCTGTCTGTCTCTCTCTGTCTGTCTGTCTGTCTGTCTGTGTCTCTCTCTCTCTCTCTCTGTGTGTGTGTCTCTGTCTCTCTGTCACTCTGTCTCTCTGTCTGTCTCTGTCTCTCTCTCTCTCTTTCTCTCTCTCTCTCCCTCTCTCTCAATAGATGGGAAACTCGGAAAAAAGTCCACTTGCTTTCTTGAACTTTCTTGGTGTTCTAATACGATGTAAACAAGTATTTCCTAAACATAAATACATACCTATTCCCTGAAAATAAAGTTTTCTGCTAAACTCCTGGACATGGTGGGAAGTATTCTTGTGGGAGCCTGGCATAATCAGTTTTAAAACTCTTGGGCAGGAGCACATGCACTCCCAGGGAAGTGAGCAGGAGAACCACCAGGGTGCCAGCACGGAGAATCAAGAGGCCTGAGCGCACAGTGGGCCCAGCGAAGCTCCCGTCACTGCAGTCCCTCCCCACAGAGGGCAGCACATTGGCTGGTTCATTGCCATTTACCCAGCAACTGCCGACGCCGGCTCTCAAAGGTCCGTGCCCTCAGTGCGTCTGTTTGGCCGGAATTGAGGAGCTGTTGCCATTGGGATTGCGTCATTTTCAATGGAAGCAAAGGCTGAGGAGGGCAGAGCCAGCTGGACTCTCCTTTCTGCAGGACACAGCCTCTCTGGCCCGGTGGGGCCCAGGAAGCAGAGCCAGAGAGGCAGTGTGATTTGAAAATTCGTTGGCATCACCCAGATTGTAAATCAGCGTGAGATGCCATAAGGAGTAGATGGCTGGGTTCTGTGAGGTGGGATAAAGCTCATCCCTGAGCCCTGCCTGGACACATCTGTGTGCCCTTTCCTTAAGACCTTGGCCCAGCATGAGAGGAATCTGAGCAGACAGTAAGAGGCCTCGGAGGCCAGCCCTGTGTTCACATGTGCAAACACTTCATCATGGCCAGGTCCCCGTGGCCAGAATAGTCAGTATTTACGTAAAGAAAACTAAAGCTTTGGAGACATAATCTCCATTGTTAGCAGAATTACCACCACATCTCTAATCAACCTGATCCCTCCAACTGCTTTCGAAGCACATGGAATCTTGATATCAGTTCCTTTCCATTTATGTAGAAAAAAAACATCATCAAGCCAAAAGCACCCTGTACCTTTCAAGCATCTGTGGACATGGAGCTTGGTGACTGTATGGATGGAGGGTGAGTGGATGAATGGCTTTTCCTTTTGCTGGAGAATCGATGCCAGTTCCCTAGGGGTCGTAAACCCACAGAGAGCTGCCAATAGGAGATGTTAGGCTATATATGAATGAATGAATAGGGATTCGTCATATTATTATTACTATTTATGTCTACCAGATGATTGAGTTCGTTACTGGAGTGAATTAAATCTAGACTCTGGATTTTCCCAGTATAAACTTTCTGACCACGAGAAGAAGGCTTTTGGGTTGTCAGGCACACGTTTTTATTTATTAATTCATTGTTAATTCAGTAAATACGGATTGCACATCTCCCCTGTGCCTGGCTCTGTGCTGGAGCTGAAGCCGAAGCACGAAACTAGGCCGGCACGGTCCCCGCCTGCACGCGGCTTACACCTGCGGCGGAAGCCATGTTAGACCCATCGTGATAACACTTGTTAATGACCGTGTGACAAGTGTGGTAATGGGAACGTGCAGGGGAAATGACAGCATACCATAGGAGATCTAAGCTGGAAAGGTGGTAGATCAGGAAAGCTGCCTATAAAAGAGACAACTGAATTGGGTAGGAATTACAGGGCAGAGGGAGAGAGGGGTTCTAGGCAGAGGAACAGCTGTGGGAAGGCCCTCGAGTTGGGTGGATCTTGTCACATTACAGGAAAAAGAGGAAACTCTTACAAGTAGCCAGCGAGGCAGCTCGCCTGAGGTCACAGAGGCCTTACAGAGTCTGTGAAAGATTTTGGGTTTTATGCTAACGTCATTCTGGGGTCACTAAAGGTTTTAAGTGATGGTGTGATATGATCAGTTACGGATTTTCAGCAGATTCCTTGGCCACCCTGAAGGGGATCTATTGGATCTATCTAAGCATGGACAGAGATGGCAGTTAGGAGGTGACTGCTACCTCCAGGAGAGAGGAGCTGGTGGTGGTGTATGACGGCTGGAGGTTGGGGGCAGGAGAGGAACCGTGATGACCCCATCCCTCTGCCCTCACTATACAGCTCCCCCTCATTTGGGAAGTGGAATCTGATCATAAGGGAATCAGGGCAGAAAGGGAAAATCATCACAAGTCCAATCATTGAACAGATACGTATGGAGATCCGCGTCAGGCACGGTTTACAGCACTTGAGGGTACAGGGTGAACAAAACAGAAAACGTCATGACGCTCTAAAAGCAAATGGCTGTAAAGGCTCTGGTCCCCCTGCTGCTTTCCCCTCAGACACGTCTCTGCATCATGTGATGAACTGTGTGTCACGTGACGGAAGCATTGATGTAATCCTTACAACTTCTCCTACATTTCCTTTATTCAGCATTTCCCATCTCTCCTCTTCTGTGATCCATGCGTACTCTCAGGATTGAGTATCAATGTTATTCTACTTTTCTGAAAAAAAAATGTTTTTGAGAAGTGAAATGCTAAAAGTTGAAAATATATCAAAATCTCCTTCTGCGTAGAGTGCTCCTTCTTCTTTGATTCAAATCTGAGATATTTATTTAGTATTTACTCTGTGCCAGGCACTGTCCTTTGTGCTTTGTATGTTTTAATTCTCTTCATATTTATCTTCACAGCATTAGTGAGTACTGTTATTATTAGGCTGACTAGACGTACCATTTTAAATGGGACATAAAACAATGGTCCTGTCCCGTTTCAAATGGCACGTCTGGTCAGCCTGCTGACACTTTGCATTTAGCCCAGTGAGACTGGGCTGACCACATGTACCTTTTGAAACAGGACAGGACTGTTGTTCTCTGTCCCATTTAAAACAGGACGTCTGGTCAGCCTAATTATTATCCCCATTTTATAGATGAGAAAACTGAGGCACACAACAGTTAAGTAATGTGCAGAGGGCTACACAGCTAGTGAGCCCTCTGCTGCCTCTGTGGACAGAGACCTCTAGAATTCCCTTTTACACTTTGGTTCCCATGGCACCACTGCCTCCAATCTAAGCTTTAAACAGGCACACCCAGAAACCCAGCTCCATCAGAAGAACATCCTCAGGAGATTCTGCAAAGCCCCTCCTACCATTTTCCCCTCTGATCTGCGGGCCTAGGGCTGCTCATCTCCTGATCAGGGGGCCTGGCTTCCTTTATGTCCTGGAGCCAGAGTTTCCCATGCTGTATCCTCCATATGTCCCTGAGAACATGAATGATGTGATCAAAATCCAAAGGCCAGGAATGGGGAGCGAGGGAGGGAATGTGCCTTACTTTCATCGGCCCACTGGATGATCATTCAGAGGATGAAGTTCATAAACCATGAATGAACCTGAAAGTCTGGCTGACCAGACCTTGAGAAATTTCCCATCGGTTTTGTGCTTAAAATGAGCTTTTCATTTGTGGAGATGTTTCAAGTCAGGGATGATGTTAATGCTAGAGATGGAAACACTCCCTGAGGTCAGATCACTCAGATGGGATTCCGTGGAGATCATATTGAAATTTGGTACCTAATCCATAATCTGTGTCCCTATGATCAAGCTCAAGCCTGCTTGTTCCAATCCTGGCCCCAGCCTCCCTGACAACTACGTAAGGAAAACAATTGGTTGGGGGGTGAGGAATAGCAATGGACCAGGGAAAGGGGGCACTGAGACAAGGAGACACAGAGAGGAAAAATAGAACGATTATGGAGGAAAGTAGATCAAGACACATGTCCATGCTGGCATGGTATTAGGAAACTATCTTTACTGTCCACGGGTGACAGACCCAGTTTGATTTACCTTTTGCAAAATTATTATCACAGCACCACAGAGGACTCTACCATGAAATAGGTTTGCTTGATCTAACTTCTTAAGGAGGGGTGAGGCCATTGTTTCACTACTTGCATTTCTATCAAAGCTTGGTGGTTCCCATCCCGTATTTTGTGAGAGACAAATCCCCATGTCCACAGTCAGAAAAACAGAACACCTAAAATGATGTGGAGGAGCCACGTTCATCACTGTCATTACAGAACGCTTGTAGGCTGGAAGGCACTCGTATTCGGAGAAAAGCTTCTTTACTACAGAGAACTCTGTAAGCATGCAGGTCACCAACTGGGTTCCATGGCCCCCGGAAAGACATGACAAGAGGAAATGGGCTCAGTGGCAATACAGAAGGTGTTAAGAGTAATAGAAACAGACAGCTAGAGCACAGCTGGTGTACAAGGGAAAGAATCTGACAGTTCACCCAAGCTCCAGAGTACGGAACCCAGGAGTTTTTCTTTTCTTTACATTTACCCTGAAAATACCTCTATGGCGCTGGAAATGATACCAGTGTCAACTTGGGGGACTGAACAGTGATTGTTTCATGTAATTTTGATGCTTTGGACCCCTGGGTCATTCTTCCACTCAGTCCTAGAGCCCAGGTCATGCCTTCTGCCTCTGCAGACAGGTGCAACAGGATGCACAAGAGCAGGATGCACAAGAGCAGGATGCACAAGAGCACGATGCAGGTGGTAGTGGGTGGTAGTGATGGAGATGGTCGGGGTGGTGGTGGCAGATATGGAGGTGCCGATGGAAGAGAAGTCCTCTGATCCCAGGAATCTAGTTAGAGACATGGCAGTTTAGGAGACCTGAGTAACTTTATCGTCTCTTCCCCAATCTCATTTCAAAGGATGATACTTTTGGGTATGAGAATGATTAAATCAAAATATTTTTAGCAAGTTTTCCAAATCTCCAATACAAAGAGAGTCAATTAGAGGGAGGAGTCTCATTTTGGGAAAGGATATAAAGAATGTTTCAGGGTTGGTTTCAGGTTGACATACTTCCTTCCATTCACACCTCAGAGGTGTGTGTGTGTGTGTGTGTGTGTGTGTGTGTGTGTGTAAGGGGAGAGCATTTGCAAGGTGTTTGCCCATTTCACAAGAATCATCTTAATTAATTTCATGATGGACCAGGTTGGACAATTAATTTTGCTAACTCATCCTAGAAAAAGTGCTACATTCTTCATGGCTCAATATCACTGTGGTCACCTTCGAAGTACTCCCCTTGGGAAGCTGTGCACCGATGCCAGTGCCTAGTCCACCCTTCAAAGCAATTTTGGAATTTTTTTTGGAATGGCCCTCAGAGCTGTCGTCATGCCCAAAATCTGACATCTGAGTTCATGAACTCGCCACCATGCGCTTAGGTTGGCAGCACTGTACAAACAACTTGGTAAGGTGTCATAACTCGGCGAGGTATGACTTCCCAAGGGGAGTACTATGAAGATGACTACAGTGATATTCAGCAATGAGGTATGTAGCACTTTTTCTAGTGTGAGTTTACGAAATTAATTGTCCAAACTTGTAAGTGAGAGAATTATCTAGCATGTATCCGACCATTGAATTTCCATTCCTATCTTGATGAGGATTAAGGGCAAAGGTTTGCCATCAATAAGACCTGCCCTGAATAACTTTCCTTAGAAACTAAATACTTGGGGATGGAGTCTACAATCCCCACAGAGGCTTTTCCCTCTAATAGTGAGAAAATAAAGTCTCAGACATCAGAGTATTCAGCTCTTTATTTTTGTTTTCTTACTTGAAAGAGAACTTGGAACACCTTGTTAGACTCAGTTCTCCTCAACTGTGACATTAAGGACTGAGAAAATAATAACAAGAAGTTTGATCTTTCAGAGTAAAATTGCTATTGCTGACAGAAATCAAATTTATAACATCAGGGAAGTCTGGTTTTAATTCCTGCCATCTTCCTGGGATGGAGTGTGGCTTGGTTAATAAAGCGGATCTCTCACTTCTGGAATTAGACTGAGTTTCCTAGCTGAGACATGCCTGCATTTAATTTGGATATGCTCGTGTATGCTGGGTCTGGACTGTTCAATGAGAAATGGGGTTTCACTTAAGCACTACAGTGCTGTCTGAGGAGCATTTTAACTTGTTACGGGTCTCCTAAGACTTGAGGATCTGAAGCTGTTGCTTTTCAAAAGTTGAATCTGGTTGTGTATGTGCCAGAGGGAGAGTGAGGTGGCAGTGGGGATATGGTGTTTTATGATGAGTCATAAAAATAGAATTCTATTTAGCCAGGCCATTCTCTCTGTGCTTACATATCTAGGAAATAAGCCAGAACATTAGCAAAGAATCAGCATGATTACTGATACTGAATAGCACAAAAATCTCTCCTCCCTCTTAGTTTCTCTTTCTGCCATTTGAAGATAAGGGAATTTATGTTCTGAAGGGGCTGCTTCTGGAGGACTCAAAATCTTTGGTATGAATTAATAGGAATCATCACATGGACAGAGTTAAGAATAAAATTCATATGATCATCTCCAGTAATGGCCAAAATATACATTTGACAAAATTTAACAATAGCCTATGTTAAAACAGGAATTGCAAACACTTTCTGAATGTGACATGATAAAGAATATATAAGACAACTCAAGGCTCACATCCTACTTCATGGGGAAACACTAGAGGCTTATCCATCAAGTCAGAAACAAGACAAGAATGGCCATTAATCACCATTCCTGTTTAGCTCTGTACTGGAGGTATTAGCTTGCACAGTTGGACAAGAGGAAGTAATTAGAGGGATAAGAATTGGAAAGGAAGAGATAAAACTGCCCCTCTTTGGAAGTGATATGATTATATATCTAAAAACCCCAAAAGAATCAATGGGAAAATCTACTCTAAAAACAACACAAGCAGAATATGAAATTCAACCACAGAAATCAAAATCACATACACACTAATTAGTTAAGAAAAATAATAGAATAGAAGCCACATTTAAAGTAGCAAAAATGCAAAAAACTGAGTCTTAAACCCAGTAAGAAATGTGCAAATTACATGAGGAAAACTAGAAAACACTCTCGAAAGCCACTAATGTAAACTTGGATAAATAATAAGACACACCATGTTTGTGTACAAGATCCCGCACATGTCAACCCTCCCATATTGTTTTATATATTTAAGGCCAGGCAGAGAAAATTGTCACCAGTTATTATTTTTTTTCTGGAGCTAGAAAAATTAGTTTGAAAGCCCACTTAGAAGGATAAGCAAATAAGAAGGATAAACAAATTAGCTCTATAAGATATTAAAATACTTTTAAGGCCTCTATAATCATATCAGTTGGTATTGATGTATGAATAATCAAACTGATGAAACCAGGTAGAAAATCCAGAAGTAAATACAAGAGTATATGGAAATTTAATATATAATAAAGGTAGAATCTCAACAGTGGAGGGAAATAAAAGCTTTTTAATATGTAGACAACTTTGTAATATATAGACAAGTTGTTGGGAAAAATACAAAATTTAGATATTTTCTCACACTATACACTGGAATAAATTCCTAATGGAGCAAAGACCTAAATGCAAAAAGTAAAACCATCTGAGTACTAGAATAAATATGGATGAATTTCTTTATAATTTTTGAGTTAACAAAAGCTTCTTAACAGTACTCAAGATCAAGCAGCAATAAAAAAGAAGATGAGTAAATCTGACTACACTAAAAACAAACAAACAAAAAATACTTTGTCCAGCAAAAAGCAAATAAACAAAATAGCAACAACAAAAGCTATACTAAAGTAAGAAGACAAAATATTAACCAAAAAAATTGCAACTTACATTACAGAGAAGGGCTACAATTCCCAATATACAAAGAGTTTCTAAAAATTAATAAGAACATCAATAATCCAATAGAAAAGTGACTGAAAATGTAAGCAGAGAGTTTACTGGAGGAGAAATGAAAATTTATTTTACAAATATAAAAAATGCCCAACCTTGATCATAATAAGAGAAATACAAATACAGAAATAACACTTTCACCTATTCCATGGGTAAAACTCCTAAAGTCTCATGACATCTTCTATTGGCAAATCTGGGGAAATAGTCACTTCATATAATTGCTGGTGGAAAAGCAAATAATACAGTTTTTATGGAGGAAAATTAGCAAAATGTATAAAAATCACGCATTTACCCTTTGACCTAACCCATTTCTACAAATCTGGCCCAAAGGTACATTGACAAAAATATGAAATGATATTTATATTCATTCCAACACAATTTGCAATATCCAATGATTGGAAATATTTAATGTCTATCAATAGGAAACTTGAATAAACTATGGTACATTCTTAAAATGGAGTATGTGTAGCTCTTAAAATGAGTGAGGAAGATCTCTGTTTAATGCTATGCACTAATCTATAGGAGGTGCTGCTAAATGGAAAAAATAAAACAAGGTGAAGACGAATATGTATAGTATGCTATTTTTGTGTATGCAAAGGTGGTAAAAACAGATACAAATATATATTTGCATGTTAAATTAGGTTCCTGGAACTAATTTCTGCATGCATGTTTATTTATGGAGGCTTTCTCCCTACACAGCACCAAGCAAGACTTGAAACTAGAAAAAAATATAGGCAAGAGCTTCATAACAATACTTTTTTTGGTTAGGACTCCAAAAGCACAGGCTATAAAAGTAAACATAAACAAATGGAATGGCATAAATCTACAAAGCTTCTGCACAGCAAAAGAATTAACAATGTGAACAGGCATGGGAGAAAATATTTACAAACTATGTATCTGATAAGGGATTCATATCTAAAATATATAAAGATCTCAGAAAACTAAATAACAACAGCAATAATAAAAACCTGCTTTAAAAAAGTGGGCAGGAGTTCCCTGGTGATGTGGCTAGGCTTTGGCACTCTCAATGCTGCAGCCTGGGTTCGATTCCCAGCCAGGGAGCTGCAAAAAAAAAAAAAAAAAATTGTAAATAAATAAATAAGTGGGCAAAGCACTTGAATAGACATTTCTCAAAAGAAGACATACAAATGTCCAACAGGCATACAAAAAAGTGCTTAACATCAGTAATCATCCAGAAAATGTAAATTAAAACCACTGTGAGATAACGGCCCATACCTGTTAGGATGTCTATTTTCAGACAAAAGATAACAAGTGTTGAATAAAAGGCAAACATACATTGTTGGTGGAAATGTAAATTGTTATAACCACTATTAGAAAAAAGTATAGAGGTTGCTCAAAAAATTAAAAATAGAACTACCATATGACCCAGCAATCTTACTTTCGGGTATATACTCAAAGGAAATGTGATCAGTTTCTCAAAGAGATTTCTGCACTCCCATGTTTATTACAGCATTATTCACAATAACCAAGATATGAAAACAACTTAAATGTCTATGGATAGATAATTGGATAAAGAAAATATTATATATATCATATATATTTTATATATATTCCAGCAGAAGCAATGCCTGGACTTGAGTTATAATCATAACCATACATGCTTATGATTTTATAATAAAAGACTTGGTATAGATTACCAGCTCATAGTAAAGGAGCTTTATTGCAAAATCATAAGCATGTATAGTTATGATTTTGTAATAAAATCATAACTCAAGTCTGGGCATTAATTCTGCTGAATCCTGTATATATTAGACTCTTCGTTAACCAGAACTCAAACAACCGGCACTGTTAAGCAACTGGCAAAAAAATTGAAGAAATAATACTTCAAATAAAAATTAAAATAAAATCACTTCCTAGTGAAAATATGTTTAATCTTGGCACATCACGCCGAGCCAAGACCACATGCACTCCATGTTTGTCTCCCACTCCTGCCAATTCATGTGTAAACATACCTGTCAGTTGGAACCCATTATTATTCTAATTTTGTGTATCTCACCAAACCCTAAGTATGCTGAAACAGGTCCCAAGTAAGCCCAAGTAGGGCTTATCCTCAAGCAGAAGATGGAAATATGCAAGAGGTTTGAGAAAGGTGAGAGTCGTGCAGTGCTCATGGAGGAATTTAATGTCAGTTCATCAATGATCTGTGACATTAAGGCTCAGCCTCAGAAGATAAAGGAGTTTCATGTTAAGTTGGAGAATGACAAGAGTGTGGAGAAGTTGTCTTACTCTTCATATGCTGAAAATGGAAGCGCTTCTCCAGGCCCTTGTATGAGTGGTTTTCGCTGCAAGTTCTGAGGGCAGTTGTATTTCTGGACCCATATTGCAGGAAAAATTGAGAGAATTCCATGAGAAATTGAACATTGAAAGTCATTGTTTATTTTCAAGTGACTGACTTACCCAACTCAAGGTTCCTCACTGCATTTGCAAGCTGAACTCATCAGGTGAGCAGAAATAAACTGATTTTGAGGATGCAGCTTCATTTCTTGACCTGTATAGTGAGTGAATTGGCTTGACCCCAAAGCAGATTTATAATGCAGATGAGACTGGATTAATATGGAAGTGTGTGTCTGATTCTACTTTGGCTGATGGTAATGAGAAGGTAGCTTATGGGTCCAGGCTAAAGAGCTTATAACTGTGCTCATTTGTGCAAATGCATCAGGAAATCTTAAGGTAAAGTTGTGTGTAGTCAGCAAATTTGCTAAACCACAGTGCTTGAAAGGCATAACTAATCTTCCTGTAGATTATCATGCACAGAGCAACAGTTGGATGAATGCAGAAAATTTTACCAAGTGGTTTCATTATTCATTTGTCCCCATTGTTAAAAAAATTTATGGAAGAAAGGAATACCAAAGAATAGTAAAGTTCTGTTGCTACTGGATAATTGTTGTGAACATTCTCCTGTGGAAGAGCTCATTTAACGGCAATAGTTTGGTATGTTATCTTCCAGCTAACATCACAAGTTTGATCCAATCAATGAATCAGGGAGTGATACAGAATGTAACAATGTTTTACAGGCATGACTTCATGCAAAAAATGACTAATTTTGAAGGGACAATTCTGTACTTTTAGAAAAAATACAATCTGAAAGATGCTAGCTACACTGTCAGATGTGCTTGGGATTCTGTGAGAAGTAAAACATTATGGAAATGCTGGAGAAAGTTGTGGCTAGTTCTGATGTCCGTGGAATTCCCCCTACTCCTCTGGACTTTGAGGGGTTTCCACTCAATAGTGCAGCTGCCAGTAGCAGAGTTTATGATGAAATCTGTGAGTTAGTTGACTCTGCTAATGATAAAATGAGTTGGTCTTGAGATGAACTCAATGACTGACTTGGTGTGGATAAAGCTATTCCAGTAACTCATACACTGAATACAGAAGGTATCATGGAAGCTGTTATGAATCGAGGCAAAATAAATGCTGCAGATGAGGAAGAGAGTGATGATGATGGGTGCAATGTGGAAAAAGTATCCTGAGAGAGAGCTACTGCAGCATTTGAAACTCTGAAAGCTTTTGCAGAACAGCAACCCTTCTTCACTTCTTAGCATGTTATGCAGCTGCAAATCATGCAAAACCTGATGTTACATGAGAGGCATAGGGCCTCAAAGCAAGCTGATATTTGTTCATTTTTTTCAGAAAGCAGCACCCAAGTTTGCTGGTACAACATCATCTATTGATGTAGATCCAAAACAATCCACATCCACTTCTCCTGATCCTGTCCTAGCTACATTATCAGATCCTGATAATCCTGACGTGATTCCACCCAGTAAACTCCCTACCTGCACTGTAAGAGTTTTAAGTGTTATGTTTTTTTCAAAGTTATTTGAAGTTAAAAAATTGTGTTAGTGAAGTTCATTAAGTTGAAAAGTTTATTGATTTCCATTTAACTAAAGTTGCACACTGCATTCACAAAGCTGTTTCTATAATAAAATTATGTTACATTCAGTTTGTCTTTATTTGTCTTAACTTGCTTTTAAATAATGTATTTTAATATTAATATCAGGGTAATACATAGTTTATGGTATGGTATGGTATAGTATGGGGTATAGTATTAGTTAGGCCTATTTTTAATAGTAACTGTCAAACAACCAGAAACTATACTTATCTGGCATCTACCAACTCCTATGGATGCTGGTTAACTGAGAGTCTACTGCATGTATGTATATCTGTGTGTGTATATGTGTGTGTGTGTGAGTGTGTTTGTGTGTGTGTGTGTGTGTGTGTGTGTATGTGTGTGTGTATATATATATATATAAAATGAAATATTATTAAGATTTAAAAAAGAAGAGAATCCTGTTATTTACAACAATATAGATAAACCTGGATGATATTATGCTAAATGAAATAAACCCGACACAGAAAGAAAACAAATATTGTATGATTTCACTTACATGTGGTATCTAAAAAAGTCAAACTCATAGAAGCAGAGAGTGGAATGGTGGTGACGAGAGGTGAGGGAGTGGTGAGGGAAATAGGGAAATGTTGGTAAAAGGTACAAAGTTTCAGTTATGCAGGATGAATAAATTCTGGAGATCTAATGTACATCATGGTGATTATAGTTAATAACACTTTCTTGTACCCTTGAAATTTGCTAAAAGAGTAAATTTTAATTATCATCCCAAAAAAAAAAAAAAGAGAGAGTTACTATGTGAAGCTATGGATACGTTAGTTAGCTTGATTTTGGTCATCACTGTGTTCCTGTCACAATGTATATGTATATGAAAACATCATTTTGTACACCTTAAATATACGAGTGCTCTCTGGATAAAATGCAACTATAAATGCCGCTATTTTTCATATCGCATGCTGGATACTTTCCAGCCAGCCCTTGTATACAATTTTTAGATCCAATTTTTATTTGTCAAAAATACCTCAATAAAGTTGGGTAAATAAAATTAAAAAACTGGCAAGTTTGTAGTATAATGACATTTCAAGAGATTTTAAAATACATATTGGATCATATATTCCTAGTTGGATATATCCAAAAAAGAAAAATAAACCACGAAGAAATTTTAAACAGCATTCAGTAGCCTTACTGTTAGCATTATCATTGGTATTGTTTTTCTGGAGCTATTCCAAATAGTTTTAAAGTATTACATTTGAATTGTAGAATAATTCAAATGTCATTTCATTAGCATTATTAGAAACCAAGATTTCTAACCAAATAGAAAGAATTGCAAATGAAAGAACAGCTCAGTAGCCATGAGCACTACTTGAGCTCAGAATGTGACTCTAAAACCCATTCCTAAGAGGAGGAAAGATTGATTATCAGTCTAGGCAGGAAATTTACAACTTGAGCCTGGTGCATCTTATGTTATTTATCAATAACATAAACCCCAAGCTTCTGCAGTCTTATCAAAAATGGAAAAGGACATAGAATACAACTTGAAGGGGCTTTCACTGGCCGAATATTGTGTGTGTATTTTGAGCATCGAAAAGGATAACTACAAAGGATGAAAACATATTAAATATATAAAAATCCATGTGCCATAATGATATTCTAAGAAGAAAATTCAGTTTATCTTTAGAGGTTGTTAGGATATCAACTCATTCTGAAAATTCATATAGGAAAAAATAGTCAAGTATTTATCTGGCCTTTCCTGTAAGGACTATCTTTCAAAGTAATTAAATAGTTGATGGAAGAATTTTCTTCTCTACAGAAGAATTACATGAATAAATGCAGAAAGACTAGAAGCATTAGGAAAAAAAATACTAATAGATCACTGATAGAATTAGAAAAAGTGCAACTCTAATGAAGTAATAGATCTAACCAACAAGCAGCAGTGTCAGTTAAATCCATTTGGTGAAATACCAATGTACAATTTTTTTTTTATGTAGGTAGTTCCCTGGCTGGAATCGAACCCAGGCCGCAGCGTTGATAGCCCCGAAGCCTTAGCCACTATACCACCAGGGATCTCCCCAATGTACAAATTGTATAATGGATGAATTGACTGACACTTGACCTCACTGATGTCTCTTAGCACCACCACAATTGGGATAGCCAGGTATTGTGTGCGTTCTGATGTTATGCATTAAGAACTACCCAGCACCATCTACGGAATCTTTTTATCTAAAACATTAATTCTCAAATATAGTCCAACCTTTAAATCTGATTACCAGTTTGCAAAATTACAGAGAGTAGAAGAAAATGGTAAATAATACTGTGAGAATGAGGGAAATTCCTATTGGACAAATGAGCCAGTTTCTTCATAACCATGTGGGATGGCGATGAAAGGAGAGCCTATTATAGATCTTAAAAAACTTAAGGGACATAACCATCAAGTGCAATGTGTATTCTTTTTTGGATTCTGATTGAACAGAGCAACTGTAAAAAGGCATTTTAGACAACTAAAAACATTTGAACATGACTGATTATAAAGAAACTATTGCCAATTTTGTGGAGTAAGACAATGCTATTATAATTATATTTTGAAATCTTTATCTGCTAGCAGTGTAAACAGAAATATTTATGGGAATGAGCTAATACTTGAAATGTAATTTAGAATATTCCAACAAAGCAGGTGGGGGTAAGCAATGAATGAAGCAAGTAGGAAAGAATATAGATAAGTATGTGTTGAAACCAGGTGATAGATACATTGGGGTTCATCACACCATTTCCTCTACTTCTCTCTCTCAGTGTTTGTTATTTGAATATTTTCATATAAGTCTGTTAAAAAAAAACCTTGCTGTTAAAAAGGGCCATTATAAAAATGCCATGTAACATTTAGAATGAAACCATTATATATTGAAAATAAAGAATTTATATCCTTCAAATTTAAGAAAGGAAAAGACTGATCGTTTTTTGGCTATGGTCCCAAGCTATGAATAAGTAACCTCCAAAATTGATCTTAAACTCTTTCAATCAATCAGTGACAACCTCCTTTCAGTAGTCATATTTCTGAAAGTCAGCTAATTAGAGCAGCCTCCATCCATCCACAAGGGTTTCATGGCCAAAGATCAACCAATCACGAAATGTTCAAGTGAAAACGACTGATACAGAGCACCTGATTTTCTGAAACACCCTGTATTTTCCAAAACCCTAGATAAGATCACCAGTTTGCTTTGTTCAATGGGACTGTAACTTACTCATATAGCTCTTCCTTGCAGCAAGTGATAAATTCAGGTCTTTGTTTCACATGAGTGGTGGTTTCTTCTTTTGAAAAAAAAAGAAACTATTCAAAACAATTTTTGTAAGTCTGCTAAAATCACCAATACAAAACTTTGGGACTTTGAATTTGCATTGGTGATCAGTTCGAGTTGCAGTGGCCTTTGAAGGCCAATTATAGATGAGGCTCAGCCATTGAATGTGAACTTGCATTTCCCTCTGTCTTAAACTGTAGGAATCAACCCATTTAGTAAAACTTGGTATTCCAAAAATAATAGGAAAAAAATAGGAACAGAGCAAAGTCAGGTTTTGCAAGGTAACTCCTCCAGTGTATTTTTTCACCATCTATCCTGAAGCATGCTGATAATCGATAAATGTTTTCAAGGGGACATTTTCTTGTATGTATTTTTAAATAGGTTTTAATGTGTTTGTTATAAAAGGAAAAATAGCCTATACCACTTGCTTAAAATGTGCCTTCCACCTATAATATTTATACTGAGGGAATTACAAAATTATGTTCCAAACCACGTTATCCAATGTGACTCCTCCTGAGTAAGATCTACAGTTTACAGAAGTGCATGTATAAATGTAGAAACTCCAAAGAAATTATTCTCTGATTCATGAGCTGAGTCATATTTTCCATTGAACACCTCAAAAGAAGATAATATATATGAAAACATATGATGTAAACAATGCTTGGGATTAATTTAATCACAGTATAAGTTATAAAAGTGTTTTTTTAAACTTCTTTTATCAAAGTTATCATGAGTCTATTTGTTCAAAAATCAGTATCATCTGTATCTTATCAAACTGTGAAGCGTCTCAGTATGGTAAATTATTGAGTGATTCAGGAATGTCATATAGCATAGCACTTCGGTGCTATTCTTTGCGTACTAAGAAATGACTTCATAGATTTCTCTGATGACTGTGATTAAGTTGTTTTTAGTCTGTCAAATGGATATAAAAACTTACCACCATCTTGAAATGATCAAATACTAAATACTCATCTATATGTAATTTGAGCACACCACAGAAAAATCAAACCTTTGTGAATGAATGGTTTAAGAGAAGTAATACTTGGGAAGCTATGCCTGAATAACTTTGCAAATCAAGGCGTACTTGTGGATAAAGGATTCAGGACTTTCTTCTGTGGTCTGAATGTTGGAAGTTACCACGTGAATAACATTTCAAGTACTTTTATCAACATGCTGTAGTCCTATTACTTTTTATTTTTAAATTGTGAAATTCTCACAATTTGCTGAATGATAGTTGGAAAACAGTGGTATCACTTAGAATTGTAAATATGAGTATTGTATAGTTTCTGAGACAACAAAACCAAACCAATGTTCTAAAAAACAATTTCAGGAGTGTCATAGTGAGAAGGAAAAGCCATTTTAAAAGCCATCTCTTCTGGCTTTAGTGGTCAGGACTCTCCCAAAATATGTGCATTTTTGGAGGGAGAATCTTTAGCCTATCAGATTTGCAAAGTGGTCCCTGACTAGACAATTAGATTAAGGCCAAGTATGCAATGGCAACCTTTGGGTGGGAGCTAGCATTTCAACTATCTGAATATTTGTCTGCACAAATCAAACCAACTACTATTTGATAACTAAATAAATTTTTCTACTTTAATTTGGATATGCCAAATTAGAGTAGAAAATAAGTAGCTTTATTATTATCTTCATTTCCTAGATGAGGAAATTGATGGTTAGAGTTGTTAAGTAATTTCTTCAAGGTTGAGCTGGGATCTAGACTCAAGCAGTCCAATTCCAGAGCTCACTCTTGTTTAACCATGGTGTAATTCCACATGCCCCAACAATGACTTAGCTTCAGGTTAACATTTCAAGATATAATTCATGAAATGTCTTACACTTAGGGAAAATAAATATTAATCACAACTGAAACTAATGTCTTGTTTAATGCCACTCTCCTCCTTATATGTGTTCTTTTTTTTTTTAATTCATTTTTATTGTTAGACTTATTGGGGTGACATCTGTTAGCAAGGATTACATAGGTTTCAGGCTTACAGTTCTATATGTGTTCTTATTACATGCAGTCATCCAAATTTAATAACTGTTACTTATTGCTCCATTTTCCTGTCTGGAGTAAAAGTCCCATTAGTGTAAAGGTTGTGTCTTATGCTTCACTACATCCCTAGTACTTAGTGTGAAGTTCTGCACATAGTAAGTTCTCAATTAACATTTTCTGAATGAATAAATGAATGAATGAATGAATGCAAGTTAGTTGCCTTCCTAGCTGTGCATGAAGGAGAATAATATTTGTAGCTACTGCCTTATCTAGACTTGGGGTTGCTTTTTGACTGTATTTGAATATTGGCCAATGAGGGTGGGGCCAGGTCAAGGAAAACCGAGTGTTTCAGAAAGTCAGGTGCTCTGTATCAGTCGTTTTCACTTGGTGGTCCGCAGACTGGTCTGGTCTGCCAGAAATTTCCTGCCGGTCTGTGAAGTGATTAGTCACCATGATGTTTGCTGACCTGGCCATTGTCTTATACGCCTGGATCAGGTAGTGACGTAGTGCAGCAAGAGAGCGCTGTCCAGGAAGATCATGCGCAAAAGGCATAATATGTCAGAACACCAGGGTAGATCTATCGCCAGCCATGGTTTGAGTAAGACTGAAATGCAGCTTCAAGAAGCATTGAGGCCTTCTCATAATCATGCTATTAAGGTGGCCTTGGATATATACTGCCGGCCAAGGAACTATAGAGGGGGCAGTTTCATTTTTTTGATGGTGGTTCATTGTTTTTGATGGCAGTACATTGTTAGCTTGCTTGTCACTGTGAAGCAAGTTATTTCTTGTGCCATTGTGCTGTTAAAATTTGTGCTGTAAAATTTTAAACCCTACAAAATGAAAGTAAAGAAACAATTAAATATTGCTCTCTAAAAATTTCTGTTGTACTCCATAATTTTTATTTATGCCTTAGTGGTCCCCGAAATAATTTTCCTATTTCCACTGGTCTCCAGGTATAAAAACATTGAACACCACTGCTCTACATTGAATACCCTCAATCACTTTCTTATCCATATAATCTGAAAATAGTAAGCAGGAGATTATATACCATTATTCTCAGAATTTCATTTTAATTCTGTAATTAGTCAACACAGCTCTAGCCATTACCTTGCCTCCAATAGGCAGGAGCAGGAGAAAACAAAACAAAACAAAAAACAACAAAGAACTCAAGAGCTTGTGCCTCTTTGAGGTGCTCGAAGCAAAGATTTATTTATAAACTGAGGTTCATGAGCTCCTTACCACTGCGAGATTCAGTTGTGTGTGCAAACAAGTAAGTCCATCTCTGACAACCTGGGTTAAGAGCTCTGCTTTGGGGAAGCTGGTAGTCTGGTAGTAATAACAACATCTGTCCCTGTACTGCACTATCGAAGTAGCTGTGTCAAGGCCCCAGGCAGCCAACTCTGGCTGTTGGTACGTTCCCCTCCATTTCTGCTCTGTAAGATCTACTTCAGAACAGTGAATTATTTTCCTTCACTTTTGTGCCTGTAGTACCTAGTACAAATTCTTATAAACGGAAGGTTCTCAATAAAATGGAGAGAATTAAACTTTAGAAATTTCAATAAATTGTAGAAACTACAGCCATCTGAAATCTTGTAGAATGTTCTGGAATAAATTAATCCTTTACTATTATGTACATCAGTTTCTTAGTGCATAAAATGAGGTTAATGTTACATATTCTAGGGGAAAAATTAAAAAAGCAAATGCTTAGTTGTTTCAGAGACTAATTGTAAGAATATTTTTAAAAATATTTTTTTCTCCCTGCATTCATTAGCTTCACATTGTAATTATGAAAACTAAAAGAGTTGGCCTTTTCCTAACCAACTAATTTGGCCAATGGTAGGAAATACGTGAGTCTTTAGAGCATATTTTGTGGCTTAAGGCTTTTGAGCTCCTTTGAGAATTTCTCCTCTAAAATTCCCCAAACTTTGCCTTTTGCTGGGTGCTCTTATTCATGCTTCCGGATGAAACCAATTACTGGAAACTCACAAAACTAGAAAGAATTTGAGCTGCATGGGCAGGGCCACCAGCACTGGACAGAGAAACAAGAACATAGGTTTTAGTTTTAGTTCAGTTATTAACTCAAAGGTGATCTTAAGCATGTCATTTAATCTCTGAGGACCTCCGTTCCATCAATCTGTAAAGTGAGAGGCCTGGTTTAGATGACCCTTACACACTCTTTCAGCTTTCACAATCTATAAATCTTTAACCTAGTTCATTTCCTCTTTGAGCAGAGACAGCTCAGTTTAGCCTGATAGTCTAATGAGAAGCAATCCTTTTGGATTAAAGTATGTGTACTGGATTTCTTTGTATGTGCGTCAAATCCACTCCTACATTTTCCACCCTATAATTTTTTCCCCCCAGAGGCTGACCTCTAAGGACAGCATCACAAGGCTCCACTGTCCTACGGCTATTGGTTAGGTTCAATCCCTGGGGAGCATTGGCAGATCAGAAGGTGGGAGAAAGGAGAAGTCAAGATTTCAATTATCTGGCCCTAGTCTCCCCTGGGGCCTCCTGGGAGTAGGGGCTGCCCTTCTCTGTGCCTGTGCTGAAGACCAGAGTTCCTGCCCGGGGTCTTCAGCTCTAACCACAGCTCTGGGAACTGCTCCTGCTTTTGTCTCTTTCAGTCTAGGGTGAAAGTGCCTTCTGGCTGTGGTTACCCCTGGGAGTGCTTCTCATTTCTTATCATTGCTTTCTCTTAATTCTGCCCTTATTTTTGTAAAGAGGTCATTCATTAAACTCTCTTTGCCCTTTCCCATTTTGAGAAGGAGGAAGGCTAAGTCAACACACTTAGTAGAAGAGTGGTTCTGAGAATTTTTCCAGCTGAAATATTTTATTAAGATGATTTCGGCATTCAACACTAACAGAAATTTATTAAACACTTTGACAGAAGTGGATCTGCACAGAGGCTTGATAGAAGTTGCTTCTGTTTTTAAAATCCTGACAATTATGTCATGAGGTAAACAGAAAAATATGACTACTATTTTCATCTTCCTTAACATTGCAGTGAAAATGGTTCCTAGTTTTCTTGGCAGGTCCTGGGGAGATTAGGGTTGAAGACACTTCTGTTTATAAAAGTACACTTTGGTTGATTTACACTGAGTCTCATTTCTTTAATTAGATTACTCTCCTTGGAAGGCAGAGTACATATTTTCTACCTAAAAGAAAATACCCCCAGTATATATTAAAGGACTGAGGACTCTCCAGTGTGGTTGACCAACTGACCAACGTAAGTAAAAAATAGATTGTTGGCAAGGTAAGGGTAAATTTTCTCCAAAAGAAATACAGTGGAACTCACCTTAATCCAACTAACTCTGCATCCCGTGGAAGAACTATAAGGACAAATGACACTGAGAGAAGATTCTCAGGATCCTCTGGAACTTTAGTACATTAAGATATTTTCAGGAATAAGAGTAGAAGCAGAATTAGCAACTAATTCCCCCAAATGCCAGGAGAAATCTAATTGCTTGCCTGACACAGTAAGATTTAAGTATAAAATGTAGGATCAAAATTAATGAATAAGCTAGGGAAAGAAGAAAAAAGGTTTCAAAACAAAAAGAAAAGCATAAGCAAAGGCACTGAGGCATGGAATGATTTAGTCCATTCAGGGTCAACAAGAAGAATGGTTCTATTACAGAGATAAAGGTAGAGATGTAGCTGGCAAACAGACTAGAAAGATCCATATATGTCATGTGAGTGACTTTGTAATTCATTTTATAAAGCATGTTATTATGAGTTAAACAGTGTCTCCCCCAAAATATGTTGACGTTCTAACCCCCATTACCTGTATGTGTGATTTTAATGACATAAAGTTTTTCTAGAAGTGATCAAATTAAGTTGAGGTCATTAGGGTGGGCCCTAATTCAATATGACCAGCGTCTTTATAAGAAGAGGAAAATGTCATGTAAAGACAGAGGCAAAGACTGGAGTGGTGCAAGGATTGGCAAAAAGATGGTGAGGATAATAGTTGTACATTGTAGAAAAATTGCCCTGGTGGCAATGAGGACAATGAATTTTAAAGTAAGGAAGTGAGGGAACTGGTTTGGGGAAGCACTGAATGGGTGGTAGTGTGAATGAATTAACTCTTGCCATGATTATGCTGTGTAACAACTGCCTCAAAACTCAATGGCTGAAAACAACAATTATTTATTCTTATGGATCCAAAGGTTGGTTATGGCTTGGTTAATTTAGTCTAGGCTTGGTGACTATCCTTCAGACTGTGGCAGCTGCAATAGCTCTGCTTTTCACCGAAAGTCTGTAGTTTGGATGAAATAGCACTGCTTCATGTGTCCCTAATTCTATTCAAACTAGCAAGCTAGAAGGCATGTCCTTCCGATGGCAGTGGGAGAAGTACAGGAGGGCAGGAATTAACGTGTAAAACCTCTGTGATTAGGCTTAAATGGGCACATTGTACCATTTCCAATGGTCAAAGCAAGTCACATGACTAGCTCCAAAGTCACGGGTCAAGGGGCATTCCTCCCACAGATAAGCTGTGGCAATGGCATGGATGTGAGAGGGGTGAAAAATGGGGACCAGATCCATAATTATTCACATCCCTTCCATATGCAAAATTTACACGCTAGCATCCCAGTATTCCCCATCCACCTACCCACCCACACACCAAATCTCATCAAACCATGGCATCAGGCTCCAAGTCCAAGAAGTCATCATCTCTATCAAGTCCAGATGTGACTGTTCTTCATTCAGAAAACTGTGAACTCATAGACAAATTATCTGCCTCATACAAGTCCAGCATACAATGGGGAAATCAGGGACGTGGTGACCACAGCAAATACTCCCACGCGGAAAGGGACAGAAAGGGAGACACATAGCACAGGCCTGTGATTGGATCTGGGAGTGCCTTCTTAGTCCTTACTTCTTCATGAATTTTGCTTTCCCATTCTAAAATAAATAAAAAAATAAAAATTGCCATTTCTGAAGATGACATTGCAAATCCACTCATTTCGGTGGCTGAGCAGCTTCCTAAAACTGCTACCTTTCCCATAGAAGGTTAGGGACCCAGATGTCTCTATACATTATGGTGAGTCTCAATCTCTTTTAATCTAGGCTGGCAAGTCTTTCTTGCAGATATTTATTCACATTCAGCTAAAAGTAGTCACACATGCTTTAAATACTTCAAAACACTATCTTTCCCAAGTCTGTGAATTCATTCAGTGCCTTGTTTATTTTCTAACGTTTTATGTAACAGTCTTACCAAATACTTTGCTACCACATAGAAGAGGTCGCCATTGTTTCAGACTCCTATAGCAAATTTCTTCACCTCCTGTCACCCAGCCTTAAAGCCAATAGTACATGTGAGTTTTCCTTCGGAGATACTCCCCTTCCAGAACCAATTCTTACATTAGCTAGATTTTGCTACAAATATATCCCTTCACAACTCAGTGACTTAGCCCTTTTGCTGAGACATTCAGATATATCTGAATGAATATTTCCATCCCTGACTGTGGCTTTGAGGACACTTAGTATATTTTCAGTATTTCTTGCTAAAATTCAATATAATGGTAAATTTATTACCATATAACAAAATTTTAAAATAAAATGTCATTTATATACAAAGCAGCTCAACACGTTATTATTACATGCATAAAATAGTTAACATAAAAATTTTTTTGGTGACTTTTCGACACATTTTGAAAAAAAACAAAACATGACGTCAATTAGCACAGTGAAAGGGTCAGAACAACCATCCTTTATCCCCATAGATTTGGGAGTTGGCTGGTGCATGGCTGCCCAGGTGCGCTGGGCTGGACACAGCAAGGGCATGGCTAAAATGGGGATTCGCCATGATTGGTGAAGAAGAGGGAGGGCATAGTCAGGGGGCGGGGAGGTAAATAGCTCAATTGTGGATATGTTGATCTTGTGATGCCCGTGGGATACGCACATGAAGATGTAGGACCGGAATGTAGGAGACTGGTCTTGGTTAGAGAGATGTTACAGGGTTATCATTGTAAATTGTGACTAAAGACACGGGAATATATGATTGCCCAAGGTGATCATATAAAGGGACAAAAGGTGTACCAGCATTTAAAAGGTGTGAAAAGAAAGAGAAGCTCACAGAGAAAGCTTTGATGGAGCAGATATACAGCAGAGAATAGTGTTGTGGAAGATAATGGAAAGGAGTTTCATTATTGTGGGAGTGAACGACATTGCCCAATCTCGCTGAGTGCTCAGGTCACGTGAAAATAGAAAAAAAAACTTTTGAATTTGGCAACCAGATCAGTGATAGAAAGACCAAATCATTTGTTTTCAAACTCGAGCACATTTGAGAGTGAACAGGGGTGCTATTAATAACCACAGAGGAACAACACATGTTCTTAGGCAAACAAGGACATATGGTCACATTAATCTGGTGATATCTGCCACGCTGCTTTTCTGCAGGGCAAGTGGAGTGTAAGATTGATTTGCATAGGCGCAAGAGTGACATGGAACAGCAAAGTTTCCAGACAGCTAGAGTGAATTTCTTTCTAGGACCTTCTAAGGCACGGGGAAGAGGGGAAGATGACGACAAAATCCTGGGCTTTGTACAGATGTTTGAATGTTCTTCTAACAGAAGAGTCCTCAAATAGCTTCTAGGACTGTGTATCCAAATATAACTGATTGTGAGATTTTTTAAGAGGATTTAGAAAGTAGAACCAGCTAGTGAGATCACCCCCACTTTACTTTTAAGTAACGTAGGGGGAAAGTCTGTTGCTATCAGAGTAAATAAGATATTGGAGCAATGGAAAAGAATAATCACTTGGGCTCAAGTTGCAATTGTTTTTTTTCAGAAAGAACAAAACCATATTCATATGCATGGCCTTGAAATAGTCTATTGTGAGAAGACCTCAATGTTAGCAACATGCACTGTGGAAAACCCAAGATAAATAAATATAATGTAATACCGCTAAGTCTCAAATTGGGTAGACAGTGTTAAAACAATTCAGAATATGATGTATTGCTGCAAAAAGTACATTACTTCTTCATCCTTTTGCCTCTGCTAACTTTCCCTCCACATCACTCCCCCCGACCCCCACACCTCCACCATCACCACGCCCAACCTACTGTTAAAAATTATTCTGAAACCAGACTGATGGCATGAGTCCCAGTCTAACAAACCCTCTTTGTTAGCCGCATCAGTTGGCTCAGGAGTTCATGTGAGCAGGCAGCAAGAATAATTTCATGATAATCTAGGTCAAGTTTTCTCTTTCCCACCAGTGCCAGGGAGTGAGAACGCCAGTTTCATTGACTTCGGGAGCCAGCACGGGGCACAGGGGCAGGCTTTATCTGTGTAGTCATGTTTCTTTGATTGGGCTCTGTGTGGGGAAGACAAAAATCCCTGCTCTCAGACAACCCAGTGAATGATTCTGAGAGCTTTACTTGATCTCAAACCCTATCAGCGTATTTATGCGCATTTTGGTTCTTTTTTTAGAACGTTTTCAGTTCGCTAGTGACTAATAGAATAACATTACATATTGGCTTAGCAGCATGTGAGAAGCCAAGGTACGTTTGAAAAAGAATCTTTTCTTTCAGGACATAAAAGATAACTGATTTAACAACTGGCAGTGGTGAAACCACTTCACCTATAACAGGGTCCCAAAGATGAGGGCCAAATGATTTTAAATTTCATGGAAATTTCAGGGCTGTTTAAAAAAAATGAAAGCTAGAGCTTTGAAGGCAAGTCTATAACATGTAAATTGCCCCCTCACATTATGGCAGATTGATGGACTATTGTTTCTATTATTCGTTTTGAATGAGTAGTGTAACATGATCTTCAGCTTTAGTGTGGATTCCCTGAATAGTACAAAGGCCAAGTTGTAGCTGCTGCCTCCAAAGTCCCAACTCCACCTTTTATTAACTGTGTTATTTTGAGTAAGTTAATTAAGCCTTTTATGTTTTATTTTTCCTCATCTATAAAAAGAGGAAGTCATAATGGCCGCCTCATAGGATGCTGTTGTAAATATTAAATGAGGTTATTTGGAAAAGCACCCAGTACAGGAGCTATTATATCATAATACAAAAGCTCAGTAAATATTAGCTGTAGTCTTGTTTCTCTTGTCATGGACCTTGACTAAGGAGACTCAGGGACCAACCTCAAGAAGACTCTAGAAAACTTGATATTTGGGGTTTTGCAGTTTTGCAATTTTTGTCATGTTGCTATTGCAATCTCCAAACCTCATGTCTCCACAATGGGGTATGTGCTTAGTACCATGATGGCTCACTGGACGTCAATCCATGTTCAAGTTCAGGAAGCCTCCACCTTAGGGGAATAGGGACCTAACTCAGAACAGGTCCACCTCCCTCAGCTCAGTTTAGGTCTGTCCTTGAGCAGTGTGGGAATTTGGGTTCTGTGTGCTCCTCAGGCTGGAACTCTCCAAATTATTGGTCTATTTCTTCAACTCCATAGCCCTTGAACCATTAGATCTACCAGAACTGTGGTCACTGAACTCTGGCCCTTTGACCTAGCCCCCTAGCTCTGTCCTGTGCATTGTCTCATAATTACGCTTCTTCCTGGCCTGCCACTCATCCCCCTGAGAGGCCCTCCTCCGGTGGTTGCAGGATTGCCTCAGTTCTGCATAAGGGCAGGACATTTTATCATTAGTGATAAGGATTCAAGTGATATATATCATTAAGTAATGTACAGACGTTATTTTCTATAAGCCAATCTTGCTAGTAGGTTCTATTTGCCTTGTTTAGTGCAATGTTTCTGTGTCATACTTTCTTGAAACACAATATATATAAACTGAAAACAATCAATCTCAAAATAATTGTTTTTTTATTTTTATTGTTTAAAAGATTTTTTTATTAAAATATGGCTAAGATTATATTAGTTTCAGGTGTACACCATAGTTATTTAACATTTATATACCTAAAAAAATGATCACCATGGTAAGTCCAGCAATCATCTGACACTGTACCACTGTATATTATGCTATAGATCAAAATAATTCTTGATTATGACTTTTAGCAATATATTGTAGAACTATTTATTATAAAGGAAAATCCTAAAAGCTTTTTAAAATCAGTCTTAATTTATTACACTTGAAGAAATTTTGGAAAGAAAAAACTTTCTTTGTAAATTCCAGTAGAACAAACACATCATACTTTTCTGGAAATCCTGAAAGGGAGATCAGTATTGATGATAGACGTTCTCTCATCCCTGAGTGTATTTCACAGTACTCATAAAGTCACTTTTAAACTGCAAATTTGTATATTTTTTACAGAAATAATTTTATTGGTTACCTTAGAAGTTTTAAACACATTTATACTTCTTTACCTAGAAATTCCAATTGCAGAGTGGTATCTTACAAGAAATATTTATTGAGTGCCTACTCTCTGTCAAGATGTTCCATGGGCATTTGTGATACAGCAAAGAATGACATCAATCACTCTCTTCTCTGAACTTACATTTTAGCAGGGTGACACAGACAATAAACAATTGAGACATGAGTAAGTAAATTATAAAATATGTTTGAGGGACTAGCACTGTGGGGAAAAGTTTGAGCAGGTAGGGTGGATCAGGAATGTGGAAGCAAAAAGGAGCAGGTTATAGTAGAAGCACAAATCCATAGCATCATTTTTCATAGCTGCATAGTATTCCATTATTTGGAAGAACCATAATTTGTTAACCAACTTAGCTTATTTCCAATTCACTGTTATAAATAAAGCTTCAATAAATATCCTTATATGTCTATACATATGCATGTATGTAATTATCTACCTATCTATCTAAAGCACCTGTCTGATTGTTTTCTTAGAATAGATTTCTGGAAGTTAAATTATTAAGTCAAATACTATAAGCAGAATAAGGCTTACTTATAGAAAGTCTGAATGAATTTATACTGCTTCTAGAACTTAAAGTTTTTATTCTTGCCCAATTTCATCATGAAAAGTTAATATCAACTAAATTTTCATGATACAGTCTATGATATCAAATAGAAAACAAAAAACATATTTGAGGTGACATTAAATTATATACATACTTGATTAAATGTTAGTACATCAGCGTTTAACAGTTTTCTTTATTTAATGTGATACTATGGGTGATTTTTGCTTCTTCATATTTTTCTGTATTTTCTAGGTTTTCTACATTCAATATGAATCTCTTTTGTCTAATAGCTCTTGTTTTTACTGATAATAATGACAAATCAATTTCCAATGAGCAACTAATATGGGGAAGCTTTGTTAAATTTCAGTTTCCCTGATTGGCAAGTGCTACAATTTCTTCACTTCCTTGGCAACCTCTGAAAGTGGTTAAGGTGTCTTATAACACAAACTCTTTCTGGCCAAACTGCTTAGGTGTTTGTTTAGGACACATCAGACTAAGGCCTATTCCTCTTCTGCTACGTGGCTTGGTCCCTAAGATTTAGGAATGAGCTTTCCTGAAAGACCAGGCTCAACTCCACTTAAAATGTGGTGTTCCTTGAGATTGGGGGGGCGGTTTGCAAGATGGTCTGGCTCCTGAGCCTGCCCAAAGAATCAGTTCATCTCTTAATCAAAACCATTCTTTGAGAAGATCAAGTCCATTCAAAATGACCGAGTCAGTATTCACTTATTCATGCAATAAAAAGTTGATAGACTTCTAAATACTGGACATTCAGAAATTAATAAAACAGACAAAAAGAAATTCCTGCCCTATCAGAGCACCTTATTCTAGTAGAGGAGGCCTATCCCTAAACAAGATTACCATTTGGTAGATAAGATAGTAATATGTAGTAAGGCAGGGGTGTCCAATCTTTTGCTTTCCTGGGCCACATTGGAAGAAGAAGAATTGTCTTAGGCCACATATAAAATACACTCACACTAACAATAGCTGATGGGCGAAAAAAAAAGGTCCATGCATAATTTTTGTAATGTTTTAAGAAAGTTTACAAATTTGTGTTGGGCTGCATTCAAAGCCGTCCTGGGCTGCATGTGGCCTGCAGGCTAAGGGTTGGAGAAGCTTGTACTAAGGAGAAAAACTAAAGGGGGACTGTCATAGAGGAGGGTGAGAAGACACTGGGATTTGAGATGGGGTGACCAGGTGAGGCAGCCTCACTGAGAACCTGTGATGTTTTCAGTAGGACTGAGGTATAGTTCTTGCCATGAGGTGGAGACATTCTGACATAAGGGAATGACTGGATTGCTGGATTCTAGTTAATATCACCCGGAAGTTCACTTGGGATTTGACTCTTTTCTTTTAGGACACTAAGGAGCTGAAGTGACAGCGGGTGGGTAATTGTCAAAAAGGAAAAGACGGCTGCAGGGTGGCAGAGCAGCTGGAGAGGAGAAATCATGAGAGACAATGAGAGAATTTCTCTGAAGCCAGGAGAGACATCAGGGACATCTCTTGTTTTAACTAAGCTGATTTCTCTCCCCTTCCCTTCCACTCCCTGGCCTCCGCTTTGTAGTTCTTTGGCTTAGCTCCAACTGCGTTCGACACTCTCCAAAACAAATAACCAGCACTCCTACATGTTTAGAAAATGTCCAAGGCAAGAATGTTTTTATTGAAAGGTGATTTTCTACCCTTGTACCATGCATTGGCAAATACTGTGATTTTTTTTTAAACATTGAAAACAAATAATATTTTAAAGTGGCAGCACATTTTATGTACAGAGAATACGTGTTACTATAAAAGAACTCATAGCATTTAGAGCATTAATGCCTCATAGGTAAGTTACAAATCCTAGTTACTATACAAGTCCCAGTCTTCGTGAATGTGTTCATTTCTTCCCACTTTTTCTTAAATACATGATCTGTGCTCACAGCTTGCCTGCTGAATACTTCCAAAGCAAGTATGTCAGTTCCTTATGAAATAATTACATCTGTTATGCCAACAATGAGGATTAATGGTATAATGCAGGGAAAGGATGCAGATCATTTATTAGTAAATAAGGAAGACATACAGTTCTGATAACATTAAGATATTTTTTTTACCCAAAATTCTACTCCAAATTTTTAACTTTAAATATGGTCAAGTTTCTATTTCTTAATGTAAGGGCAATAAAGCATGATGTGTCCAAACTGGGCAAATAATCACAAAGTTCTGTTTACTTGCTTTGAGATATATTTTTGTATGAACATCTGAGTGTCAGTATGTCTGACGTTCAGTATTAATAAGTCCAATAAAATGGTGCCTGATTATGACTTAATAATCAGGGTGTTGGGAGGGTGTCTAGCAGGTTTTCTCTATTTTGATTCTTTTTTGGTTCTCTCCCTATAACTCGCTGCTACCAAGACTTTATGTCTTTGAAGCTACTTCAGTTAGCTTTCCCCCAAACTTTCCCTAGAGGATAACAGTACCAAGAATGTTGGAAGTACCGTATTTTACCACGTATAATGCACACATTTTTGCCCAAATTTGTGAGGGAAAAATGATGCACATTATAATGGGTAGTCCTAATTCCGTATCTATATAATTATTTTTAATGCTTTTATTTATTTGTTACATAAAATTTCTTGTACCATAATATTAAAACATAAAGGCTGAAATTCTTTTATAATACAAAAAAAAAAGTACCTAAATATAAACAAATAAAATTTCTGAATTAAAAGACTAAAACACAAGAGTTTCTTTCTCTGAAAGTTTGGGCCAAAAAATGGGATGTGCATTATACACAGGAGTGCATCATACATGGCAAAATACCGTGCTCAGTAAATGTTAACTGCCTGGGCAGGTTGAAACCTAAAGAGTTAAATAAATCTAAAGGTTGAATTATAGTAAACATAATACATGAGATAAATAGAAGAGGTGCTAACTCTTCAGGGAAAACCTATCAAGTACTCTCACGCCATGTCACTGGGTATGCCCCACGGTATTACCAGTCTAACTGAAGCTGGTATAGAATGCCTTCCGTAAGGGGAGACAGGGAAGAGAGATTCAGGAAATAAGTCTGAGCTGTATTTATACTCTCAACTGAAATATTTAAAGAGAATGTCGACAGTTACTGGAAATTGGATGGGAAACCTGGTCATTTAGCCCATTGCAATCCTTCCTTTCTTGGCGCATGGAGATGGCCCGCATGGAGCCCTTGGACTGTGGCTCTGTCTGTCGCTGCTTGTGGATGGATCACTGCCATGGTTTCATTAACAGAACAAAAAGTCAACCTGATTCAGATCAAATGCAGAGTGGCGTGGGCTCTGGCACCAGCCAGCAGCCAGAATTACTCAAGGTCCGGTACATGCAGTGACCTACTTAAAACATTTTCTCTTGCCTTTGAAACTCCTTGCCCTTCCTGATTCCAGCCGGCACAGGAAACACAAGGGCTTCAGTACAGATTGCTTTAGAAATGGCTTTGGAAGGGCTCTAAGCTATCCCCACGGTCCCATGTCTGCAACAAAGCAGGGTTCTCTTTGGTTTCACCACATTTACAGCTGAGGTAGGCCCTGGGGTATCAAGAGATTTCTTGGCCCTCTAAACTTTTTTTCTCTTCCTTGAGGACAGGAGGCTTCTCCTGCCCCAGTTTTAAATCCTACCTTCTCTCAAAGTGCACCTGACCAGGTGAATCTTTTGTGTCCAGCCCAAGATGGCTTAAGTGCATACGGTTAGTTTTACATAGACCCTGCTCTCCCCTCCTGAAATCACTGGGTAGAAACAGGTTTGTCTGGCATCATTGCCATGGCCAGGTCACTGCAGGCCATTCTGCAGGGGTGATGAGGGCAGGTGGTTGGCAATTTGAGCTTATTCAAGTTTCACCGGGAGAAGAAGAAGATAGGCTCAGAAGGGAAAGCTAAAAGGCACACCATTTCCAATTGTCCTGAAGACACAAGAAAACTATTTTGTTTATATTTCCATTTTTACATTTTAAGCTTCTTTAGTACATACATGGATATATATGTATATACGTGTATACTTGTATGTACATAAAACATGTATATATGTGTGTGTGCATATAAACATGTATCTTTACTAAAGAAAACCTCACAGAAGAGTTTGGAGGTGAAGAATACTTGACTGTTACTTGCTTATTATTGCTTTTATACAGTACACTCTCAGTTAACCGGCATCCATGCCAGATAAATGTATTATGCTGGTGCCAAAGTAATTGTGGTTTTGGACTGTGAATTTTACATTATAACTAGGCTCAAACCCATCTTTATTAATCAAAATAGGAACCATTACAATCAACACATTTTTGCCAACAAGAAATAAAAGTTTGTTTATTCTTGTAGCGTAAAAATCTGGGCTTAGGGATTCAATGAACTCTTGGAAAGCACTCTCCGCATCCTGCTGGTTATGGAAGTGTTTTCCTTGCAAAAAGTTGTTGAGATGCTTGAAGAAATGGTAGTCAGTTGGCAAGAGGTCAGGTGAATAAGGCGGATGAGGCAAAACTTCCTAGCCCAATTTGTTCAACTTTTGAAACATTGGTTGTGCCAGACGTTGTCGTGGAGAAGAATTGGGCCCTTTCTGTTGACCAAGGCTGGCTGCAGGCATTGCCATTTTCAGTGCATGTCATCGATTTGCTGAGCTTACTTCTCAGATGTAATGGTTTCGCAGAAATTCAGAGAAATGTCATGGATCAGACCAGCAGCAGACCACCACACAGTGACCATGACCTTTTTTTACGATACTTCAAAATGGCGATTTTTAAATTTCCTGTCAGCTCACGAGGCACCCACTTTCTGAGCTTTTTCACCTTTCCAGTTTGTTTCAAATGCCAAATGGCCATAGAATGGTCAATGTTAAGTTCTTCCACAACTTCTCATGTAGGTGTAAGAGGATCAGCTTCGATAATTGCTGTCAGTTGGTCGTTGTCACCTTCCAATGGCCGGCCACTACGTTCCTCATCTGCAAGGCTCTCGTCTCCTTTGCAAAACTTCTTGAACCACCACTGCACTGTACATTCATTAGCAGTTCCTGGGCCAAATGTGTTGTTGATGTTTTGAGTTTTCTCCACTGCTTTAAGATCCATTTTGAACTTGAATAAGAAAATCACTCAAATTTGCTTTTTGTCCAACATCATTCCAGTAGTCTAAAATAAATATAAAATAAATGGCAAGTAATGTCATTAGCAAAAAAATATAAAGTGTGAAAATTGCATTAAAATGATATATGACATAACCACAAATTTTCAAATTTCAACAATGCAAATACTGCAATTACGTTTGCACCAACCTATAGTATTATTTCTTAGGTTTCTTGAGGGTGCTGGTTTCTTGAGTTCTTGTTAATGAACAATCTACTGTATTTAGTCAATGTTCTGAAAAACCTTTTTTGGTCTCTACCTAACCAGATTCTATATATCCTTTAATATGTGATTAAATAAGATTCTTCATGAAATTTTACTGCTTCTTGTAGGAAAAGAAAAGCACATGTGTGTGTGTCTTCATGTGTGTGTGTGTGTGTGTGTGTGTGTGTGTGTATAAATTTAAACTCACACGGAATGCTTTTGACACCACTTCCCTTCTGATATAATAGTTCTGTGTGCATTGTATCATTCCTTGATAAATTCTAAGTTTTGTACCTTATTCATCTGTGTGCCCCACAGTGTCTGTGCCTATCTTATACAGAATGAATGTGCAATAAATAGGAGATGAGTTAATTGAGTGTGAAGGTGTAGGTGGCATCTGAAATAACAGAAACTCCACTGTTCAAACCAGTGGATGCTCTATTGTGTGTCTAGCTTGAGCTGTGTTCTCTTACCCAGTTGTCCCTAATGAGTGGTTGCCTAACTCTGGCTGCACAGTAGTGTAGAACAAAAACAAAAACAAAAAACAAAACAAAACCCACTGTGTCCACGTGCTACCCCTGACCTGGGCATTTGTATTATAATCAAATAAGCAAACAAATAGACAAGCAAACAGGTAATTCTAACATGCAGCCAGGGTTGCCAACCTTGATATTCGCAAATGGTCTACAGTAGCACCCCAAACATTTACATGCATAGAACCATCTGGGGATTAAAGTGTAGACTCTGCTACAGCAGTTCTGGGGACAGAATTTGAGAGTCTGTGTTACTAACAAACTCCCAGGAGATGCTGGTTCTTCCAGTCTGCACACCAGGAGGCATATGCCCTGAAAACTCTACTTTGGTAGTAGTTTGAAGATACAGCATGTGTGTGAATTTATGTTTTTTAACAAGCATCTTAAGTGATTCCTGTTGTTAGACACATCTTGGAAATGCTGGAATTTAGCACTGTTTTGTGACACTGGGTGTTCACTAAAAATCACCCAGTGGCTCTGATAAGCCAGCTCCTTTCCCTACTGCAGGACCTGTTGCAAGACCCAGGGGTGGGTCCAGGACACATACATTTTAAGATGCGGAGGTCATGTACGTGGGCACCCCAGGTTGAGCACTCTTGAAGGTGGCAATAGTTCTCCCTGTACTGCAGGGAAAGGAGTGTCCTGGGGACGCAAAGGGTTAAGGGAGACTGCAGATAGAGAAAAGGTTGGCACCTTGCCAGTGCAAATTGTCACATTCTGTAATATGGAAGGTTTGTTTTAACACCTGTTCTTCATTAGTATAATTTCACAGGCCACCATTCCACTGAAGCTTTAATAGAAGGAAGAGAAGTTTGCTTTACCTCACTCAGTTCATTTGTATGCGTATGAGTATTTTCCAATTCTTTCCCCTTTGTCTATATAATAAAAAGGTTAAAAGCCTCACAGTGATAGAAAAGGGTCAGCCTTGTCTCAATGCCTTCTGCTATGAAGCATCTTTTTTGATATGATCAGGCAGATTTGCATGAACTTCCTACCCCAATGTGACCTCAAGTTAGATGACATTCCCCTGCCAGGGCTGATGGCCTACCAATAGCATCGCTTCTGAGTGTAATTGAAATGCACCCCACTGAGCATTTTTTTCCCATGAAGTCAACTGGGATTTGGCTTTGGTGCAAACAGGGACTCCTCCGTTGTGTGGATGAAACGACTGAACTTTCTGAAGTCCCCAGTCATAAGGCAGGAAGAGAAGGAGGAGCAAAAAGTTGAGTCTAAAAACCTTTTCTCATTTTCCATTTCTAACGTTCCTGCTGGATCCAAAAAAATAAAATTATGGACACTCTGTCCTTTGATCAATTATAATGTTAGAATTTCCCCAAAATAAAAATATAACTTTTCACCAGGAGAGGGATCATTGACCTTGGTCAGATTTTCTAAGGTACACATAGGAGCACCTGGGAGGGCCTACTGTTTCATCCTGGTTTTATTTGAATTCTATCTATAACATGGAAGCTCAAATTCAGCTTTGGGTCAGACCAGAAACAACTTCCCAGCAACGCTACTCAGTGACCCAGCAATGCTACTCAGATGGCCATGGCCTATAAAACTGGGAGGTTTTGGAAGCTAGCATCCTTCTGAGAGAAAGGTTGACTATATCTATGGTTTCTAAACCTGGCCATCCATCAAAACCTTATGGAGTACAAGAAAAACAGATTCTTGTAATCTACAGAGCTGCTGACTCAGATTTTTCAGGATGAAGTCAATAAATTGGATTATGCTCCAAATTATCTCAAATCCACTACCAGTCTGTCCTCTAGCATTAGTGAAGAGAACCTGGAACATTGTTCTGACTGTGGATTCTAGGGTGCTCTGAATGTTTTTTATAAAGGTGATAAATTCTTCATAAATTGAGGAGTATATTATTAAGTATAAGACATTGTTAGTAATCACCAAGCACGCCCATGTTTCTACTGTGTGTCTATGCGGGGCTGAGCTTACAACAGAGGAGCAGAATTGAGATGAATTCTAAAGAAAAGCATTCCTGTGAGTGGCCAAGCTGGTGCTTCACTCAGACATTAGGTTGCTGTGAACATAGGGACAGGAAATCAGAAGCACATCTGGCACCCAGCCAGGCTGAGCCAAGGCAGTGAAGCTGGCACCTCCCTGAAAGTCGAGCAGCCTGATTATTGGGGTGTTGGACTACTGACTTCTCACAGTGCCATGTTGCACATTATCATGTACACTGCAAAGAGCACATAGATGATCAACCATGCCACTGTCATGGCAACAGCATGGTTCAACCTCTTCTTTCTTGATAAGTATGCTACATGAAAGAGCACATATCCCAGTTTTGTAAACTCACAACCTCAAACTTTGTGGGCCTAGATTTCTTATTAGGTTGAACTATATGAAATTACCCATGTTCAATTATTGATCTACAAAAACAGCCATACATGAACTTCAACTTAATATGAAAAAAATGCGTTGACATGACCAGTGATTTCAATGTAGAACCATGGAGAAGTTCTACTTCTGTTTGGATTTTAATAAATATTTTGAACACCTACACTGGCTCAGGCTCTGTACTTGGTTCTGCATATAAAACAGTGAATGCAATAGTCTCAGTAGCTAACCTCATAGAGCTTATGATATGCTGGAGCACAGTCTCAAATATCATTCAGCAAGCTGAATTTAAGTCTGATGATTTAAATGCTCCCGAAGCGTCATATAAACTGCATCTTCACAAGGGGAGGAAAAATCTACCACGTGGGTGGGGGGATTATTAAACTTCGTTCAGTCTCTAACGAAAAGATAATCAATATGTGAATCAATACAATTTCTGAAAATACAGTAAAGAAGAACCTGAGAATGAGCAAGTGACACCCTTGATAAATTTTTTCAAGGCCTGAGATGATAAAACATCTTACAGCTCAGCTGTTGGAGAGAATGAAGGTTGGTTTTTTTGTTGTTAGCTTGCATTTTCATTTTACTTAGACATTTCAGTCAGGCAAATATGAGAAAATTATTATGTTGTAAAATATGTGGCATATGCAACAGGAAGTATTTTGAAGTTTATTGAAGTTTATATTGCTTTTTAAAACATAACATATTTAAGCAGAAAATGTAGCTTTCATATTGACAGATTCAATACAACGTTAGGAAAAAAACACAAGAATATTGGTTTTAATGAAAATTTAATGCAATGAGGTTAACTAGTCATTTGTTGATAGCATCTTTTAAAACTGTTGATTTATGATATAGAAATGGTCAAGTTTATTAAAACATGGTCTTTCTACTTTACATTTTTCAGAGTGGTTTGTAATGATATGGAAAATGGATACGTTGCAGATTTCCAGGTTGAATTACATGAAATTGAAGGTCTTCAACCATTTTTAACCTATACAATCGACAATTTCATATGAATCAACCTAATCACTAATATGGAAGTTCATTGTTTGTTCACAGCAAGGTGATGGTGCAAATTTCACATGGAAGTCCCCTTGGCCATTAAGAAAATCTCATTTACGAAAGAGCTCTTAATATGGGGAGTATAAGAGATGTTGCTGAAATTGATTGAATGTCTGATAGGAATAGATTCAGACTATGTTTTCTATTGTTAATTAGAAAATAGACTAGGATGTCTATTCATTGACAGTATCTAAACTAAGCACTAACAGCAGCAGAAGGCTACTTGCAGCTGAAACTACCAGAAAGCCCAATGAAAGGTATCTTAAATTATAAAGACATTTCTCTTTTCACATAACTGAGAATCTGGATGTCTCACCACCGCCATCAAGGACCCAGGTGCCTTCCATCTTTCTGCTTCCTCAATGTGTTGTCCATGTCCCTGGGTTGAGCAGTCCCTGGTTGTAAAGGCTCCCTAATTCAGAGGGCACAAGAACCCACTATGGGCCTTGCCTCAGTCTGTTCTCAGACACCCTTCAGCAGGCATTCCATTAAGACTCACTGTTTGGAAGCATTTCAGTTTCAAGAGGATCGAGAACACTGATTCCTTGAGATCAGTCAATGTCACCCCGGGGGGCTGGGGAAGATTCCATCCTCCTCTGAAAAACCTTACCGCTTACAAGATGGTGAGCAAAATTAGAGGTAGAAATGGAAAAATATAAAAACACCAGGAAAAAATGAAAAAATGCATGTTGGAGAGGGAGCCAGGAGTATATGCCTCAATGCCAAAGTTGATAACAAACAAAAGTGGGTCATTAAAAAGAAAGTTACAAGTGGATAACAATCTGCCCTGCCTTGGATTTTTCATTACTCGGCACCTCTAGATTAAGATCTGATTTCAGATGAAGTCCGGGTCACAATGTGCTCTTACTTTATGGAGCAATTATGTTCCCCCATATTCACTCATAACTATAAGCTGAATTTTGGTAAAGTGAATTTAAGTTTTCTGTAATCTATTTTTATAAAAAAGAAAAAAAACCCTCTCTCATTCTTTAATGTAGTCTAAACTTAGTCTATAAGGATGTGAATAAGAAACTGATCAGGTCCATAACATACTGGGCAATAGCACAATCCATCTTTCTGGAAATGTGTTGTAACCATGAACACTGCTGCTGACCGTCAGCTCTTGTCATTTTTGTCTAGACTCCAGGGACCTTTGATATGTCTGACTCCATTCTTATCATTTCTGTTCTTAACTCACATTCTCTCCTTTTTTCTGAGTATGGAAAATGTCTGATAGATCTTGTGGCAGTGTCACACTGATCCTCAGTATTATACCACCTAACAGAATCAGAAAGTTCAGATTGCCTAGGAGCTAGAGCAATCAGAAGTCCATTCGTGTCTAAATGATCCTCTATCTGAAGTATTTGGGTTTTATAAGAACTTTTGGGCTCTACTTTATCACCTTGACAAGTTAGGAATCTATGAGTAAAGCAAAGGTTATTTGTCATATAAAGCAGTGCAGGGGAGTTCCCAGCTAAAAAGTGAAACCCAGGGGAACAGCAAATAGCCTTTGGGGCCATGAGGTGCATGAGGGCAGAGGACTTCTAACATGGGCCTTGGGAAATAACCACCCAAAGCACTTTTGCATAATTAATAAGGTGAGGGTTAGACTAAAATGTGATGTCTTCGCTTTCAAAAATCAGATTTAAAAACAGAAGGTTGCATTTTTTAGGAGGGAAAATGCATTTGCTTTGGAATGAAAGGAATCTTGAGAAGTTCAATATTTTAGTAGCAAATAGAAAGATTTTGGCCAAATCAATAGATACTGAGTTAAATAATATGTGCTTAAATTTTAGGACTGAATACTAGTCATAAGAACTAAGAACTCTATGCCGTTAATATATCATCTGCAACCGAAGGAAGAGAGTATTGTGGGAAAGACACAAAAGCAGACCCACGGGTGAAATCAGTGTTGTGATGTTGACATAAAAGATGTCTTCCAGGTCTAGCTCAGGCCCTTCCCTCTTCATGTTGCAGAGTTAACAGTTAATACGTATGGTACAGTTACACCTTTATATTATCTGTGGTTACTTAGTAAATGGTACATAGTTCATTCTGTATATGGTTTGCTTTTTTTAAAACTATTTTTTTGTGTTTTCTTTGCAAAACCTTAAGTTTAAAGAACAACAAAATACAACAAAACAATTCTTTCAGGATTGCTGAAAGGGTTTAATCCAAATGAATTTTGTGGTTACAAACCTGGACCCTGGTACGGGCAAACAAGCTACTTGAATGGGGAAAGTATAGGGCCCACTCTCATTAATGTTTGCCATTGGCTTACATGCATACATTCATAAACTAATCAAGCAGTGCTGGGTTCCACAGAGGCAGCAAGCTCTTCTTTAAAGAAATCTTTTAAAGTTAACTACTTCTGTATTGGTCAAATTAAAAAAAATTTTTAAGAAAAACTATCATATCTAATTTTATCCTTCGGACCCTGCATTTTTTAACTCAGGGCCTCTCTTTCTTTGCCAGGTAAATACAGAGCTTTTCACAAGGTTATTCATGGCCATCTGACATTCTTTCTCTCTCTATCCCCTTACCACCTCCTTCAGTTGTACGTCCTCTGAGATCCTCTCTGTCTTTGTAACAGGGAGGGAGCCATGATATTTTCGTCTCTCCTTTATCCACATCTCCTCTACACATTCCAAAAACACCAGGCTGCCCTCTCATTGACAAAACATTTCTTTTCAAGCTCAGCATTGTTTTTCTATCCAAACCAAATAAGAATAAATCTTACCACTTTTAGAGAAAGGAACACATAAAGCACACACATTCTTAGAGTTAAAAGGGTCTTTAAAAGACAAATAGCAAATGGGGAGGGCATGGCATTTATTATATACAAGCAACAGGCATTTTTATTCTGTGAAGAGTTAACATTAATTAGTGAGGATAAGGCAAACCACCCAAGGAACAAAGGAGCAAGGGTATACATAGCAATTCTCAAAAAAATACAAACACCCAATAGACATGTATTTAATATTTTCAGCCTTATTATCAATCAATGGAATACGAATTAAAGAGTGATACCATTTTTACATATCAGACTGTTGAAGTGGGAAAAGGATGATGACCCCTAGTGTTGACAAGAGTGTGATGAAATGTGCATGTCATACACTCCCGTCAGGACGCCACATGTGTACACATCTCCCCCAGGGCATTTCGCGGTTTTTGTCATGGCCTTAAACATATTTATAGTCTCCGAAGTAAGAATATTTCCAGGATTTTGCCCTAAGGAAATCATTGAGAACCATGCAGAATTTTTATGTGCCTGAATGTTCCATGCAATATAAGCTGACCAGACATACCATTTTAAATGGGACCAAAAACAATGGTACTGTCCCATTTCAAATGGTACAGATGGTCAGCCTTGTCTCACGGGGCTAAACTCAAAGTGTCAGTACCATTGTTTTCGGTCCCATTTCAAACAGTATGTATGGTCAGCTTAGTGTAGTGGTATTAGTAACATTTAAAAATTGAAATTACTAATTGCATAACATTAAAGTTAAATAAATTATGGTATGTCCATAAATGAAAGAGAATGCTAAACAAAAATCATTCTTATTTCAGTCTCAGCTTCACCCCACTTCTAACGGTACCTGGCACCATCATTATCCGAGCGGTGGGGCCTCGTTAGTGCAAACACGGTTGTCTTTGTCTTTCCTCAGCGGGAGCTGAGGGTCCAGTCAGTGTTCTTTGGTCTTCCAAGTCAGTTCCCAGTCATTCTTTTACTTTTCAGCTAGCAAAATCCAGTTGCTATCATCTCTTTTCCATTTTTTCTTCCTTGCGGGCCTGTAGAAAATTATCTTCTGTCATTCCAGTAATGTGTTGGGAAGGAACAGAGTTAAATGTGTCTTTTCAATCCATTTTATTTAACTAGAAGTGTGTATCTTAAGATTTTTGAAAAGTTGGTTGGTAGAGACTGCTTACAAGCTTTCAATGAGGAGGATTTTTGTTGGTTCCTTTGCGTGTTTAGTAGGAGCAGGTGCTCTAGGGCCAGTAGTGGGCCAAGGAGCATGGCGTGTTAGGGTGGGAAAGAGGAGAGGGAGGCTCCTTCCCATTCTGAGCTGTGCATTTTTACAGCAATTCATGGGGACATCTCTATTGGATTTTGTTTCTAGCTCTCTCTATTTACAAAAGATGTTCAGATGAGTCATTGGAAGTTGGGATCTAAAAGGAAACTCAGATTCCAGAGGCCATGATTCTGGCTGATTTGTTCTGGCACCTTCTTTCTTAGGCGTTCTCCAGGGCTTGTTTTCCTAGTTCCCCAGACATGACTGGTTACACCAGACTCCTAACAGTGAACACAATATAGGCTGAAGATGGGATTCCCACTGCATTTATTTATTTAGAAAGAGACTTTCAGATCATTTAATTAACTTCCTCAAGCAAGTTTTAAATAACTTCATTAAAGGTCACAGGCTAAGTGGTAGAATCTCATGACTGGACCTGTAACCAAGAAGTTATAACACAAATTGGATATTCCTTAGGAAAATGATAGTAAGGAAACAAAGAATGTTATTTCACTGCATAAGATAGGAAATTCACTTGGCTGATCCTAACCCTATAAAGATAACATCATGAAAGGTGACTTTCACTTCTTATCTACTTCCTCCTATCCAGCACAAACTCTTAAGGCAAAATACCTCACATTTGCCAAAGGCTAAAAATTTTAGTCCATAACAGCGCTGAGGAATGGAGCCTTTTTAAGCATACTACCCCAGGATATTTTTTCATTCCTCAAATCCAGTCCCCCTTGAGGTCTCCTCATCTCCTCATTCTTTCTGAAGATTAGCCACTCATAGTAGTATTCCTTGTATTTCTCTATCCATTTCTTTCCTTCCTGCAATAGCTCTAATTCTCACCTTGAAATGTAGCTCAGTTTGCTTACTCTCAGCCCATGTGGTCTACGGGAGCATGGACCTCAGTGGTGGGTTGAGAGGTGAGCATTTGACCTGAACTATTACAACCAGAGGATTACTTCACATTTCCATTAGAAAGGGGGGGGCAAGAAATGAAGGGATAAGAAACATTTGCTGATGACTTTATTTGGGCTCTGGAACATGCTGTACCTGAAGCCAGATACTTCTGCTTTATAAAGTTAACACAAGCTAATATTTGTTAGGCCCCTTCCCTCTTTTCCCCTAATTTAGCTTCAGTGTGGGCAAATGATTTCTGTCAATCTCAAACAAACGAATCCTGTGAAACTATTGAAACAAACACATCTGCATGTACACTCACTTCTTAAGGACAAATATTAATTCCGGGGGACAAGGTAATCTATTTGCAAATGAAGACAGAGAGTATCTTCCCTGCAATGGGGATGGAGCTTTACATTATCAGATCAAGAATGCCAACCTTCCTTTAAAAATTTGTTCCAGCTTCTGAATCTTGCACATGGTCTACAAGACTGTAGGAAATGTCTGTTGAAACAGTTTTCAAATAACAGGACCATCTGCTCCACCAAAAGCTACTTTATGGCATTTCAATGACATGACCCCAAGTATTGAAATGACAATCTTTTTGTAGAATATCTGGTCACAGTCTACACCAGATTTTCACACTATTTTCTTCAAGTGAAAAGACAACATTGGCAGAAAATGCTTATAATGCCCAGGGCCCAGTGAGCCACCCATCACCAAGTCTTGAGTCTTTAGCACATTAGTAGCCTAACATTTTTTTTTAATCTAGAATTTTTAAATCTTCAAAAACCCTTTTATGCCTATCTCCAGGTTGTTGAGTGAGCTGACCAAAGTAACAGAAGAAGGTCATAATACCCTTTGTGAGAGGCTTCAGAGTTCAGACAACCTGCAAATGGTCAGAAAAGCTGCTCAATCACAAAATAAAGAGACATCTCTAAATCGTATGAACCCATTAGCTTAATTGCATACTCAAGAAATACTGAAAGATTTCTCAAAATCAAGTATATGTTGTTCTTAAGCACTAACACATATGAAATAACACACACCTGCAAGAGCCTTTCAGGCACGAAATTCCAAAAAGTGCATTGTCTCATTAATTGACACCTCCTTGTGTTTGGATTAATCCATTTCCGATTTAGAAACGAAAAGTGCAGCTCGCTGCCACGTTCATTTAATTTTACACAAACACTCTCTTTGAGGTTGAAGCAAACCTGACTGGTTTTCAATGTGAAAATAAAATATAAAAACCGTTCTTGGAATTATTTCTAAAGAGAACTTGTCTCTAACCCTAGTGTAACAGAAATGTAGATGATGATCAGTATTTAACAATTTTTTCACATGTAGGAATGCTATGTTTTCTAGGATTTGACGTTTTCCGTGATCGAGAATTACTGTATTTTGAAAATGGAAATACCACCACTAAAAACAAAATGCTTATAAACAGAATGATGTCATTTGTTTCCAAAGACTATTGATATATGAGAGCAATGCAAAAATAATAATAAAAGTGAGATATTTCATGGCAAACTTCTGGGGTAATGCTAGGACTACAATCCATGAGTTATCTCGGGCTAAACATCGTGGCTGCAAGCACCATTGGCGAGTATTTTCGGGGCAAACAGGACATGGGTTAAAGCAATTCTTTCATGGCTGTTCTGGTAACCAGATACGGAGTGAAGACAAGTCCCAAGTGTGTCTTCGAAAGTTCTGCTGGACGGACAACATATCACACAAACAAGATCCTTTGGAGCTTAATTCCTTTGAGGTACTTACACTTTTATTTTTTAAAAATATCCTCATCTAAGCATACTTAGAATCATCACAAGACTTCTTTGACAACTTATATAGGAACGTAGTTAACAGAAGTCAACAGGGTAAGCCTTTTGTCCCCCAGGTAGAAATGGGGCAAAGGACTGGTATTTCTTCTACGCTGTGGAAATGTAAAGGTCTTGGTTTGAGTGCAGAATGAATGCCTAAGGCAATGCTTTTCTGAGTGTTGCTCCAGACCAGCAGTATCTGCATTCTCTGCAAGCTGGTGAGAAATGCAAATTCCTGGGTCCCGCCCCAGAGCTCTTGAGCCTCAGTGTGGGGGGCTGGGCCAACAGTCACTGTTTGAACATCTCGAATTGGGTTTTGAGGGCCCCAGAGTTTGAGGAGCATTTACCCAATAGCAGAGATGGCCCCTGACTTTCAGTGGCACCCATTACTTACGGGTGCTCGGACGTGTCAAAAACTGACACTCTCTTTTCTGTCTTGTTTTAGCACCAGTGCCATTCCCAGAGGACAAGTTGGTGTTTTGCTATGTACTATTTGTGTGTCATGGAGATAGGACATTAACACATAGTGTCTCCACTGCTGTTTCTTAAATTGTGAATGCTGAACCACCTAAACCCAACCCTGGGAGTTGGGGGTGGGATGTCTGTTAAAATGCAGGTTCCTAGGCCCTGCCCTAAAACTGGTGAGTCAGAATCCCCAGGGCTGAGTCATGCAGCTCCTTGTTTTAACAAGCAACCCACATTTCTCTTAGACGCAGCTGAGTTTGGTAACCACCCATCCATGCCATCTGACCCTGCTTCTCTTTTAGATTTTGATTAGAATATGCAATCTGCTTTTGCCAACTGAGATTTGGGGCTATAGAAAGAATATAAACTTGGGAGTGAAACTAACTTGGCTTCCAGTGCCAGACCCAGGAGTGATGAAAGACAAATGGATGAACGTATTTGAACCTCAATTTTCTCATCTGTAAAATGTGACAACTATAATTTCCCTACTGCAGGAGCCCTAGGAAGAGGGAATGAGACACTGTGAGCAAAGTTATTTTTATATATTTATATTTATGAATATATTTATATGTATAGATCTTTAACACAGAGATGTTATTTAATAATACTTTCTAGAGAAGCCATCTATTTTCTAGCCCTAGAAGGTTTTCTTTTGAATCTTCCTCCAAAATACTTCATTCCAAATGAAGGAAAGAAGAGAAGAAAAGGAAAGGCATTACAATATCTGATCTAATAATCAGAACCTCTCTGGGCGACCAGTATTACATCATCTTAGAAGTTACAGATGAGGCTGTTGAGAACCAGAGAAATAAGAGAAACAAATAATAAGCCTCCGAGCGTCAGGCTGTCTAACTCCTCAAGGGGCAGCCCAGGCTCTGATGCAGTCTGTCCCAGCCATCATGTATATGACCTGGAGCAATCTGAAGTCACTGGAAGATGGGGGGCTTTGCCTGCACGCCACAGGGAATTCGCCTGTAAGGTTTAAGCACATGTGATCCCAGCGTTGAAAGGTCAGTGAGTTTCAGGTTCCCCATATCCAGCCTCCCCAAACCTCAGGGTTTTTATCCTACAAGGGACCCTGAGTGCTTTCCCACCTCCAGCCAAGTAAACCACGTTCCAGTTCTTGTGCTGGTACAGCGTTGTCTGAAAAAAGAGACTAAAGAAACCTGTCTGACCTTTGTGGCGACACAAAGTTCTGGTTCAACTTTTAATGACCTTAGTCATTCCATGGGAGTTATGGTGACTTAAACTTTGTTTTGAATGACAAACTTGATTCCACTCTTAGATATGGCACTGGGACAAGCCTATTAAAAGTTGACTTTATGCATGTTGCAAGAAGGGCGCTTGGTATTTTGGGGCTTGAGGAAACCAAAGATCAAATCAAATCCCCAGGTCATTGATGACATCACAGGCACAGAAGATCGAGAATAGTCCTGGGAAGGATCTCAGTCCTTGTTTGGAATGTCCTAGGGCAAAAGGTGCCAACCACTTCCCATGCAAATGACTGCAAAGATGATGGAGAGGCTAGAAATCGTGAACGGACACACTCAGTGCAAACCAGGATTGCGGATCCTTTTTGACTTGTCAGAGAAGCCATGGAAAATAAACAATTCCTGAATAATTTAATATTGCAGCAACATTAGATGTATCTTTTTCTTTCTTACAACGTCAAAGCACAGAAGACAACCTTCTCCTTTCCCAGTGGAAAAGTCAAATAATTTAGCAATTCCCAAAGATATCAGTTTCTTTATACACAAGGGCCTTCTACAAGTTTGGCTGGTCTTTTCAAAGCATGCCAACAAAGTGATAATATTTCATATGTGGGTGTGGCCATCATTATGTCAGGGTGTGTGCATAATCCCCCTAAAGGTAACAGTTTCCATGGAATAAATAGACGAATAGCAATGAAAGAAGACAAGATGACGCCCTAGTAATATAATTTTCATTGGCTCTTTCCTTCACTCACTTCCTTGATAGAAAAATATCTGCCTAATCCCACAGCAGAGTTTGCTCTGTGGTCTTATTTGTAATCCTAGGATACCATTCCCACCATAAACAGTCTAGATCAGGGGTGTCCAATCTTTTGGCTTCCCTGGGCTACACTGGAAGAAGAATTGTCTTGGGCCACACATAAAATACACAAACACTAACGACAGCTGATGAGCTAAAAAACAAACAAACAAAAAAGTCGCAAAAAATCTCATAATGTTTTAAGAAAGTTTACGAATTTGTGTGGGGCTTCCTTCAAAGTCGTCCTGAGCCATGTGGGGCCCGTGAGCCGTGGATTGGACAAGAGAGTCCAACTTAGGAAAACAGCTTCTAGAGGATTTTGTTCTGGCTCCCTTCTCAAAGCTATGGGAAGCTGGGAGATTCCTGCTCCCCTGGCCCATCCATTTGGGAGAAATCCTTGACAAATCCATTACTAAGCTAGAAGGAGCATCTCAATGATTTAGGGAGCTTTTTGGAGTTTCTAAAACCTGTCTGGAGTTACAGAAAGTATAAAGACAGTGAAGAGGCTGCTGAGAATTACTGAGCATGAGGTAAAGAATGAACCCTTGCCATGTTAATATCCATCATTAAAGCAAATGGGGTGATTTATGTTTTCCAGAAATGGAAAGATTTGATGTTTAGCAGTCCTGAACCCTAACTGACGTTTGTCTTGCATTATAAAATATCTCAGAAATATTAGTTCCCAACTTAACAGAGAAATAGCATGTGTTTAAAAGTTCTGTGTGCGTGTGAAAATTAGAAATAATAGCAAAATTCTTGCTGGGTTGAGGGAACTGTATCAGATGCCAATAGTTTAGAGTATGCCTTAGACCCATACTTGGTATAAAAGGGAGTTTCGCTGACTACTCTTTATGTTTCAGCTTGAGTGTTCCCCTTCAAAGATACATTTAGTGCTCATCGAATCACTAGTCGTCTCTTGACTCAATATGTTTTTCTTTATAGCAGATCAGAGACTATTTATTTTATTTGCCTTTTTAATTGTTTCTTCCTCTAGAATGCAAGCAAGATCTATGAAAATAGCAACTTCAGACAGTCCAATTCATAGTTTTATCCCCAACACCTAGCAGAATACCTATGACATATATAGTCAGTGTTCAATAAGTAGTTGTTGAGTTAATGGTCAAAATGGGCTGACTCTGGGGTAAGACATAAAAAAGTACTTTTATAATAATGTGTCTTGAAAACTGAAATGGGATAGACTAATTTTTAAGTGAAGATTAGGTTAGCTCACCAGTAAGAGATAAAATTTAAGTATAATACATTTATTTAAATCTAATTACTTAGGACAGGGGTGTCCAATCTTTTGGCTTCCCGGGGCCACGTTGGAAGAAGAAGAACTGTCTTGGGCCACACATAAAATACACTAACATTAATGATAGCTGATGAGCTTTAAAAAAAGTCCATGCATAATTTTGGTAATCTTTTAAGAAAGTTTATGAATTTGTGTTGGGCTGCATTCAAAGCCTTCCTGGGCTGCATGCAACCCATGGGCACGGGTTGGACAAGCTTGATTTAGGAAATAAGGATAAACTTGGGGGTGAATTCCTCCAATTATCTCTTAGAGGTGAATATAAAATGTTACAGAAAGATCATGGGAGTATACTTACTTCCTTTGGCATTGAACCCATACCATATAGGGCCTGACTTGTGTGGGGAGTCAGAATGTAGGCTGTGTGGTTTGATTGCTTTGCATAATTGCCCAATCTCAGTATGAGGTGGAGTTTCTGTTAATGGTAAGGCATGAGAGTGCAAGGAAAGCACACATTACCTTTTAGGGTTCCTCTCTCCTAGAATACAGGTGAGCCAAGCACAACCAAGAAAATTAGCTTGTCCTGAGGAAATTTCCAGCCAGGGACTGAGGAAAACTCCCTTTTTTTCCTGAAGCTGATTGCGTGCATCAGGCATCTTGCACCCTTATCATAATTCATCCTCATGATAATGCACAAGGTAGGCGCTTTCTCCATTTCTCAGGGGAAAAAGTGAGAGTCAGTGCCATCGGCCAAAGGCCTGCAGGGGTGAAGCAAAGGCTCCCTGACTCCAGAACTGTGAGCAGAGATCAGGACGCAGGCATAAAGAGTGATCTTTCCTCCTGGGTGTTAGGCAGAAAATGAGTGGGTGCTCTACACTCTTGGATTGCCAAGGACAGAAGTATCTTTGTAGTCTTTCTGGGGCGTTCGTTTGGGTTTGGTTTTGAATTTTTGGAGTTCTACTGGGGGTCAGGCAGCTTATGTCTCATTCCATTTCTCCTTCTAACTAGCTTGACCCCAGGAAGCAAGTTTGAAATCGAGCATTCAGAGAGCACGTAGAGGGTCAGGGCACCGAATTGGACACTTCATTTCCCACTCTGTAAAATGGACAAAGTTGTACCCAGTTCAGGGTGCTCTTATAAGGCCTAAACGAAGACAATTTAGGCCTCATAAGAGCATTGTGTCTTATCCAGCGAAAGATTATGTTTCCTTTCTGTCCAAATAATTTTCTAATTTAATTGAAGACAAAAAATAATTAAGTTTCCATCCATTATTCTTGCAGGAGATCAAAGGTTGGCTTTTGTAGTTTTAAATTTGAAAAAAAAAAGCCACTTTCTCATGTAGTGCCTTTTTATTTGCACTTTCTGATTGTCTAATGAATACATGCCAGCAATTTCTTCGCCTTAGAGCTTTTCTTAATTTTATTTTTCCTTCTGGTGGCCTCTTAGAGCTAATTGTGTTTAAGGAGGAAAATCAGATGTTTAGAGAGCTCCTTGGCCCAGACGCATTAATAAGCCCCTCTTATTCCATTGTAACCCATAGAAGAGTTATAAGCATGTCATTTCCACTCCACCCCGATCCCCCACCACACACACACACCTTAATTTTAAGTCTTTGACCAAGACCACGCTGCAAGTCCGTGCTGTAGCTGATCACAAACCGGCACCAATTTGACTAATGGTGCACACTTTGTTTTCAGATTCCCTTAATACTTTAAGCACTTAACTGGAGTCTCTGTTCATTCTGAGCTCCAGCCTGTGGTTTCAGGCAGAAGAAGCCCACCTGACATTTCGTGGCCCTGTCTGTGAGTTGATAAGGCTGCCTGGAGCCTCTCAACTCCTTTAAGTGCTAAATGTCAAGCTGGAATTGGGTGCCTCCTGCTGAACAATGTGAGTCGTTTTTAAATGATTGCTTAATACAAAGAGGTTTCCAAGCACACTAATGCTCGGGGTATTTAAACAGGGGAATAGGGTATCTTTAAAATGCCTTTTTAGTTGGCAACTTAATAATCTCCCTCTTGTTCAAATATTATTTACACCACAGTACATCTGATACTCTCCGAAAGTTAAACAAGCCATTCAGGAAAATGGGATTGAGTTGTGACAAGCTGAATAGAGGCCCTAAAAGGTCTGGAGCTCATGTTTTCATATACGGTAAGATACACCTTTGCATCTCTTTTGTCAGTCCTTCTCAGGAAGCAGTGTGGGATTTTACTTGCAGATTCACAGGAAAATAAGACACATCCAATTGCATCTATTAGGCAAGACTCTGCATACAGAAAGAGCAATTTCTGCATAAAATTCATTTTTTATTTTCTCTACCTAATGATCTGGAAGTAAAGAGCTAGAGGGATGATTACCTATGCGTGAATGGTCCATTGGGTGGCCCTTACCCCCAAAAAGGCAGTGTAGAAAGATGCCCAGAAACACTTCTGCTCCTGAAGTCTGAGAGATGTTCAGGACATTGCTGCAGCCCTTGGGGACCTGACTTGCCCAGGCCTGGAGCCATCACTGAGTGAAGTTGGTGGATGGTAGCCTCATCACTGCCCTTGTGCATTGGTGGTCACCTTGTATAACGCCAATGTGGTGACAACAACTCCCCAAATACATGTTTTTCCCTGTTTTTCCCAGTGAACTACAAAGGTGGTCCAGAAAAAACCCCAGCCATAAATGCCTCTATTTTTCATATTACATGGCTGAATACTTTTCAGACAGCCCTCGTATATTCATTCTCTATCACTCAATGATGCCTAGTTTTAATTCTTAAAGTCTCTAATAAGACCAGAATATCAGAATCTAAGATCTACATTCATATGGTCCAGGAGATGCTTAAACTCACAACTTAAATTAAAAATAAATTTCCCATCTCTCTCTCACACACACACATCTATTTCAGTTTCAGAAGAAACTTAAGAGTTTCATGACATGCATTCTCTGCCTGGGGCTTCCACCATGTAAGATATAAAGAAAAAAGATGAAAACATGTCTTCCATCTCCTGGGTGTTTGAAAACTCTGCCCATTTGATATTCTGCAGGCAGAACCTCTAGTGAATGACGAGTGTGAAGGAGGAGAGGATGGGAAGGAGAAAAGAGCTGTGAACCTGAAGACAGGCAGTCGACCTTAGGCCTGGGGTTCCCAAAAGCCTGGCCCATGGCCTTGAATAAATCTCGGGGTGTTTGTTTTTCTTATCTGTTGAATGAGGATGATAGGATTATACAAATGCGTTTCACCCAGACACGTAATGTCACAGAGCAAAGGCAGGATGGAGTTCAAGACTCAAGGTGCTGTGGTGTTGGTTGCCTTTTTGATCATCCTTCCTGTTGCATGAACCCTGGCGCTGGAGGGCTGTGGCCGTGGCACTCCAACATCCCTCGGAGACCAGTGGGTTGTGGGAAGATGGAGAATTCTTAGGCATTCCCAGGAGGGTCTGTCTTCCAGGGCGTGGGCTGCTGCAAAGGTTACTATTACCAATAAAAACTCTCTCAGGAGGATTCCCCCTTCGGCGTTGGAGTGCTTTCATACAGGGTCCCTTACCCGAGTCCCAAATCATGGCTCTCTGGCCAACCGAAAGTACCACCCCCACTATTTTCATGTCCCAGGTGGGTCCAACATTCCTGGGGGTAAGGACTGTGAGCCTGGACACCTCCAAGCTGTCAACCTGTGACCTGTGACTGGATGCTGAACTGGTAGTGACTTAGAGCATGCAGTGCATTTACCCAGATCCTCCGGCTAGGGCTCAGGGTTACCTTCCCTGTGCAACAAGGTAAAGGGGTACGCCCATGGTTCTGACCACAGATTGCTGGCTTTGTGGTCAAGGCCAAAGCCTGAGACTCCTGGCTTCCCAGCTCCTGCTCCTCCTAGCTCAATGTATAATAGGGCTGTCCAACCTTTTGTCTGGCCTGGGCCAAGAATTGTCTTGGGCCACACATAAAACACACTATCATTAACCCTAGCTGATGAGTTAAAAAAATAAAGCTCGGTGTGTAATTTTTGTAATGTTTTTCAGAAAGTTTATGAATTGGTGCTTGGCCACATGCAAAGCTGTCCTGGGCCACATACAGCCTGCAGGCCACAGGTTGGACAAGCGTGACATATAGCATCATTACAGCCACTGTGTGAGGGTGTGAAGTCCTCACGGCCTCAATTGCATCATCGGGAAGCTAGGACTAACACTGAAATGGTAATGGGAGGAAACGCAGTGTTCCTTCAGGAAAGAGGGCAATTTTCTACTCATTGGCACCTAGAAAAGGTGGCTGGCAGCCTTTGAAAATCTTTCCCAGATGCTGGCATGAGAATTTGCCGGGCCTATGGGGAAGTCATTTGATCCCAGGGGCGGGGGCTGGGGAGCAATTGTAAAAGCAGTTTCGACAGTGCTGACAGCACCAGATCTGTTTCCAGCTTATAAGCCAGGTAGGAGCAAACTGTATGCGTTGTCCTCTCGTGGTGGGAGCTCCTGCTCCTGAATCTCAAGGGAATGGAGTGCGTGTCATTGGCCTGTGGCTTCTTCTACCCGAGAAGGCATGGTGACTGGCCCTTGTTTTGTAGACCTGCTCTCTGTGGCTGCATCATTGCCTGTCTATCCTGCACTCACACCAGTGCCCCTGCTGGGAGGCAGCAGGCCAGACTGGACCCTCTGTGTGCTGCCACCATCTGCAGCCCACCCCTTAAAGCTGCCCCAGCAGTATTTCTTCAGTCTATTTTTCTTGGGCCTCAACTCCTCTTCTGGAAGCAGCTACTTGTGTCCCTTGTGTTCAGTCCTTTGCAGTCATGGCCTGCCCCGTCGGGCTGTGCCAGCCCAGTGCAGGGGCCTGGGAATGCAGATAGTCCCCATGCCAAGGCCACCATGGCATAGTCCGGTCACCATTTAAAGGCGCATGAGATTGCAAAGTGACCCTGCTCGATTTGGAAGCACATTTCTATGTAAAACATTAACATAGGGAGGTTTTTAACATTAAGATACAAGAAAATATTTCACGAATATGGTTACAAATTCCGGCACCATTGATTCATTGCCTTGACGATTCTCCTTGGCCCTGAAAGTTGTTATGCCCTCATTTGGGCAAATAACTCTAACTCTAAGTAGGGTAGGTGTCATTTTCCATTCATTCTATCTCCTTGGTGTCAGCCTAGGCACCAGAGAGGCACAATGTCTCTTTCATAATTTTCTCCAGTGGCCCAAGGCTGCCAGGAAGAAAAATTACAGCCTCTCCCGTCACTAAATCCAAAGGTCTGGTCCAATGACCTTTGCTTGGAGACGAAATTTCTCACCACTGCACCAAAAAAATCCAGCAAAGGGCTTTGATCCTGAAAAGCATTAAAAGAAAACAACACACAAAACTAACAAACAAGTCAGCCCAGCCCAGCCTGGGTAAAGGGAGTCTCTTTTCATGTGGTTTCCTTCGGGCCTGCATGCTGTGACAGGTTCAGGATGTCTCCGACGGCAGAACACTGAGATGTGATGTTTGAAGAGAGCAAAGCTGACTGCTCAGCACAGAGCTGTATTCAGAGTCTGCTGCAGGGCCCCAGCTCTCGCCTGGCAGCTGCCTCACCCCAGCAGCCACTGCAGCTGGCACCCCCCATCCGAGCTCATCATTTCAGGATGGTCCCTGCAGCACATTGAAGTGACTGTCACAGAGCAGAGCCAAGGTGAGGGTGCCAGTGGGACAGAGCACTGTGGGCAGGCTGACCAGACGTCCCATTTTAAACGGGACAGAAAATAACAGTCCTGTCCTGTATCGGATGGTACCTAAGATCAGGCCAGTCTCACTGGGCTACATTCAAGGTGTCAGGAGGCTGAGCAGATGTACCGTTTGAAACAGGACAGGACCGTTGTTGTCTTTCCTGTTTAAAATGGGACGTCTGGTCAGCCTAACTGCAGGTCTCCACGAATGTCCCCTGCTCCCTCTGTGGCGGCATTGGTCTTGTGTGTCCCTTTGAAGCTTTCTGCTCCAGACACCTCTCCCTCAGGGATATTCCCTGCAGGGACCAGGGTTTGCCAGGGACCTGAGCCAAGAGTAAGTAGAAAAAGTGAGAATTCCACCACATTTTACAATCCTCAAGTTGAGGGAAATTCTAAATTGGTGTCTGAGTTCTAATGACAAGTGTGTGCAGTGGCATAAAAATGTAAACAGTTTCACCAAGACATGGGACAGGAGCCGCTGGCCCTGTCAGTCAGCTGTGAGAAGCCCACAAGCTGCACTGCTTAGGTTCACGTATAAGAGTACGATGTTGCAAAGGCAAGAGAAGCAGTCACCCCTCCTTGTAACCCTGTCTTTGTTGTTACTTTGCGGTGTCTCAAGCACGGTACGTGCCAGGTATTAAAACATCATATCAGGTAAATGCCCACCATGGGGCATGAGAGCAGCTGTGGTGCCCACAGGTCCAGGCATGCTTTCTTTCACAAACACAAACCTCCTAGAGGCTCTCAAATATCTGAGGGGACTCGTCAGAGGGAGGCAGTCCTACCTGAGCAGGTGGAGATGTGAGTCAATGACATGAAGATTGTTATTGTTGATGTTTCCCATGTGAATCCCCAGACCCTTGAGACCTGGGGAAGTGCCAGTTACAAAAATCAAATTCTGAGTCGCTGGCCCTGTCAGTGAGCTGTGAGAAGCCACTATCCACCCAGACCAATGGATTAGGTATACACACTCAGGACCATAGTGTCACGTCGAGTAAAAGAACTTCAAAGTGGAACTCTACTTCAGAGGACACAAAGACGCTTGACACTGGGATTCGTGTCATGCATCTCCACATCCCAGGAGATTGTAAAACTGGTCTATGAAAGATGACGTAATGAACTGGGAGAAGGAGATCTTGCAGACAATAGTGCTCGTGTGCTATGCAGACCCCCACCCTCAGGAAGGAAAGGAGAACTTCCGCTCGAGTCAAGACGAGATGGGGGGGCTTCAAGAGTACTCCATGAAGTTGGACACATGTCCTCTGGACTTTGGAGGACTGGTATTTGATTCTCTCCATTAGTCAACTGTGAGGGACCATAGTTTTCATGCCCAACAGCACCAAGAAAGATGGCCTTCCTGGGTTGTGAGTTTTATTTCTATGAGCAGCATGACAAAAAACACCTGTGTTTTTCCCATGGGTCTAATGGATCATCTTGAAAGGATTCTGCCTTTAGAAGAGAATTCTATTGGAGAGGTGAAGGCACTCACAGGAGCAGTGGAAATCCAGAAGTACAAGCACTGACCTGCATCAAGGAATCAGAGGTGGGGTCTCCCAGTTGGAGAAAGGGCAGACTCCATGCATCTGCTCCTTAGGGGCCCCAAGGCCAGAGGATAATTGCCCTAAACTGAATCCTCTCAGTATTGACCCAGCTGTGGAATGGGTCAGAAACCTGCTGGTGAGACAGGAGGAGAAACGAAAGAGCAAAAGCAGAGACTCAAAGGCAGCCACCCCACCTCCTTCACGTCAAGCTTTACAAGGGGGAGCATATCTTAACTTCCTTTTGCATTTATATTTTTCTTTGTTTCAGGTATACAATGTAGTGAGTAGGCATTTATATAACTTATGATATGATCACCCTGATAAATCTAATATCCAGCTGACACCATACAGTTATCACAATATTATTGACTATATTCCTTATGCTATACTTTATGTCCCCATGACTATTTTGGAACTTAATCTTTACTTAATCCCTTCCCTTTTTCACCCATTCCTACCAACATCCCTCTCATCTGGCAAGTATCAAAATGTTCTCTGTATCTGTGAGCATCTGTTGTTTATTTATTTTGTTCTTTAGGTTTTACTCCTTTAGCTTATTCTTGTTTGGGAAGATCTTTATCTGTCCTTCGATTCTAAATGGTAGTTTTGCTGGGTAGAGTAATCTTGGTTGTAGGTCCTTGCTTTTCATCACTTTGAGTATTTCATGCCAATCCCTTTTGGCTTGCAAAGTTTCTGTGGAGCAATCAGATGACAGCCTTATGGGAGCTCCCAGGATAAGTAACTGCTTTTCTCATGCTACTTTTAAAATTCTCTCTTTCCTTTAAGCATTGAATTATGATGCGTCTTGGTAAGGGCCTCTTTGGGTTCATCTTGTTTGGGACTCCACTTCCTGGGTCTGCATGTCTATTTCTTTTGCCAAGTCAGGAAAGTTTTTTACTATTATTTTTTCAAATAGATCTTCAACTCCTTGCTCTCTCTCTTCTCCTAGGGCACCTCTATGATGTTGGTATGTTTGATGTTATCTCAGAGGCTCCTTAAACATCCTTTTTTTATTACTATTTTTTCTTTTTGCTGTTCTGATTGGGTGTTTTGTGCTACTTTATCTTCTAAATCACTGATTCAGTCCTCTGCTTTATCTAATCTACTATATATTTTCTCTAATGTAGTCATTATTTCAGTTATTGTATTCCTTATTTCTAACTTGTTCCTTTTTATGTATTCTACCTCAATTTTTTTGTTTTCTGTCTCTTTGTTAAAGTTCTCCCCATGATCACTAAGCATTCCTTTAATGAGTTTTTTGAACTCTGCATCTGGTAGATTGCTTGTCTCCATTTTGTTCAGTTCTTTTTCTGCAGCTTTATTCTGTTTTTTCATTTGGGACATATTTCTTTGTCTCCCTATTTTGGCTGCCTTCCTGATTTTGTTTCTATGTATTAGGTAGGATTACTATGCTTCTGGTCTTAGTAGACTTTCTTTATATAGTAGATGTCCTGTGGAGTCCAGTAGCCCAATCTCCCTGATCACCAGAAACAAATACTCCAGGTGTGTCCTTTCTGTGGATTTTGTATGCCCTTCTGTTGTAGTCGAGCCTTGGTTGCTCTTTGCACATTAATGGGAGGGACTGACCCTTGGGCTGATTGGTTGTGAGAACTGGCTGTGACTGCAATGGCGGAGCTGTTGTATAGGGGCTGATGCTATGGAGCAGGATTCACTTTAGCAGGGCTTTGGTGCCTGCCCAGTGTGCCCTTTGGGTGTGTCATTCTTGGAAGTGGCTGGGTGGTGCTCTATCTGAGTCTGAAGCTGGCCACTGGGCATGCAGGCCCCAGGACCTCCTGGGAGGCACCCTGCTGCAGGCCAAGTTCAGCCACAGTCTGTGCCTTGCCTGGGGCCACCTGGCATGAGATGCAAAGAAATCTGCTGGGCTCAGAAGTGTCTGGGAAAGGCCAAGCCTCAACCTGAGGTCAGCTGCTGCCAAAGCTGGGCATTTGGCAGCTCAGCAAGGGCACATGAAGGCCAGATGATGCTTGTATGGGGTTTCTCAATCTTTGAGAGATTTTAGGAAAGTCTGTAACATGGGCCAGGACAGGTCATTTACATGGAAAAGCCACTGAAAGTGACTTGGGTAGGACTGCAAGTTGGGTGAGGTGGGATCTCAGGAAATCATCAGGATAGGGTCAACGGTGTGGCTAGGTTGATGGAGACTCAGATATGGTGCCTGCTTGTGTATGTATGGTGAGAGAAGGGAAGGGTTCAACAAAGGAACAATGGCTTCTGCCAGTACTTCTTTGGGAGCAAGCTGCTCCTCCAGTTCTCTCCCTGAAGCCAGAAAATTCCGTTTCTCCCTGCTTGTCCCTCGCACCTTTTGAGCTGCTGCCCCAGTGCTGGAGTTCAGAGCAAATGAGTTCCTCAACAAGTAAATCCATGTGCATGCTCTTTAAGAGGAAAGCTTGGGACTGCAGCTGTTGCTCAGTCTCACTCAGCCATAATCTCTGCTGGCTTTCACAGCCAGAAGTTATGGGGATTTTTCTTTCCTGCATTGATACCCTGGTTTGGGGAGAATCACATGGAGCTGGGATTCCTTATTCTTTAGGGGCAACATCTGCAGCTGAGACAGCCTTCCTAATTTTTAATTGCCAGATGCCTGTTCTTCATCTCTGCCTTCCTACCAGTCTCAAGGTGGCTTCTTCTGTATATCTTTAGATGTAGGACTTCTGTTCGGCTAGACACACTCTCAATGATGGCTGTTCTGTAGTTTAGTTGTAATTTTGATCTGGTCATGAGAGGAGGCAAGTGGGGTGTTTACCTACTCTGCCATCGTGACCAGAAATTTTGAAATTTTCAATAAACATTGGAGTTTTGATTACCACACAAATCTGAACATTTTAATTGTTGAAATAAGTTTGTTTATAGACTGAAGGGACTTGGAAATTCTATGAAATCCATTTAAGGTTTCATTTAGGGACAATTGACAACTAATCCTCAGAAAGATTTTAATGGAGATAATTGGTAAAGAATTTTCTTTTTCTTTTTGCACCTAGTAAGCTCTGTTCATTCTATAAAATATTTAAACCCTGAAAAAAATTCTTCCCTAAACCCTCACAGTCATTATTCTGACTAAGGAAAGACAAAGGAGGTAGCTGTATTAGTTTTCTAGGACTGCCATAACAAAGTACCACAAAATGGGAGGTTCAAACAACAAATGTATTGTCTCACACTTTTAGAGGCTTTAAGTCTAAAATCAGGATATTGGTAGGGTTGGTTTCTTCTGAGACCTCTCTCCTTGGCTTCTAGGTAGCCACCTTCTTTCTGTGTTTCACATGGTTTTCCCTCTATCTGTGTCTGTGTCTAAATTTCCTCTTCTTACAAGGATACCAGTCACATTGGATTAGAGCCCACGCATATGACCTCATTTTAAATTGATTACCTGTTTAAAGACCCAATCTCCAACTACAATTACTCTCTTCATCACTACTCCCATTAAAATTGTTGATAATTTTACCATCCCTTCAATAATAATTTTACAAAATGTTTAAAGCATGACTTATCAAAATAAAGAGTAAATACATATAAAAATTTATTAATTCTTCATGAAGAATTCATTAAGATGATAAAGTTGATTCTAAGAGCACTTTGAGGATCTGGTCATATACCATATTTTGCTGTGTATAATGTGTATATTTTTGCCCAAATTTGTAAGGAAAAAATAAGGATGTGCATTATACATGAGTAGTACTAATTCCATATCTATATAAATGTTTTTAATTTATGCTTATGAGTTAAAAGTGTAACTCTAGGAATCAATAATGATATCTGCATGCAAAGTAATGCCCTGAAATATGATAATATTTTACATAAAAAATTTTATACATAAAATTTCTTGTACCTTATATCTGTTCTTATGTTTAGTAATTATTTATTACATAAAATTTCTTGTACAATAATATGTTAAAAATAAATTCTAAAATTCCTTTATGATACAAAAAACAAATACCTAAGTATAAACAAATAAAAATTAAAACATTAAAACAAAAAATTTTTTTCCTGAAAGCTTGGGCCAAAAATGTGGGTGTGTGCATTATATGTAGAAGTGCATTACACTCAGCAAAATACAGTAATATATATATTTTCTAAAGTTACAATAAGATTGCTAGGTTAGATGCATAACTGATTTATATCTTTCAGGTCATAAAAACTATAATCTTTGGGGACATCTCATTCTAGCACGGAAATCTACAATTAACGTGTAACTTTACAGTGTTTTGGTTCTAATCAAATAATAAACAGCAAAGTCAAACACAGGTCCATTCTCCTAGATAATCAAATGATCTGCAGGTAGGCTTGTAAAACATGCTCCAGTATGACATTAAAGAAGCATGTCACTTCCATTCACTTTATTTCCAATTTTTTGATAATGTGTCTGAACACTTATTAACACTTGGGCCCCCCAGTTCCCTGTATCCATATCCTTGGATGACCTTGTTTCCCATTTCACCCGTTTCTACCTCTTCTAACTGTTCTCGTTTCCCAGACCACGTCATAACCAATCACGGTGACTTCCCCATGACGTCAATCGCAAGCATCTCACTTCCCATCACCATCTCCTATTTTTCCAGCTCATTCCCTCCAGTTTCCTAGCTCCAATTTTCCAGCTCCAATAGGAACTGTAATCCATTGATCCCACCCTTTCTGCATGTCTCTTATCACCCTCTTGTCTTCACATTCCTCTTTACCCAATTTAAATCCCACAATCAATCCTTATAAGCACTCCCTTTTAGAGACCATCAAATCCTCTGCTCATTTCTCACTTCGTCCCACTCCCTTGGCTCAGCCACAACCATAGTTAAATGCAGCTCCTCTACTTTGAGCCTGTCACTAGACAGCTGAATATTGCTGGCAAAAGACATGAGCATATTAACTTCTCTGACTTGAAATTCATAATCACTAACCTCATATGTGCCCTTAGTATTGCCAGGTACTCAAACTACATTTCCCATCTGGGTTCATTCTTGTTCCCATTCTCCTACATCAGGGATTGGTGAACTTTTTCAGTAAAGGGACAGACAGTACATCTTTTCAGCTTTGTGGACCATCATATTTATCTAACAACTACTCAGCTCTGTAGATGCATTGTGACAGTAGCCACAGACCCTACACTACATATATGAATGGGGGTGACTGGTAACTAGCTGACCCTTGCACCTTAAATAACTAAAGCATTTCTTCTCTCTCCTCAAGCTTTCAGCATCTCTTCCACCATTCCCACTGTCTGCTGAAGTCCTATTCCACTGAGAACACAGAAGCAAACAGAAAAGGAAGTTCACAAATGCCCACCACACCTACTGTCACCTACATGCACCTGTGCCCGTTTGCCTTCTCTCCTATTACTGTGGACATGCTGATTTGCTCCTGGGTAAGGCCAACCCCCCTCAGGCTCCCATGATTCCAAAACACTCCTGCAGCAATTCTGCACTTTCTCTTCTCATCAGCAGTTTCCCTCCCCATGGAACTGTCAACATAAAAAACACAACAATATTTTTCAACTTCTGGACCCCACTTTCTCATCTAGCTACTGTCTCATTGCTTTCTTTTTCTTTGCAGCAAAACTCCTCGAAGTCAACTGTTTTGCTGTCTGATTTCTGACTTCCAATTCTCCTGTCGAACACCTGCACCCACATTGTTGTCCTATCTATCACTCCCCTGAGACTTCTCAGTCTGCGATGCTCTGTGGCTCCAAAGGCCATTTTTAGTCCTCAGTTCTCTCAATCTACACAGCAGTGTCACAGTCCACACCTCTCTCCTCCATAAAACACTGAGTTTTGTTTTTTGTTTGTGTCTTGTTGTTTGGCTTCTAGAACATGAGACTCTTGGTTTTCTTTCTTGCCTTCCCGGCTCCTCCTGTGAATATTCGAGGCATTTCCCACTTCAGAGACTTGGCTTTCATTCCTCTGCTCTGAGTGCTGCTCCCCAGGTAACATGGATCTCTCCCTCACCTTTTGTTACTTGAACGTCACCTTCTCAGTGAGGCCTTCTGTGGCCACCTATCCAAAAGCATAGCCCTCCCCCGCAACACTTCCTGGTCCCCTTCCATGCTTTATTTTTTACTGAATGCTTAGCTCCATCTAATATACTATTTTATGTATTTATCGTGCCATGCTTATCTTGTTTAGTGTCTATCTCCCAAGACTGTGAAATATTTAACTATCTTACATAGGTTTTGTGAAGTGCAAATGGAGATCTTTATAAAATCTAAAGACAGAAGATTTGTTATGACAGCTGCTGGTATACTGGGGAAACTGAAAATGATCGGGCCAGCCAATGAACTTTATGTTTTTTACTTTTCCTTCAAAAAATTTAGAACGTAACCAAACTCCTTTCCAACACATGCATCTTGGGAGATGCAGACTTCTTTTATTATCTTCTGATTTTTTGGTATTTAAAATTCTTCCAGATTTCAGGTTAGCAAGTGTGAGACTCTTCTGTTCAGACTCTTTGGGAACCCAAGTATGATCCTTGTGGCTTCTTTATGAAATCACATTCTAGACATTAAATTAGCTTCCAAATTATTCTATGCAATTCTAGAATCATCTTTCTATGGCTTCAAAAACCCTATTCAGTACTCATGAACTCAGTCCATGGATATTTAAACTCCACAAGGAAAATTTAATTCAAATTGGCTATGTCCGTTTACGTAAAATGTCCATCTAGGAATAGGTTTCTCTGCCTTCTGAGTTTGTTTTGGGGTATGGATACGAGATTCTGGCTGAGTTCTCTATAGCAAGCCTATGTTCCAGTGCCATTTTTATTGGCAAAAACTTTATTATGCCAATCTACATGGACTGATTAAATTATTTTGAAAATAACCTTGAAAGGTGATCAATAATAGAGGTCTGACTTTCCGTAGATCAGTTTTCTCACTCCCCATCTAGCAATCCAGGTTGTCACTCATAATGTTTTTTTTTTAAAGCTTAACTTCAAGCAGGAGCAGCAAACTTTTTTTTTCACTCAAATATCAGAATGAGGGGCATTGATCTCATGAAAAACTGAAAGAGTGCCATTAGGAGTATGATGTTATTCCCTAAAAGCAAGCTTCCTGGCCTATCCCACGTTGAACTATAAACTACACTTCCCATGAGGCCCTGCTTGTTTCTAGGTTAGATGACATCTCCCGAAACACTTGCAGATATGATTTTGAATCTACAAAGAACCAACCAATAAATTCAGTAAAAGAATTACTCAAAGAGGTTGTGTGAGATATTTTTTTTGCCTAAATAACCTTTGAGTTGACTGCATTTTTCGATTTTCAGCTGACTGGGTCAGCAGTAATTTTTCTGATTTTCTGGTCCTTTGGTTGAGCTTTCTTAGACCCACTAACAAGCTGCTTGATAAGTTCTCCAGGTTTTCTCTAATTTTGCCACCTAATAAAGGATTGCTAATCCATCATTTGTGAGTAATGTGTTCCCCTACTACATTCCAAAGATTGTACATCTATATCCCTTTGGGTTCTTCACCAACAACGGGAAGCAATGCTGGCTAACTTAAATAAGGGAATTTATCAAGAAGGTACTGCTCCCACAATCTAGCAGGGGCTGAGAAACCAGGATTGGCAGCATGAGGAAACCAAAGGAGCTCCAGAGGAAAAGCAGCAGCAAGCAGAACAATCTCATGATACAAACAATCTGACCAGGAGGTCACCACTGGATAAATAGCCTCCCACATTCTCTTCCTCCTTTGGTCACACTCAAAGTCTAAAGTCGTAGGAGACTCTGTTGGCAGACACTGAGACGTGCTGGTATGGGAGCGGGGTGAGAGGAAGCATCTGAATCTCTCCGATTTTGATAATAGAAGAAATAATTTACCATCAATATTCTAGCCCATGGAGGATAGATGAATCCCCAAGAAAATCAGAGTGCTATAAAGGAAGTGAGTGGATGCTGGATATAATGCTTTCCGTTACAGCATACTACATAACCAAGAACTCGAGAGTACAAAATCACTTACATTGTTAAATCAGAACTATAAGCTTATATACATTAGTTCTTCTGTAATGCCCTACAAATAATGAATACATTTTAAACACTTAACTGCATTAGTAATATATAACTATATAACCCCCCAAAATACCCCCAAAACTTAGTGGCTAAAAGCAACACACATCTATGATCTCATAGTTTCTGTGGGTCGGCAGTCCAGGCATAGCTTAGTAGGGTCCGCAGCAACCCACTTTCTCACAGGCTGCAATCAAGGTCTCAGGCAGGACGAGGGTCTCATCTGAAGGCTTTACTGGGGAAGGATCCTCTTCCAAGTTCACTTATGTCAGGGGTGTCCAACCTCTTGGCTTCCCTGGGCCACATTCGAAGAATTGTCTTGGGCCACACATAAACTACATTAACAATAACCATAGCTGATGAGCTAAAGAAAAAAGGTGATGCATAATTTTCATAATGTTTTAAGAAAGTTTATGAATTGCTGTTGGGCTACATTCAAAGCCATCCTGGGCCGCATGTGGCCCATGGGCTGTAGGTTGGACAAGCTTGACAGACATGGCTGTTGGTATGATTCCACTTCTTAAGGATGGAAGGAACCGAGGCTGTTAGTCCTCGCTGGTGTTGGATGGAGGTCATTCTCAGTTTTTCGCCATGTGGGCCTCTCCAACACTTCAGCTTACTTCATCAAAGCCAGCAAGAGAGTCTGCTAGGAAGAGGAAACTTGTATCTTTTGCAAACTCATCACAAAAATGATAGCCACTCAGTGGTTCTGTATACTATTGGCTGGAAGCAAATTACTCAAGTAGATGGGATTATCAAGGGTGTGAACACCAGACATGACTTGGAACCATCTTAGAGGTTGCCTACCACATAAACACAACAATTGTGTTATATGAGGGTGGGCTGATAAATTTTGTCTCCGCTGTAATATTTTTTTACTACATTAGATGTATCTGAATATAACCAGTTCTGTGTAGTGACATGGTATCTCCCCTCCATTATTCTTGACCTTGCTTACACACAGATGCGTACATTTTTCACCCAGTGCTCATACAAATGGAAGGGTATGCAGACATTTGGTTCAAACATCATGCTGTTATTGAATTCTTAATAGCGAATAAAGTTCCTCTAACTGAAACTCACAGACAAATGCAAGCCATTTATGGTGATCAATGATGTGAGGACAGTAAGACGCTGGGTGAGGCAGTTCATCTGTGCTGAAGAAGTGAAGTCTGTGGTGAGGAAATGATTTCAAAAACAAAACACTGATTTTTTTAAGGATGGGTTTCAAAAACTGGTACAGCGTTGGCAAAACTAGTTTTTGAAATGTGATTTATATTGAAGTGTGTGGCGATTTTGTAGAAAAATAATTCTGCAGCTTTGAAAATAAATGATATAAGTATATTTCTTTTTTGATTCATTAAAATATTTTTTCTGTTCATTTTCTATTCAAGTGAAGGCAAAATTTATCAGCCCTCTTTTGTATTGAGTTGTATTAAGCAGATGGACTTCCCTCAATAAGTTCATTCATTCTTCTTGATTTGTGAAGACAGAGCATAGGTGCGAATCCGACATCAGCCACAAGAGTCTGGAGACAAGTCTCCAGCAGCAGCAACGGGCAGATCCAAGAATGACAAGATGAAAGTTGACCAGAACATGGACGCCACTCAAGGTCTCCATCTTTCCTGGCCTCCAGACCCACCAAGAAGTTCAGCCCACAGAACTACTGGATCACAGGGTCTTCCCTGCAAACTTAAGGCCAGTTATGCCCTTGAGCCTCACATCTCTTCCTTGTTCAAGTAAAACACAAGCTTCTTCAGTTATCTTATTTTTCTTGTACTTTTATATTCATGCTATTCTGCTCTTCTTCTGCCATGCCCAGCCTCCCTCCTTCCCCACCCCCTATATCTCTCCTCTTTGTAAAGTCAAGCTCTGTGGTAAGCAAATTCTCATCCTTTGTCTCCTCCCAGATATCTCTTGAACTGGCATGCTCAGTTATTGCCACAAGAAAGCTTCCCTTGACCCATCAGGTCAGGTCAGGTTCTCATGTTTTATATATAGTTACACTGCCCATTAAGAGATTTTCTTATTACACTTGTTACCAAAATAGCTACTTTGGTCATCATTGGGCTTAATAAATGATTCCCCTAGACTGTAAATCCATAAGAGCAGGAACTGTACGTTTCTCATTGATCATTGTGTCATCACCCAGTACAGTGGCTTCAGAAAGCACAGGTGAATGGAGCATTGTCTCTTTTCTTATATTAAACACATTTTAAAGTGTTCTATTTTTCTTTCTGTATTTTAGAAAATTTGGCTTTTATTTTCTAAGGACCTGGTTGCTCAGCAAACCATGCGGGGTGGCGGGTGGGTGCCATAAGATACTCATTCTCTTGAAAACTCAGAGGCCAGTGGACTTCTCTTTGCAGATCGGCCTCCAAACCATCACTCATCCACCCCATGTAAAAATCACCATTCCTTTGAAACTCTTGTCATCCATCCACACTGCCCTTCTAAACCCCTCCCAGCCATAGTCATTGGACTTCTTAGTCATTGGCTCGTAGTCATTGAACCCTCTAGCACCTGATGTGCATTGTCTTCCCCTGTAGCCCAACAGCCTCATTCAGTAATTTTAGAACTTCTATATTTATTTACTCAGCAGGGTCTAACACCTCAAAGGAGAAAGATAGAGCAGATCGGCAGAGGCTCCATGAAGTACCCAACACCTCAGGCTCACTCAAACTTGACCTCCCCTTCTTGACCAAGGGCTGTCTTCCCTCCAATTCAGCCAACACCACCCATGGCCTCCCTGGACATTCTTATCACCTGGAACTGTTCTGTCACTGAAACCTTAGGCCCTAATCTTCCTCGATCCATTCTGTGCTTCTGGTCTGCTCACTTTCTGACCTTTACACTCTTTCTTCTTCAGTCCCATCAGCATATCCAATCTCTTGCACCATCATTGCAGAAGAAACTCATTTTATTTTTTTATTTGTTTTATTTATTGTCTGTCACTTCATGGGAGCTCTGTAGTCAGACACCATCAATTTAAATTAAGATAAGATGACTTAATAGCTGTATGACTAGAAACAAATTATTTGACCTCTCTAAGCTATTTCTTCATCTGAAGATGGAGACAACAATATTATCTATTCCGAAGAATTATTGATGACTAAATGAAATGACACTGTATGTAAAGAAATTTGCAGAATGACTAACAAGTAAAGTGTGTTGTTACTGGTCATGATGGTGGTGGTAGTCAGTTTCTCACCAATACCCTCTAGGACCTCATTTCTTCTCATACTTAATGCAGCCTGCACTCTCACATTTCAAGGCTTTGCTTCAACAAATATCTCCTCTCTCAGCTATGAGCTCTTTGCTGCTCCTGTGCATATAACATGGTCCAATCTTTCCCAAATTAGACAAACAATAAAAACCCTTACTCAATTCTATGTCTCCTTTATCTTTCTTCATTATTTCTGAAACCAAATTCTTGATTTTGTTTTTGTCTTAGTTATTCTATTGAAATTGCTTTAACTGACATCACCACCCTCTTTCCTGGAAGAGTCAGCCTTTCCTTAGCCATAAAACAGCTCCAGGTATCAGCATCTCCCAGGGAAATGGACTCTACTCTTCTTACATCCACAATGAAGACAATCTGCTCCTAAGTGGTGGTGCCTCTTTCAATGGGGAAACCTAGAAATGGCTAACATCTTTTTAAAAAGACAGATTCTCTCGCTCTCTCTCTCTCTCACACACACACACACACACACACACACACACACACCTTTTTACCCAGTCCTGCCAGGATATCTCTGATATTTACTTCAACTCAACTAGCTGTTTCCTTATGTGTGTGTGTGTGCATGCGTGTGTGCATGCATGCGTATCTGCATGTGTGCATGCATGCGTGCATGTGTGTGTGCGTGTGCACGTGTGTGTGTGCGTGTGCGTGTGTGTTATAGGACGTGGGAAGGAAGGCAAAGATGGAAATCCAGCCTGCTGTAGTCAGGCTGCTCTCCGTTGCCCTTAAGGATGGCATGACCATCTCACAGATCGAAGTCTTACTCAGCCCCTCTTGACATTTTTCCCAGACACCCTGGCCTGCGCTTATCTTTCTTTAAGATCAGGGCAAAAAAAAGAGGTACCTAGATCAGAAGCTGACTGCTGTGCATTGCGTTTATTATTTTGTGCCCAGATAGACAGTGAGCCCTTTGAGTAAAAGACCATGCTCTGTCTTTTCACCCTGTCATGTCCAGCACTCTGTGCCGAACACAGTAGGAATTTAATTATCATTTGTTGATAGATTAATTGCATCCTTACCCAGTCCTGTTGTAAAAGCAGAAGCTTGTCTCTCTGAGGCCTCACCCTCCTGCTTTAGAGATACTCCCAGCTAGAATGTGAGAGAGCAGGCCAGGAGCCTGAGCCCTTGGGAACACCCACAAACCTCCCCACTGTCACAGTCAAAGCTAGAGGACAGAATGTGCCCTTTCTCTTCCCCCTGATCGATGCACCCTGACCTTCACCCACCCCCTGCTCCATCTCGCGTGGTCTCTGCTTCTCTGAGCTGAGGTGCAAATACCTTCCCCCACTGTGTCCAGACCCCGTGGCTTCTGCATTCAGTCAATAGTTCTTCTCTTTTACCTCACGAGCCTAGAGCAGCGGTCCCCAACCTTTGTGACACCAGGGACTGGTTTCGGTGGAAGACCATTTTTCCACGGATTAGAGTAGGGGATGCTCATGTGCAGTTCCAAGTAGGGTTCTGGCTCTGTGAGGATTGATGCCACTGTTAATCTGACAGGAGGTGGAGTTCAAGCAGTAATGCAAGTGACGGAGAGCAGCTGTAAATACAGATTAAACTTTGCTCGCAGGTCCATGACTCTCACCTCCTGCTATGCGGCCTGATTCCTAACAGGCCACTGACAGGTACGGGTCCATGGCCCGGGGGTTGGGGACTTCTGTTCTGGAGAGCAAGGATGTGGTGGTAGAAACATTGCTTCACTTGGCACAAAGGAAAGATCTTGGATCAGAGATCAGGAGACCCAGGACCTGGCCCTGGGCCTAATACCAGACTCAGAGACTTGTACCCTGACCCCTACGATGAACAGTTTCTGGAATTGCCTTGAGCTGTGGGAACTGGATCTGACCTAAAGCCCGCCTCTCTGTTGATCACAAGGTTTCTGAGATTCTTACAAGTCTTGCAAATCTTTCAGATCCCTGGCTCGCTTCTGGAGATTTGGGTCCAGTGGGCTGGGGTGGAACCTGGGATTTGTGTAGGTAACAAAGGTGTCAGGAAAGTTCGGAAACATTGGTTTAGATGACTCCGAAGTCTCACCCTGCCCTGACGGGGTCCTGCTCAGGTGTTCTAAAACAGGTCTTCCAAACAGCAGTCACAGTTTTTGCCGTATTTGAATAGCCTGTGGTCTTCATTGCTTCATGTTTTTCTTTAAATTATCCTGCATTAGAAAAAAACTTCTTTACCTTATTATCTGCAGAATCACTGCTTTGAGGTGCTATTTCCCCCTCACACACATTATTATGAATATATACTTCAAATTTAAAATGTTTATTCCCATACCAACAAAAATCATGTGAAACATCACCTTACCAAGATACACATTACACAAGAGTTTAAAAAAATTTTATAACTATTTTAAGAACAGCTAATTTAGTTGGTCTCCCCTAAATGGACATTTAAACCCTTTTCATCCTGCAATCAGAATACTGCAGCCCAGGTCCTTGGGCTGGGCTGGGGGCCTGCTGAGGAGGGACAAAGTCTGAGCAGTTCCAGAAGCTTTGTGCTGTGTTCTAAGGATGCTTATCTTTGGAATTAAATTGCTGAGTGTGAGTGAGGCTGGCACAGTAAAGCTCTGTTTAATCCCAACCCCGAGCCGAGTTCTGGTGGTGTTACTTTGTGAAATGGGAATGCACACCACTGCATTATGCAGCAGTGCTCTTGGAATCGTTGCATCCCTGCCTCCTTCCCATGTCTCTCTGTCTCTCTCTCTGTCTCTGTTTCTGTCTCTCAAACACACATGCGCACACACCTGTTTTTAGAAGGAATCCCAGTGAAGGTGAGCGTGATACCTTAAAAGCCATGCTTTATCTTTGCTCCCCATCAGGCTCACTGAAAGGGCTGCTGTCTGGCTAGGAGTTCTCCAGGAATCTGTTTTCTTTGTGGCAGCTGCTGAACCTAATGAATCAAGCCAATAAACCATTCTGACAGCATCTGCTTCTTTTATGCTTCCCTCTCTCCAATCCCAGCCTCAATCTAAAAGCCTCAGACACCACCCCCTCCAGCCTCCACGCTAAAGGCAGACAGTTTCTGTAACTTGTTAATGGTGCCATTCTTCAGCAAATCAGAAGGACTTGGCTGGGGCCCAGAGGCCGGGGGTAGAAATCAAGTTCTGCTTTCCAATGGGCAATTAACGAAGGGCTTCACAGAACTGGGACACTCCCTCCCAGCGGGGTGCAGGGTGTCTGGCAGGGCCGGTGGCCCCCAGATAGGTCCTCCTAGTGTTTGTCACCACCTCCAACATTCAACCATTTGCTCTCTTGAGCCTTGTTTTAGTACCCAGTGTTTTCTATCCAAAACTCGATCCCCACTAAGCATAATGCCAGGTGCATGGTAGATGGTCAAGTAATAGGTATTGGCCATGAGGTAGGTTGACCAGATGTACCATTTTAAATGGGACAGAAAACAATGGTCCTGGCCCGTTTCAAACAGTGTGTCTGGTCAGCCTGGTCTCACTGGGCTAAATTCAAGGTGTCAGTAGGCCGACCAGACGTGCCCTGTGAAAAGAGACAGGACCGTTGTTTTCTGTCCCATTTAAAACATATTTAAATCTTGTGTGGGCTTGATGCATAAAGTCAACCCAGAGGGCAAGGAAGCTGCTGGAGCTCCTTTGCCTGTGTCAAGACTGTCAGAACTATTTTTACAGGAAAAATTGGCTCCGGCTGTTACTAAGTTATTAAAACCATAGAGAGCCTGATGTGTGTTCATTGACATGGGCTTCCATCAGCATTTCCCCTTATATATAACACTCTGATATAGCAGATGACAAAACAATAACACCCGCCAAGGTAAGGACTTTTTTATGTCTTGTTTTCATCTGGACATTTATGGGGGAGAGGGGTTCTGAAACTGAGCAGAGTCCACCCCGGCTATCACCATTATACTCATCATAAAGTAGTTATGCCAAGATCATGTTTCTGGACCCTGAGTAGTCACTAGACTTGGAGTAGGCACAGTTTGCACTTGAACTAGTGACCTGATACCCAGAGGAAAGTAAGTTGAGAGTAAGCTGGAAGGCAACCATCAATGTGCCACTTGGAAGTTTGTAAACATACAGGTGGAATGAACAAAGGCTTGGAAAGAGTGTGACCCATCAGTCCCTAGGATTGGTAGGGAACACAGAAAAACATGTAAGATCACATTGAGAGGTATTTGTGTGGGGTTCACATCCTAGCGTTAAATGTACCTGGACAAGAAGGTAGATTTCAGAGGCTCAGCTGCTCAGCCACCGTGGTTAGACTACACAGGTTGTGCCAGGTGGGGGTGGGTAGCTGCTCCAGTGACACAGCTGGGCACCTGGGCAGAGCTAGCGAGACTTTCTGTAGCATCTTAAGGACCATGAGCACACTAGGCAAGGACCTCAGGAGCACCCAGACTGAATCAACCCACTCAACTAGTATTTCCAACTTCAGAGGTGAGCAAGGGTTTCTGACAGTCTGAACTCAGAGAGGCCTCAGTCTTGGTGCTCAGTTTGAACTGAGAACTACAAGGACATGTATTGGCTTGCTAGTACTGCCATAATAAAACACCACAGGCTAGGGAGCTTACACAACAGCCATGTATGTCCTTACAGTTTTGGAGTCTAGAAATTCTAGAAGGTGTTGGCAGACTCGAGTTCTTCTGGGGTCTCTTTTCTTGGCTTGTAGATGTCCGCCTTCTCATCGTGTCCTCACGTGACCTTTCCTCTGCGTGTATGCATCCCTCACCTCTCTCTTGTGTCCTCTTCTTACAAGGACACCAGTCACATTGGATTAGGGCCACCCTAATGATCTTGTTTTAAATTAATTGCCTCTTAAAAGTCTCTATCTCCAAATGCAGCCACATTTGGAAGTATGGGGGTTGGGGCTTCCACATACGAATTTTGGTGGGAGGCATAATGCAGTCCATAACAGTAGGAAAAACCACGAAGAATATCAGGTGCACAGTTATTTTTCTCCTGGACGTGTCGTCAGTGTCCCGCCTCTCCCTATGGAGCACCTTGCCTGGATTGCAGAGCAATCCTGCTTTTGTCTCCTAATTGCCCACCCTAGACTTTCCCTTGACTCACATCCTTCCTCACGATTTGGGGAAAGCTCCAAACAGTCTCCCTGACTCGCAGCAGGAAAACACAGTGCAGCATAAATATCGTGTATAGTTAGCATGACAAGTAAATATTTCATCGAAAGTAAGGTAAATAATGTATATATTTGAAATGCCAGTGTAAATATTTTATAGGCTGCACTACAACTGACAAGTGTGGAATCTGATAATGCTTGGAGCTCCACACAGGAGGTATGGCAGGCAGAACCAAGGTCAAAGGAAATCAGAACAAGACAGCTTGGTTAGGAAGCATCAGAAAACATGTCTTTTAAACCCTCTGCCTGGCCACTGCTTTAAACAAACAACCCATTCTTAAACGAACTATCGGCAGCAACTCAACACAAACTCCTCTAAGCCCCAGAGGCCACCAGAGAGAGAACAGAACTAGGTCAAAAGCAGTGTGGCAAAGTCTACATGACTGGCTAAAGTTCTATTTATTTATTTGTTTATTGTCTGTCTCACCTACAGAATGTAAGTTCCAGCAACGATGATTCTGTGGGTGTGCCTGTGACTACATCCCCAGTGACTGACACCACAGACATGTACTAGGCAGTCAATGACTATTTCTTAAAAGAAAAGGTGAGATTTGATATGATATTGAATACAGGTTCCACTACATGAGTCTCAAAAAACTGCAATCTCAGCCTCACCTTGAAAGGGTCAACATTTTTAATCCATAAGTCATGCACCCCTTGAATGTGAGTTTACTCGTGTTGATTATACAAACTTGAGGGTGGGCTGATAAATTTTGCCTCCAGCGTAATATTAGTATATTTTTGTTGTTACACTAGACTTATAAAGGGTTCTGTGTAGTCACAGGGTATGTCCCCTCTGTCATTCTTGACTGTACACACAAAGATGCATTTCTCACCCAGTGCACAATGAAATGGAAGTGCTCAGACATTCGGTTCAAATAGCATGCTGTTATTGAATTCTGGGAAAAGTTCCTCCAATTGAAATTCACAGACGAATACAAACCGTTCACAGTGATCAGAGTGTTGATGTGACGACAGTGAGCTGCTGGGTGAGGCGGTTCATCTGTGATGAAGAGGTGAAGTCTGTGCTGGGGAAATGGTTTTAAACACAAAATAGCGATTTTGTTAAGGGCGGATTTCAAAAACTAGTGCCGTGTTGGCAAAGGTGCATTGAAGTGTGTGGTGATTTTGTCGAAAAAATAATTATGCAGCTTTGAAAGTAAATGATGCAGGTATGGATTTCTTTATTTCATTCAAAGCTCTTTTCCCGTTCATTTTCTATTTAAGGGGACACAAAATTTATCAGCCCAGCCTTGTAGCTGAAATTGGTGGTGTTGCTGTTTACGTGGAATCAGAAGAAGGCATGTTGGACCTTTGACCCCAGGGAGGACGCCACTGTCTTGGAGAGTAGTCCAGGAGCCTTGGAGCAGTGAGAGGCATGACACAGAGAGGGACAGAGGAAAAGAAAAGGCTGAGAAGGTGGGAGGGAACTGGGAAGATACTAGAAGATCTTTATTGCTTTCCCAGGCTAGCCTCTTTATAAGCAAAACCATGAACAAATGTTTTAAGATTAAATATAACAAACCGTGAATTGTGACAGCCTAGTTACTCAGAATTTTCACTCCATTCACAATGAACCAGTGACATAGTACTTACCATGTCCCAGGTGCTGTTCACACACTGCTTTATATATATTACTTCATTTCATTCTTAGAACAATCCATGAGTAGTATAACAGAAAGTAGAGGTGAAATAGAAATTCAGATGATGTGACTAAATTATCTACAAACTTTAATGAACCATTCTCCTCTTAGCTGGGAGTATCAAACTTTGGTGGCGATATATAAAAACATGATCCTCCCTCTAGACACTGCCTCTTCCTGTGTGTGTGTGTGTGTGTGTGTGTGTGTGTGTGTGTGTGCACGTGCACCTATGTGTGCAGGTCCAGAATCTAAGCAAGGTAGAGTATCTGCCAGGTAAATGGAATCCACTTGGAACACTTCTCAGCTCTCACAGACTCACAGAGCTTCCGTCCAACATGTCTCCCTGACGGGCAGAGGGAATAGTTCCAAGGAGCCACCATCATGTGGCTGTCCCTCAACTCATTACGTGCACATGCAGCCACATGATGCCCTGTGTCCCACACAGTAGTAGATCTGTTGTGAGTCTTTAGAACATGGTGAATATTAACCACATTAATTGGAAAAGTGTGGGGTAGAAAAGGCACAAAAAACAAAAAATAGAGAAAATGAAAATCCTATTTTTCCCTTCTGAAATTACTGTTGAAACAGCATAAGGCAACCAAGCAATCAGTCTCAGGCTTTTTAAAGGTTGTATTCTCTTCTCAATTTAAAGTCAAAGCCATAAATGCCCTGTGCCAGAGCAGCAACAGAGACAAGCGTTGCCTTATATTGTATCCAACCGACACAACTTTCTTCCCACATCCTGCCCAGTGATGTTCTGAGATAGTTATGGAATGCTATTCAAACCGCAGTGTGCCTATAACACAAGTCACATTGCCATCAGGAGTGTACCCACCCCCACGCCACTTCACTGTGGCTCCAAAGGGCTATAAATGAGGCCACGAATGAGCTAGACGTCTCACAAGATAGGAGGGAGGCACACCGTAGAACGGTGTTTAATTCTTGATGCCAGAGGAGATGGCACTTCCAGAAGCCTGAGATTATGCATCGGGCCTTTCTCCAAGGACAGGTCTTGGGGAGAGGACACACTGCATGTTGCTCTTCTTGGCTGTGACCAGGTCCTCAAGTTTTTGCTACTGAGTCAGGGAAAATGGCACACATTTTCTCCACTCTCCACATTTATAGCAACAGCCTGGACTGGGCACAACATTGCCTGGATGACAACTGAAATCATTCATTCTTGAGAGGTTCTATCTCAGGTAAGCCCAGGCACCTACCTGAACATTCTATATCACTGCCAGGTGAACACACAGTCTAGAGCTATAACAGAACTGGGTTTATTAATATCCCAAGTCCAAGAAACACTGACTTCATTTCACTGAACTCCATGTGTAGACCGGTACATTTTAGTGACACTTTTAATACCATGGAAATGAACACAAACTATTTGTTTATTTCTTTTTTTGTCTTATTTCTTGTTTTACCATATTTTGGTTGGATTTGTATAATTTGTTTGTGTCACCTTATTAGGCAGAAAATTCAAGGAACACAAAGATTCCCTTTAGTTTAGTTTGGATAATGAACATTAAAGAGTGACTACTGTTTGCTAGTCTTATGTTGCCTCTATTGAATAAAACATCCATTCATCACTTACTGTGTGATAAATATTAGAGATAGTACATAACTAAGAAGAAATAGAAACAAGGACAAGAGGTTCTCAACTTAGACAGAGGGTGGAAACGTCACCTAGAAAAGGTGACACTGAGGTTAGAGTTGATTGAGTTTCTGAATTTGTATTTTTAAGATACCACCTCTTATAGACAATTCAGAAAAACCCAGATCCGGAGCTGGGTTCAAATGACAGCTCTGCCTGGTACTGTTTGTATTGGTCAAGGTAAGCTAACTGCTGTAACAAATAGCCCCCACATCTCAAAGGCTTAATGTAGCAAATGCTATTTCTTGCTCATAACATAGTCGAGTGCAAATCAGTGGGGTTCTGTTCTGCGTGGATATTCATGCTTCTTACATGGCTCTTCCTATTCCAGGGTCTCATCTTCCTTGGCAGTCAGTTGTGAAGGGGAATAGGAGAGATGGTGGAGAAGGCACACTTGCTTTTAAGCTGTCTCAGGCCAGAAGTGACCCACATCACTTCTGCTTACTTTCCAATGGAGAGAACAAGACATATGGCCTGCCTAGATGAAGGGCAACCGGGAAGTGTCGTCTAGCTGTGGGCCCAGGAGGAGGCTGGGGGTGAGTATTAGAAATCTCTGCACCACAATCAATGTCTCATCACTCAACTCTCCAAACTGTAGTGGATCCTGGACACTGTGGCTAAGAACACAGCTTCCCACTTCTGGATAAAGCAAAGACTTATATCAGGGATGTTAATTCTTTTGGCTTCCTTGGGCCACATTGGAAAAATAATTGTCGTGGGCCACACGTAAAATACATTAACACTAAAGATAGCTGATGAGCTAAAAAGAAAAGAAAAGAAAAGAAAAGTCAGTGCATAATTTTCATAATGTTTGCGAATCTGTGTTGGGCTGCATTCAAAGCCATCCTGGGCAGCATGTGGCCCACAGGCCATGGGTTGGACACGCTTGACTTCTATCTTGGAGACCTGCATGCTTCTTTTCTACCTGGAAACATTTCAATCATCAGCTGTCACAGTCACATCAGTCAACTGGTCAATAAACATATCCCCCGACCTTGTACTGGTCTGAGAACACAGCTATTGTAGCCGTCCTGACTGAGACTGATACACATGACATCTTCAGAAGAGACTCTCGTACATGGCATGTTTTGTGTATTCTAAGAAATCCTTAATATACACAAACGTTACTCTAGGGGTTTTTGAGAAATCCTTTATATTTTATGCATATTATAAGAAGAGAGTATCAAGTATTTATCACTTTCTTTAAGCAGATTAATCTATGATTTTCTCCAACCTTTGGATCTCATGTGCTGTCTTAGAGCACTGAAATGTTACTCTTTTTCATGCCGGGAGATAACAAAAGGCCAGGTCATGAGAAATGACCTTGCCCTGCTGTTTTCTTCCAGAATGTGAGGTCGTCCAATATAAAATACTCCAGATACATTTCCTGGTACAACATGCCTTGAAAATTATATGCTTTCAACTCAAAGCATAATTGGATACAAGAAACTGATGTTCATGCTGTTTTATAACATGTTTCTCATAGCCTGTGGCCTTTCGTCCCATCCCTCCCCCATTCCTGACTGCACAACTGTTTCAGAAAAGCGATTAAACCTCAAAAGAATCTGAGTGTAATCTCTGAGCGGCCTCGGATTTGTCAGGAAAACCCTGTCTCCACAGCAGGCTGGAGACTGTTACCCTGCACCACATTCGTCACTGAATCCCAACTGGCAGTGTTTTTACAGACAGGCGGGACAAAAAAAGGCAAAGATAAAATTTATGGATGTCCCAGAGTCCTCGCTGTAATCTGACAAGGTTAGTCTTTGGTGTTAATGGTGTGGAAGCTACAGCCTGCCCCTTTGGAAACTGAAAACTGGGGCCGTTTAAAAGAAATCAAAGAGCGAATATCAAACAAGCAATACCTCTTCCATCATCTCTTCTGTTGTCTATGTAATCCTCCATACTTTAGTCTGAGAGATCACTTGAGATTCTGGGGGCCTTTCAGGAGATTATCTGTATCAGTTAAGGCTTTGAAGTAAGGACTGCTGGCATCTCATTACTGACAGAGATCAAAACCCGAAGCTGGAGTGCAGTTCCCGGCCTGTAGGGCTTCATTCACACATCACAGGAGCACTAAATTATCAAAGTCCACCACAATCTTTACTCGCTACCTGCGTGGCCACAAATAGCCCTTGCTGCTGCCTTTCTCATCCTTGTTTTGGCGTTTCTTTCAGCTTGCCCCAATTCCCTCTGCTGTTCCTAAATTGAGGAAGTTCTCCAAGGTTGTAATGGCCATCCTCTTCTAAATTCGGAATGTATTTTCAACACTTTTGAGGGGGAAAAAAAAGGACCTCTATGGGGTTGACTAGTGTAAGTGAAAAATGGGCTTTTGATGGAAAAATGTTTTAGCAACAGGTCTCTTGGTGGGTTACGGGTGCCATGGTGGGTTTATCCATAGAATGAAATTGTTTCACTTATGGTCTGAACTTGGCATTGAATGGACCCAAAGAGTACATACGATTGAACGCGTGGTGTTTGTGAATCTAGACTGTGAATTAGCAGTCTCCTACCTCCAATGCTGTGTCATGGTAAGAAGTTATCTGGGAAGGTACGAAAAGATAGGTAGGAACTCTCAGCATCTGTTCAGATTACTGCTTAGATTTCCCAGAAAAACGTCCTACCTCCAGGCTCAGGTTATCAGGAAAAGGTGCTGTAGGCCATCGTGAGAAGTCTTTATCTCCACTAGGTTTTCTTTGCTTGTCCTCTCTGCCTGTGCCTGCTCTTTTTTTGCAAAACAGCAATATTATTGCTTTTGTACTTGGGTCAAATTCAACAAAATGCCCACCTTGAATTGATCCATTTACTTCCTCAAATCTCATACCTCTATTGTGGGGTGAATCCTGTCCCCCTCTTCTGCAGGCTGTTGGAGAAAGTCACATAACTATAGATTCACAATTTCCAACATTACTTAGGTTTTCAATCCTTCTGTGCTTCTTCAGTCAGCTGTCTGCATTTCTCCACTTATAAAAACTTACCTTTCTCTTTAAGGTCCCATCCACCACTCTCCCAGCATTCTGAGCTAATTAACTTGTTTTCTAATCGTGGGGAAAACAGAAGCCACTGGGCAGGAACTCCCCCCAGTTCTAACTCACTCCACTCTCCCACCTGTAAATCTCTCCACGCTCTGCCCGTCCTTTCCCTTCTCTCCAGTCCAAATAGTACAGATGTCTTTCCCCTTGACTATGGCCAAGGCCACTCTACCTGCTTAAGGCTTCATCCCTTTCCCACCCCTTAAGAGCCTCGGCCCATCTTTTCTCTTCCTCCTGTATTTTCAGCATCTCCCATTCAAATGGTCCTTTCTCATTTGCATTTATACCTGAAAAGCAAATGAAAAATCTCATCTTTGAATTCCATGTTTGCTTTAGCCACTGCCTTTTGACTCTGATTTTCTTCTCAGTGAAGATGCTTATGGAATTGTCTGAGCTGCAGGAAAGATAATTCTTTCCTTATCCTCCATTTGCTCATCATCCTATCGCAGTTTTCTGCTGTCACCGTCATCAAAACTCTTCTCTCCAAGGATAGTGGTGACTGTCCCACCATCAAATCCAATGACACTTCAGCTTTTGGCTGACTTGTTCTTTTCTTGGCATTCAACATAATCAATAGTCCTTTCTTTCTTTGGCTTTCTTGGATGCCAAGCTTTCTTCATTTTTCTTTTATCTCTCTGGGTGTCCTGCAGAGCAGTTGCCTACCACATAGTAGGTGCTTTATGAATGTTTGAATGAAGACATTTATATCCTCTTAATTTCTAGTTCCCATTCTTTTCTTTGGCCTTTTTTCATTCTCCCTTGTGCCAGAGATCATCAGCTCCCCGATCTCTGGCAGGAAATGTGAGGGGTTATGGGTCCTTAAACTGCCTTGCATGACGTGTTAACCCAATGGTCTGAATAGTTACGGGAAGTCTACCCAAGGGAAATAGAGCCCTGGCCCAGGAGCTAATCTATAATCATGGAACCACCTAGAAGGAAAAGGAGCCATTGAAAGCAGATGCATGAACTGGCTCGTAATCTTTCAAGAAGAAAGAAGGCAGTTTGTCAACATGTTATAAACTCCTCAGAACGAGGGGCAATATGTATCTTTTTTCTTTGAAGTTTCTAAAAATATTATTTGTTATTTCTGAATTATTTTTAATGGCTGAAAACTCCTCCACATGTGACTCTATCTGGCAATTATAAAATATAATTTCAAGCCCAGTTTTTGGAAAATTTTGTTAATTGAATGTCTGGATGTCTCTGGCAAAATGGAGGCAGGCGAGAAGTGATGTAGAACTCTACCTCTGTTCTGTGTCTTAATTCTGGCATTTGGGTAGCACTGCCATTGCCGATGGTCCATTTGCAAATAAATAAACTAAAAATACAATCAAATTATTAAGGGCCTACTTTGTGCCAAGAACCATGCTGGGTGCTTTATATCAGTCCAATTTTCATAACTATAAGGTAGATATTATTATACCCATGTCACAAATGACAGAACGGGGGTAAGGGAGGCTCCTTACACACGCCCGTGTAGTTAGCAAGTCAGGGAGCCGGGATTTCAGCCAGCTCTGTTGGCCCCACGATCATTCCATAGCCTCACAAGGTCTCCATATGCTACTTTCATGGCGGTCAGCCCTGACCATCATGCCGATGAACCCACCAGGTACAATATGCAGGTACTAAAGTAGCATAGGTGTTATCTTCTGCATTCACCTGTTCATTTCTGTGGACGATGCAATTGAAAGTGTAAACAAAGGAAGAGGAAGACAAGAATAGTGTCTCATTGTAGATCTTCAGGGGTCATTCAACAAACCCATTCATTGGACAAGGCATTTTCCTAGGTACTTGGGAGATTTCAAAAATGAATAAAATCCTATTCCTCCCCTCAGGGAGCTTATAATTCCACAGAAGAGATAGGCAAGTGTCTGGAATCACAAAATTATGAGGAAGGATGTGATGTACACCCAAGATAAGTCCAAAAGGCTCTGCAGATGAATAGAGCAAATGGAGTTAGGAAGCTGGGGGTCAGGGTCACATCATGAAGAACGGACACTGCCAGGAATATAGGACATTTGCTGTGCTTGGGAGGAAGGCAAACCCACGTAGGAGCAAAACCATAGGAAGAGAGAGTGGGGCAGGGACAAAAGAATGCTGAGTATGAAGTGAAGTTATGTTTTGCAATATTCCTAAGTTATTTCTTTTCTCTTTCTTCCTTTCTGTTGTTGGGAAAAGAGAATCATGAAGGAAAGCAGGAGAGAGAGAACACAAACACGAAGATCAGACTCGGAGTAAATCTGGTCACAGAAGTTGTCTGGCCTGGATGGGAGATGCCACAGCCCCTCCAGGGCGTAACTGCCCCTGGGACAGGGCTCTCAACAGGAAATGGAGCCTGATTTAAGGAGTTCTCAAGCCAGATTTCAGTTGAGATTGCCCCGAGGGTGCCTGAAGAAACAGGAGCAAAAGGAGATAATAAACAGAATGGCTTGGCATGTTTTACTGTCCCTTCTCCTGTCACTGAGCTGAACAGACAGGCCATTCCGTCCCAGTGTACACACTCACCTAGGGCCTAGCAGGGGAGGGGATGCTTATGAGACTGATTGGATCGGAAGTGTATGCAGCTTCTACTGTGAGGTTGTCGGGACAATGTGGGGGTGGGGGTGGGGGACAGGGACAACAAACACACATCCGGAGCACGTGCTGAAGCATGCAGAGCACCCAAAATATCCACACTGATTGTTGACCCAGACAAAGTGCGTGCCCCTGTGTCTCCGGACAGGCCTGTTTTGGCTACCTGCAGGGGTGTCTTGGAGATGGGGCCCCAGATGTGCAGAGACACTGACAGCAGGAGGAGCGAACACGTTTGCCACGTTTGGACTTCATGTGAAGGTTCTAGGATTAGTGGGAAAATACTTAAGCGGGAGAAGAGGGGGATTCCTTCATTGGCTACACATAAACTGAAGGATGTCTGACTGAGGGAGGGCCCACTTTTGTCTCTGCTATGGAGGGCTTTGAAGGGAAAGGCAGAGGGACAAGTGACAGCTGATGCTTTCATTGGCTCAAAATTGGGCCCAGTGATAACGGACACGTTCTAAAACTGTCCTTTTGTTCTCTGGTTCTTTCCCCAAAGACAGTGCTGTCATCTGTTTGTGTGTCAGATATGGATCACTCTGGGAGGCTCTTATGGCCCAACTTGGTTATTTATGCCCAATGCTCCTCTCTGGGGGAAAGACGACTTCTGTCAAACTGCGAACTGCCTTATAAACAAGGCGGGTCTCCGCATACAGAATCAGAACCTCAAAGCCTCCGCTCAGATTGTGCTCACACTAATGTGGAGGGCATTTGGATCACAGTCCAGTCTCATGTGGAGTTTCTGGCACAGTCTCGGTCCTTCCAGCTTCCCTGAGCTGCCTCCAGGCTCAGCTCTGGTCACAAGTCCCAGATGGAGCACTGGCGCCCGTCCCCACCCCTCCGGGTCTCCTGGAGAGTCCAAATTAGACTGACCAGACATCCCATTTTTGATGGGACAGAAAAACAACAGTGCTGTCCCATTTCAAATGGTCCTTAACGGTCTCACTGGGCTAAACTCAAGGTGTCAGTAGGCTGCTCATATGTACCATTAGAAATGGGACAGGACCATTGTTTTCTATCCTGTTTAAAATGGTGCATTTGGTCAGCCTAGTGTGAGTCAATGCCTTTGAAGGGGTCAAGGATTTCACGTGTGAGGGAGACAAAAACAGGTTGTTGGATGGGAGAAGAAGGGAGGGTGAATATATTTTTCACCCCAAAGTCATGGCCATGGTCAGAGGAGTCAACTTGTTCCAAGAAAGATGCCCTTGGTCAGACTCAATTAATACAAGTATAACCCTTGGTATTTCAGGATTCTCAAAGGCTAAAAAATATTTGCATGCAGAAAGTACACATACACATTGTGCTAGGGCGTAAAAATTCTTCCACTTCAAAATGTATGTGTATATGTGTGAAACGACGAGACTGATGTTGGGTTAATTTCTGAACCGTATATTATCATTCATTCAATAACTAGTTATTGAGTATCTACTTAATTCTGTGCCAGGAGGACACAACTGTGAATAAAAAATTCTTCACTCATAGAGGCAAGAGAAGAGAATAAACAAATAATCAATTATGATCATTTGTATAGCATTCTGTGGAGAAAACTAAACCAGAGTGAACTGTAGAGAGTTCCATGGGCAGGAGAGGGCTTACAGTTTTACACAGAATGGTGCCTCAGAGAGAAGGTGGCATTTGACAAAAAACTAATGGGGTCAAGGACTCCCACTACGCAGCTCTTGGAGGATAGAGCGTTCCAGATGGTCATTCATAAAAAAATACATTTTAAAATACCCAAGAAATTCCAAGTTTTTCATCAGTGGCCCTCAGTTTAAAGATGTCATCTACATCTTTGAGGCCACAGTTATTTTGTGGAACACAGTGACAGAGAGGTCAGCCTCACCTTGGGCAGCAAAACAGATCCTTTCTCAGGGAGGAACCTGGAAGCTTCTGAATGGTCAGCGGCACAAAAGAGCAATTATATATCCTCCAGCAAAATCACAAACACATCAAACAACCCAATTAAATGATGGTGGTAGGGAAGAGGCCCCCTTCAAATGGTCAGTTTTTAGATTCTATTGTTTTCTCCTTTCATCCAATTTTCAGTAACATTCAATTCAATTCAGACACAAGGTATTATTAAATATGTGCACAACTGGCTCCTGGTATCACAGCCAAGGGGAAGTATTGTTCTCTAAGACAATGAAATGCAAAACATGAAAGAACACGTGAGTAGCCCAGGTCTTATCTATAAGGAGAGGCCAACAGAATGAACTTCAGAGAGTGACCTTTGTAGTTAGTCAGAATGAACAGATCTTATCCTACAAAAATATATGGAATTTGGTCTCTCTTTGGATTTCATCATCACATGAGAGGGGGACACAATGGCTCCTTTCTGCTACCGAGGTCCCATAGCACCTAGCATAAGAGAAACACCATGGCTTTTTTCAGATGTCTTTAATATTCATTTCTCTGCACGTATCCTGACAACCATCAACCATGTAGATACTAGCACCACCCCTACCCACCACCTACCCAATGTTAGTGATACACACAGAGTGCCCTGATGTAAAAACTAATGTGATCAGCATTCATGGCAGCTAAAAACTCACAGAAAAGACTTTTTCTAGCAGAGGCAGTGGAGCAATCTAGCCTGAGGTTGCAGAGATTATTAGGGACGTTTTATGTGAGGAACTGTGAGGGGTGACAGCGGAAGGAGATTTGTGAGAAGGACCAGTCCATGGGGTCTCAAATTCTAATCCTCACCTCCAATCCAGCTCAGTCAATTTGGTAATTTATTAACTCTTTCTTTTTTTTTTCTTTTTGCCTCAGTTTCTTCATCTATGAAACAGACTTTGAAAATAGAACCTGATCACATTGTGATGAGAATTAAATGAGTTAATTTTTGCGAAACACTTACAATTGTTCCTGGAATATAGTAAGCATTTAATAATAATAACTCTTCTGATTATTCCTAAAGAATAAGAAAAATCTGTACCTCTGTTCTTTAGCTTTCTATGCATTTTCTGAATTTTCTGAAATCTAATTTTAAATTCTGTTAAAGACAAACTGGCAGATAAAAAAAAAAAAGACACAAAGTCTTGCCATGGAAGACAGAACCTGAGAGAAAGTCTGATGGAGCCATGTTTCAGGTCTCCTCTTCTTCTTCCAGCTCTTCCTTCTCTTCCTTCTAATTCTAATTCCTCTTTTTCAAGGTAGGGAGGGTGTGCGGATTGTAATTCTAAACGTATTTTGAAGAGTACCAAACATTAATAGTATTGTTTTGTACAGTCAATTTTATTTTAGATTTGCCCACACATATACCATGCTCATTGGTTTTTTGTTTTGTTTTTTATTGTTCCCCTGCTTCTCCAGATTTCTATTTGGAATTATTTTCTTTCTAATCCTCACTTCTATATTTTTTCATTCATTAGATTCTCTGTTCTTCATTCTATATACTTTCTTCTGATATATCTTCCATTTCACTAATACTTTCTTTGTCTATATCTACAACTGCTCTTATACCCATTCATTAAGCTTGGTTTTGTATTTTTAAGTTCTACAATTTGCTTTGTTTCTTTTCAAAACTTCTCTGTTATTTTACATGCTTTCCAATTCTCTTCCAAATTTTTAATCTTTTTCCCCCTCTGAACATAGTGAGCATAGTTATTTTAAACACTGTGTCTGATAATTCCACCATCTGGAGTCTCTGTGTTTAGGTCTGTTTTGCATTGTGTTTTGTGATATTTACTTATGTTGTCTTCTCCCTTTCTTGTGCCTAAATATCTCTTATTTTTGTACTAGAAATTGTATTTGAAAAACTGTACAAATTATGAGACATTTTCTTCCAGAGAAGTTTTTTTCTTCTACTTCCAAGCACCTGGGTATACTACTACTGTTGGATTATGTTAATCCAGTTTCAGGGACTAAGAGTTTTTGTGCCACTCAGATTATTTGAAAGTGAGCTGCAATTCGTTATGGACAAATTCACCTTTCTTCTGGTATTCATTCTTTCTGGGTCTCAATAAAAATTTAAAGGGTTTATCAGAGCCTTTCATAATGGTGAGCCTTGGACATATGTTTTTGTTCCAACAATCCCATGAGACTTCCATCTTATTCTTATTTGGCTTGATTAAATTTTATCCTGGTTAAGCTTTTGGATGCCTTCAAGGAGATTTTTAAAATTTTTTTTCAGGTTTTCTGATTACCTTCAGCAAAAGAGTTTGTTCAAATTGTCCTAAGGATACTATTATTGTCACTCCTTCCACTGAAACATTTTTTCTGGGGTTCTGTCAATGGTATGAAAGACCTATATACAAGTCCTGTCTTTACTGCTAATAAGTAGTATGAATTCTGGTGAGTAATCTCAACTTTCTGGATTCCACTCCTCTTCTATATCAGGAAATTTAATTCGATGATCTTTCATGTCCTTTAAAGGCCTAAAATTGTATGATTTCTTGGCTCAGAACTTTCCAAAGAGAAAAGTATAATACATTGAGAGCAGAGCGCTTTAACCTTGTGGAAATTTAAACTGAAATTCAAGCCAGTGACTGATTTCAGTGTTCATATATCTGAAGAGAGAGGAAGCCAAAAGCCCATCTTCAAGGTCCACTATGGGGGTAGGAGCCACCCCAGCTTTTTAGAAGTGAGAATTTAGTATAAAAAAAGTTATTGGCCAGGTACTGGGGAATTCTGCAGGCAAAAAAAGAACTCTACTATTTTGTTGCAGCTATACCTGCTTAGAGGTGTAGGATCAAAGAACAGAGGATGAAATTATTAAAACATAAAAGTTTGAAGGAAGGGCCTGTAGGGCTAAAATTTGGACCTTTGAGAAGGGGATCCTGCTGATGCTGGTGCCTCAGGAACTTTGAGGACAGTCCCCAGGGGCTGGAACTCAGCTTGTAAAGAGAGTCCCTGTCACTTGGTCAGGTGTCCCTGGAGAATACTAAGGCTGGTTCTAGGAGTGCTGGAAAAGCTGCCAACTGGAATCAGCGGCTGCTGCTTGAACAAACTGCCTCTGTCCAGGGAAAGACACAAACAGGACACATGGCGTCTCTTCCCACTCCCTCAGCCTTACAGCCGCTCTCTACTGCCCCTGCTGGCAGAGCCTCACATCGAAACTGCCGGCAAAGGAGAAACCCGGCCCCCGCATTACAAATATTTCAACAATAGGCAATATTTTAATAACCAGCCCACCATCCTCACAGTCTGCGCCTAGTCTGGGTTACTGTGTATGCTGTCACTGAGAGGTATCGGAGTCTTAGGATAATGAGCTAAGCTTATGCTCCCAGTGTTTATATTATTAGTAGTGTACCTGGACATATTATGTCTATGTAAGAAATAAGGGTACACTAATATGTAGCAAAAAAAGTGAACCTTCAGAGTAATAATTTCAAAGATAGCCCCTTTAAGAAGCAAAAGTTTATTTCTTTTATTCTTGCTTTCCACATATCCATATTTTGCTATTTGATGAACTAACTACCTTACCTTCTCTTGCTTGACAACACTTTTTACTGTATTGTAACAAACTGTTATTGTAATAAGCAACAATTCTTGCTCTTATATCCCCGAACTATCAACATTTGAGACATCAGTTCTGTGCTGAGGCTCTGAGGGTGTTCTGTGACTCATATATTCTAACATGAGCCTCTGTCTAAATACAGACTGTCTCCGAGGGAGGCTTCCCTTCAGTGACCTGTGATTAATCTGGGGAGCTGTAAACAAGTAAGCTCCCTTTAGCCTTAGCTTGCTGCATTTCTGTGCCCCTTCCTTTCTTTGCCAGTATGTAAGGATTGTTCAACTTGTCTCAAAGTCAAATTCATTACAATGAACTCAGCAATAATGTCTAAATTTTTTTATTGTCATGACGTTTGTTACAGCTACTAATGTTTGTTGTTAATCAAACATTTAATTGGGTTTCAAAATCTGTATGCTAATTGAGATCTAATTGAAACAATGATATTTGTTTTGTAATAAATAAGTTATTTATACACAGTGGGGTGCTCAGGGTTTTGCAAAAGAGATGAGAGCCCCACGTTCTGAAAATTTCCACCTAAAATAATGAGCACAGGAACTAACAGTTATGCAGCTAACCATACTGACACAGTTACCAATATAGAACAACCAGAGTAAACCAAGATCAAAGCAAAGTATTTACATCAATTAAGCATAGACTTTGCTATCTGTTAAGAATCAGGATAGTAAGAAGTACTTCGAGGCATGAAATGCTTTACAGCAGCAGTTGTCAGTCAGATTTCTTCAGTTGCGGACAATAGAAACCCTCCTGAGCAAGGTTAGTAGACACAAAATTTATTGAAAAATATTTAACAGTTTCATTTATTCCCTGGAAGGGCCAGATAAACAGCCATGGAAGCAATGCATCCAGGAATGATGCCCAAATCATGCACTAGAACCACTGCAGTGAAAAATGCGATGGCCCTACTAACTCAAGGGCACAGAGTTTCACTTAAGGGAGATTGATAAGCTCTATAGATCAGCTCTACAACCATGTAGCTATGGTCAACAATAGTGTCCTGTACCCCTAAACATTGTTAAGAGGGTAGATCGCATGTTAAGCGTTCTTACCACAACGAAATAAAGTAAAATAATTAAATAAATAAAACTAAAGGGAATCTAAGGTATGGACACTGAAAATTGTCCTTTTGATAGTGCGTTCCTGCCTCTACCCATAGAGATGCAGCCTCTACCATCTCCAGAAGCCTGAAGGTGTCTGCTTCCACTGAGGGTTCTATGCAGCCTTTCCTTCTGATAGAGCTTATGCGTCTGGTTGGCTGTCTAGGTCACATCCCCTCTGCTGTCTCTGTCAGCGAGGCTGAAAGAGCATGTTTCTGCCTGCACAGAAGATTGAAAGAGCAAGCCTGGGAGGCACTGACTCATAAGATAGGGAATTCCCAAACACAGGAAGAGTGTTTAGAGGGACAGGCTACCAAAAAGAATAAAAATGTCTAAGTCATTTCTCAAAGTGTGGTACTTAGTATCTGCAACGTAATCTCTCAGGGGCCTGATGAAAAATAAAGATTTTTGGGTCCTGCCCTCAAATCTTATGAATGAGCATCTCTGGGGTGAAAGGCAGGGAAAGTCAGCAACCTACATTTTCCTTGAGCTTCTCAGGTAATTGTGGTGAACTCTACAGAGTGAGAGATTGTCTATGTAGTTTATATTTTCAAATACACTTTAAAAATCGTATTTGTTTAGAATTTTAAAAATTAGCTATAATTGCTACCTAAGTCAGAGATCAAAATCTCTTTATTTCTAAGTACAAAAGGCTTCTGCCATGGACAAGAGAAATAATAAATCTTCTTTCCACAAGAGAAGCTTCAAAGAAAGAAGAACGAGTCTTGTGGTGTGTTTAGGATCATGGACACTGCAGCTAGAATTCTTGAGTTTGAATACACTCTATCTCAATTAGCCCCCAAAATTAGTAGCTTAAAACAACATTCTCCCACAGTTTCTGTAGGTCAGAAATCAAGGATTGGCTTAGCTGGATGGTTCCAGCTCTAGCAGGACATTCCAGTCAAGCTGTTGGATAGGGTTGCACTCTTATGTGAAGGCATGACAGGAGACACTTCCAATATCACACACATGGCTGGTGGCAGGAGGCCTTAGCTCCTCACTGGTGTTAGCCGGCTCTCGAAGGCGACTCACAACATGGCAGCTTGCTTCCCACAGAGCAAGTGATTTGAGAAAGAAAGAGAGAGAGAGAGAGAGAGAGAGGAACTTACAAGGAAATAAAGAAAAAATTAGAAGGATGCTCAAGTAATTTTTATAACCTTATCTTGAATGGGCAACATGCCACCTCTGCTGCAGTATTCTATTTGTGTCACTGAAAACTCTCTCGAGTGGGACTGTCCAAGGGTATGAATACCAGGAGGCAGGCATCACTAGGGCCATTTTTAACACTACTTACCACAGCCATCCTTGTGTGAAAAGTTCCTTTCAAGCCTTCCCACAATGTTGGTTGTAATAATATTTCATCTGTATTAAAATATTGGAGGTGATCTAGGAGAGGCAGGAAGCCTCTAGGAATTTCATTGCATTGCATTCAAGTTATGTCAGTGACTCTCTATCGAGGGGCCACCATGTACATGGCTCCGAGCTGGACATGGCATGGACTGCAGAGACAAGCAGCCATGGTGCCTGGGCAAGTAAGTCAGATCATGCCCAATTACATGACAGGGCGAAATATAAAAAATATAAAATAAAGGAGTGTTTACATCAAGAATGTAGCCAGGTATTGTTTGTGTCATTTAATTTTTAATTTGTAAATTGAAGAGGTTAGAGGCTAGATGATCTCAGAATCCTCTTGTTTGGCTTTCAGTGTGTGTAAAGACTGTAAGAGAGTAGAAGGAAGCCCAACCTGGTTTTATGATCAAGAAGCTTCCAGAGTGATTGAGATGGCCTTTTGGCCCTCAAGAGACTATGAAATGTCTGGGTTCAGAAGGAAAGAGGTAGAGGTGTGGGAGTGCAGTTAATCCTGAAGTCTCGGAGGCCAGAATTCAACATTTTATTGCACTTTAGTAAAAAGAATGACTAACTGATTTTGAAATTTCAAGCAAATTTCCTTGTGTCCATTTCAAAGTAAAGACTTGAACTTATATTTCTCCCTTTCCTCCGGAAATTACACATAACTATACATCATTTCAGTCCATAAGTTCATGTCTTTCTTTTTCTGGGATTCTTACTTTTCTCTTACTTGCAAATTTGCATTGGTATTACTGGTATCCTGAAAAGTCAATCCATTTTATTGAAAGTGCTCATTTTTTGCTCCTATTGGTGCGGGCAATAGTGGGCTCTCAAACAACATCCTAGCAAAATCCAAAAAATAAAAAATAAACATCCAACCAACCTGAAAAACAGATATACTGGATGAGTAAAAATCGTGCTGAGTGTGCAATTTTTCCTTCCACTAATCTTCTAGTTTTTTTTAAAAAAACTATTGTGAGTGGTTTTTTCTTAAACTTTTTCTTTTTCATTTTATTATTCCCATATATGCAGTTTTATACTCTATTTCTTCACCTCCTTATACGCATGGCTTTAAAAGAGGTGGCCCTCTGCATGGTGTGGTCTCTAAATACCTTCACTGAGGGGAGAACCACTGGGCTCTAGACTCCATTCCTTGGAGGCAGCGCATCACCAGTGCTGGGGTCTTGGTAGAAATGCAGAATGGAAGGTTCCACCCTAGACCTGCTGAATCAGAAACCGCATTTTTAACAAGATCCCCAAGTGGTCCGCTGCCCATTAACGCTGAGAAGCTCTGTTGCAGGAGTGCCAGTGAGCGTGAAACATTACTTGTATTTCTCAATGGAGGCATGCAGGCCAGGCTGGCAGATGGACTCAGGGAGTGTTTGGGATTTGGGACTTTTGGAAATCTATCTTTCCCTTTTTCTGTTCCTCCCTCCCTTCCTCTCTTTCTCCATCTTTCCTTCATCCTTCCCTCTCCCCATCATCTCTCTCTCTCTCTCTCTCTCTCTCTCTCTCTCTCTCTCTCTCTCTCTCCTTCATTGACTCTACCTTTTTATTTTTCTATGGAAATATTGAAACAATTGAGACTTGTTTTTGTTTTTCCCCATCACTTGGAGCTGATTCCTTTCATCTTTGATTCAGCAAATTCCCTTCAAAGTTAAATATTAAACAGATCTGTCTCCTGACAGCTGACCCCAAATTGGGACATGGTCCTCCCCCTGGGGGTGGAGAGCTGAGCCGACAAAGGTAGAGGAGAGACAGGATGGAGCCAGTTCCTGTCCCCTGGGGAAGCCCAAAAGTTGTCTCTGCCTTCACATCAGCCAAACAGCCAATAGGCAAACAGTGGATTGCTTCTGGAAGGCATTCTTGTAGAAATTCCTCTTTCGCCAGAGGGAGAAAGGGTTGCTAATTGATTTTGTCTGCCTTTCAGATGGGCTTAGAGAGACACAAGGGTTTGAATTCTAACAGAGAGGTAACATTTTTGGATACTCAAGCTAACAGCAAGCCTTTCTATCTAGACTTCGCCCTGGGACCTAACTTTGGGTGTTAGTTTGTTTTTTTCTTTATTCCACCAGCTTGTTGTTCTGTTCAGGGAAGTAGGAGCAGTGAAGTTTATTAGGTTGATCATCTAAAGAACATAATTGTTTCAAAAACTGTTACTTCTTTATAGCAAATTAATAGGAAAAAAAAAAGTCAGCTCTTTCCAAATTGGTGGCCCTGCCTGTCCTGAAGAGATGAGTGGAGAGCATCTTTCTGAAGACCCCTGGCCAGAAAGCACCCACCTTGGGCTCACCTTGCTGCCTCCAAGGCTTGTGGGCAGCAAGCACAATGTGCCATTGGCCTCACGTCCGATATGCTGAATGTCAATATGGAAGACTAGATAGGTAAGGAAAACAGAAATGACAGTCATTCTGCCTTACCGCTTTTCACTGAAATGAGAGAGAGGAAGCTGATGACAGAGCTTGAAATGTTAGGGAAACAGCAGAAATGCCAGTGTCTGAAAAAAGATTACAGTTCTTTCTTTAGACACAGAAAAGCCAACCAGCCTCCTAGTTGTTGTGAATGACCAAAGTTTTTGAGAGAAAAAAGGAATCATAGAAGTCGGAAAGCGTTGCCCATAAGCTTGAATGGAAAAACCCAGGGTCAGAATAAAAAGTTGGTAGGAATGCATTTGCTTGCATAAAAGGAAAATTGTGGAAAACCTACAAATTTGTGTTTACAAAGTCTTGTTAAGCCCTGTGATTTCCCTTTCATCCCTCCTGTCTTGTTATTCTGAATGTGAGTGTTGTTGCTGTGATTTTTAAGAAATGAAAAATATGGGCTTATATTCTTGCCCATGACATGAATCTCTGGAAGTAAGAGGTGAAAAAGATGGGTGTATTTCCTCTTAAACCTGAACTCAATCAAGTATAAGCCTAGGAATTCTTAAAATGTTTGTAACATAAAGTGGAAACTAGGGTTATACGGGATTTTGTTGTTACATGGTGTTTACTTTTTAATTTAAGTTATACCATAGAGTTCAGCTCATGAAACTTAAGATCATTAATACATATTTAATAATGGGCAACAGAGAATAATATTCATAATTATGTGCCTCATTTGTGAGGCAAATCTGACACTCGAAAAGTGCCCTGGGTGAGTAGTAAAATTATAACCCCAGAGGGAAAATTTCAAAAGAGGATGGCATGCTATTTTCATTCTTTGGAAAGAGAGAGAGACATTAACTTCATTTAGAGCTCCAATTTTTTTTCCTTTTGTTTTCTACATCACCTTTGTCTATCTTTCTATAACATACACACTGATGCAATGGACTTAGCATCCTTCTGGAATGAGCAAGAATATATATTTGTTATGTTGATCATTGCTCGCTCAAAATTAATTTTTAAAACCTAAAGTGATTCTCGAATTGAGTATCCAATGGCTTTGTCACTACTATTAAAAAGCAAGGGCTCCTCCTAGTGATACTGCTAAACCAATGCAATGTTCAAATTCCAGGTACTTGTGTTTTATTTGTTGTGTACCAACTTTATGATTCTTACTAAGCACAGACTGAGAATCTATTGAATTTTCAGAGACCCAGAATGGGTATGAGCCATTTTGGTGAAACTGCAGTAACTCCTTCAAGCCACTAGGGGCCATTAGACCAAATTGCAGTACTTCCCCCTTCTCTGTAGTTTCGCTTGCTGAGGTTTCAGTTACAAGCCATCATTTATGGTCCAAAGATATTAAATTTACCAAACCATCGACATTGTCTGCCCCAACATCCAACCACCAACATCATCATGGCTCGATGACCAAGGATTGTCTGAGGCAGATGGTCTTTCTCGTGACACATCCTCAGCAGGTCAATAGTAGCCTAAAGCTATGTCACGATGCCTATAAAATTCACCTCACTTTATCTCATCACATAGGTGCTTTATCATCTCACCATATAGGCATTTTAGCATCTCAGGGTGGGTACAGTACAGGGTGGGTACAGTGCAGAGTGGGTACAGTACAATAAGATATTTTGAGAGAGACTAATTTTTATTATAGTACATTATTAATAATGGTTCTATTTTACTTTTAGTTATTATTGTTAATCTCTTACTGTGCCTAATTCATAAATTAAAGTTTATCATAGGTCTGTATGCATAGGAAAAAAACATGGTATACACACACACACACACACACACACACACACACACATATATGTTTCGGTACCATCTGCAGTTTTGGGTATCCATTGGGGGTCTTGGAAGGTACCTCCGAGGATAAGGGGGAACTACTGCTTCCCCCAGTTCAAGGGAGCATTCCCACGTGGACTCCAGGACAAAATGAGGACCTCTTTTCACTCCAAAGTGGGACACTTTTGGGGGTAGAATCAGACTCATCTTATTCAATAATTTAGTATTTCTCTAATTATCATTCAAAATCTCTTTAAAAGTAAAAAAAAAAAAGTGCAGTCCTTCATTAATGACACTTGGCCTAATTACATACAATAGTGATATACATACAAAAAAAATTGCTCAGGCTTTTATTTATAATCAACAACCATGAGGTAGGATCAAAATGAGATAGCCGATGTTAATTTTACTATTAGTCAGCTATTACTCTTACTATCTACTTTGGTGAGCTACTTCCTTCCTACTCCTCACCCTAAAAAAGAGACATAGCTAAAATTACTGCTGCCCACCCCCACTAAGCCCTCCAACCAATATCACCCTTAATTCCCTGCGTAAGATGAGAAGGATTGCATCAGTTGCTCAAGAAAAGATAAAGTGCTATTTTCCTTCCCTTTCCTGGCCTGGGTGTTTATTTAAGTAGTACAGGTCAGGCCAGGAGTATCAGACACCACCATCTTTTTGTTAGTAATTAGCAGACTTTATAAGACAGTATCTTTCTGGTTTTATCCAGGAAGCGCCAGAAAAGACTATTGGACACAACCAGGTAACTACACGTGTCCTGGGTACCCGGATGCCTGTGTAGCTTCGGACAGGGAAGGACCAAGGCTCAGCCGATGGCAGAAAGGCCTCTCCTCTCTTTTGATAAGGTTACAAGATGGTTCGTCTGCTACCTTGTGGCAATGGCTCTGAAGGAAAGCAGTGCAAGCTGGTTTGCTGTAATTGGATCTAAGTACTGTTGAATATAATATAAAAGTGATGCATCCTCCTAATAATTAAAGTTGTCATCTCCAGATTTTATTCAAAGTTACAATCATGCTTGAACTCGCAGGTTTGCCTTAAAGCTTAGAAGCTTCATCTCAAAAGGCAACTGGCTGTGGGAGTGTAACAGGGCATCCAGCAGCAGGCTGGACGTTCCATCCATAAAGTGCTGTGTTCTCGAAACACAATCCTGATCAGCTGGACAGCCAGTTCCTGCCACATAGCATGATTGCTAAGGAAGGGGTTTCGGGACCGATGGTCACTTCCCCCTTCTAATGCGTGTGGTATTGGGGTGTCAGAGTGTGGGCTGAATTTTCCGGGCTGGAGTCTTTCTGTGGTTTCAGCTCTCTTATCAGGTGTATGGAGTTTGGAGGTAAAATCAAGCTTGAGAGTTAGGACATGGACAGGAGGCAGGAGCTTTGCCTGTAAATTACAATGAAGTCTGAACTCGCAGGGCCTGGCAAGGAAACAAAGTGGCCACGGTTGGCCTGGGCTCTGAGCCAGGGTCCCTACCGAGCAGGAGCCGACTTGGGGCTTCCTCCCGGGACCACTGCAGCCCTGCCTGCGCTGGGATCACACACGAGCTCTCTGCGGCTTCTCCTAAATCATGGAAACAAACAGCTTGGGCCAAGATGCAGGAAATGAAGCCCGAGGTTAAAGAGAGACATGAATGAGAGAGTCGGAGAGGTGATCTTGTCTTTCCCATTTTCTTTATTTTCAAAGTAACGTCTTCTCCACCTTCTTTCACAGGTGAGACCAGGGTGGCTGGTCAAGCAGCTCACACCTCCACAAGGACCTCTGGAGGCAGATGTGCAGGGAGGACCTGGAGCCAGAAGGGTAGCCCTGGGCACAGGAGGGCCACGAAGCCAGGCCCTGTCTGTGGGCTGTCTTCATCCGTATTGACAAGGTGCTCAGGGCCTGTGCTTAGTGAAGCCCATAATGTTCCTGGAGATCTGATAGTAAAAACCAGGGACACCGGCACAACCCAGAGGCTCTCAGGTCAGTTCAACCTTTTGGCTTCCCTGGGCCACACTGGAAGAAGAAGAATTGTCTTGGGCCACAGATAACATACACTCACACTAACGATAGCTCATGAGCTAACAACAAAAAGGTCACAAAAAAATCTCGTAATGTTTTCAAAATTTGTGTTGGGTGCATTCAAAGCTGTCCTGGGCCGCAGATTGGACACGCCTGTTCTACACTCCATTCCTTTCCTCCCACAAACTCCAACCCCATAGATGTCAGATTCTTCCAGAGACTTCTGAGCTCACCATAAATTGCCGTGGCAGGAACACCCATCTGTTCGTCTCTTGAGACCCTCTCTGGTTGTTTATGAAATGAGTACTGGGAACGCCAGTCTCACAATCACCAATGTACCTAAAGATAGAAAAAGTTTCATTCCAAGATAATTTTGTCTTTAGGCAGCAAGATCAACAAAAGATGCCTTCAGGGGCCTGGTGGGCTTGCATTCAAGTCTGATAAGACGCTGAGCTGCCTCTCAGAGGAAGGAGAAAGATGTGGGTCCAGCATAGTTCTCTTCCCATCACCTCACACTGACCACAGTGGGGATGAGGCCCCCAACAATAAATTATGATTTTAACCATTAGGACCCTATCGCCTGGGCTAGGTGGCACTATTGAATGGACTATCTCAGGGCAAGGCAAGGCCCAGGGTCGAACTGGTTAGATGAAACCAGAACATGGGTTGCTAAGCCTCTCTTCCTCTAAAAATTTTAATTCCCTGGATAATCCCTTGGAAATATAATTCAGCTGTTCCTGATTCATGTATATGGAAGCCCATCCCACTGTTATTTTCAAAAGGTTTTGGATGGACATTCAGAGTGAGCTTTTGGTCTTTATCCAGGCAAGGACTCCTATACATTAGACTCAAAATAGTCATCATGGGTTCATGCAAAGGCTGACTACTTCTGCCTTATGTTTGCTTGCTTTTTTTTTTTTAACTAGCCTCATTAGATTTCCTAAAACAGGAAAGAGAGGTATTATCTATACAATACTACCTTCAGGGTGATGTGGACTCCCTCTGAGTTGGCAAAGTGGGATCCCATCAGTAAGCAGTGAGGTCATACGGAATTTCCAATGTTTCAGCTTAGGAAACAGAGTAAAAGAAAACAATAAAGCAAAGATAAATATCAATTCCAAGGTTCTCACTGTGTTGGTGGAAGCACTGTTCATTCCAGCTGGTAGGTTGAGAGGCAGATCAAACTTGCTCTTATGTCAGTGGGTGACAGATCCCCAAACACAGCCCAGATTCAGTACAGGGTTTGAGGTTGTAAAGACTTGGATTTCAGTAAAAATTCTGTCCTCCTGCTCCCATTCCCAACTAGATGAATGACCTGGAAGAGGTACTGAAAGCCTTTGAATCTTTATTTCTTCACTTTTCAAGTGGCAGTAATAATATTTAAATTGCAACTTTTAGCTAAGGTTTATGGAGTGCTTCTTAAATACCAGATATTGTGCTAAAAAACGTCACATGCATTGACAATTTCCTTATTCTACCGATGGGGGAATCCGAACTTAAGTGTTCACAGAGCTGGGACACACACGGCTCTTTCTTACTCCAAAGTTCTCTTCCTCCTATTGCTGTGAGTAGTTGGGCTTAAGTGAGCATCTCGCTCACTTAAGGAGTATAGGGTAGGGTATGAAGTGAGTATAGGGTAGAAATCACAGTAAGTAGCAAAGGAAACCAACATTTACTAAGAACTGACCTACTAGATGCCACTCACTATACATGCTCCACTTTCTAAGGCTCACTTTGCTTGTGCGCACAGAACTTTTGTGGAATTTGTTTGAATGTTCTAGCAAAGGATCACAGCAACTTGTGCATCTCTGACTAAAGAAATGTCCTCCAGTTTCTCTGAGAAGGTTGTCCTCTTCCACCAAGCACATAGCTTCAAGAAAAATGCATGTAGAATGGTGAGAAAAAGGCAAGGACCCAAACAATCATTTCGATAAGTGCAGCAAGATGTCACACTTACCCAATACTGTTCACAAAGGGACTTAGCTAGGCCCCTATGTAGCACCCACGTCAATCTAGAAAATGCAGAAAGAGGAAGATTTTTCTGTTTAATACTTTATTTGTGCCAATGACAAGGTTTCTAAAGCGTCACAAAAACATAGCAGTTGGCTCTATTGGGAAGGGTTGATAATAAGAGAAGAGATACTCTGGCCCCCCAAAATTTCCAGAGAATATGCAGCTGTCAGTAGAGATATGTGTCCTAATTATCCCTGGTGACCCTGATTTGAAAAAGAAATCTGTTTGCAGGATTGAGCTAAGATGTTGAGATAAGAATGGTCAGTATGATTACATTAGGTAAAAATAGGAATAAAAGTTCTCATGAAAGTGGAATGAATGCTTTTTTTAAACAGTTGATTCACACAGGAGATAAACGCCAGAGTTGTGTTTATATTATAGACATCATAAAACTTAGCTTCCTAAGAGATGGTGGTTTCCAGCTAGCTGAAAGCTACTGAAGCATATACGAGTATTAATCTCTTTATTTTAGGAGGAAGACAAACACATGACTGAAAAGATATAAAATGATTGAAATGTCCTTTGCCGCTCCCCCAAAGTATGATTAAACATAGGATTGACCTCAACATGCGATTTTGTTAACATTTGTCTTTGACAGGAATCATAATAGTGATGTCAATAGAAACTTCCATTTGTTGAGCACTTACTCTGTGCCAGGAGCTGTGCTGGCCCCTCGACATAAATGACTTCATTTAATCTCCTCAGTAATCCTATTGAGAAAATTGAGACTCAGATTCTAAGTGATTTTTGTAAGGCTGCACACATACGAGTAATACATAGATTTGAATTCCTTGTCGCTTTGACTCCCCAAATCACACTCATCCATACTTCTTACCTCTATAATGGCAATGCCACATGAAGGGCTGAAGGGGGATGGGGCTTGGCCTCTGTCCAGTGCATGGTCCATATCAGGTACTTTACACATGTCCTCAAATTTCCAGGATTACACAACTAGTAAGTTGATGAGCTGGGTGGGATTTAACACCAAGAGGATCTGCTTCCATAGTTTAACCACTGGGCTCCCTCAACTGGACTTGCTGCCTGATATTCTTGAAACTGAGTTACCTTATGTGAATTTTTTGAAAAATTGAAAACTGTATTTGAGGTAGATTTAGGAACCAATTAACCCTGACTCTATCTAAAACCCTATGGGAACTAAACTTTACACATTGATGTTCTGGTGACCTACTGCTGCATAACAAATTACCCTGAAGTGTAGTGGCTTTAAAATAACAATTTATTATTAGTATCATCATGACTTAGTGGGTCAGAAATTCTGGCAGAACACAGCGGCCATTACCTGACCTAGCGGGATCTCCTTTCACATCCAAGAGGTCATCAAAATATGTTCATGCATGATGACACTCCTCTTCCTAATGACTCTACTGTTACCTTCTGTAAAAACAAGGATTTTGCCCCCTCCTTACTACACCAAAATTAACCATGAGCCAGTCTGTGTCTCTCTAGCCCGCGAGCCTGTCTCTCTCCTGCTGCCTTCGAAAATCAGAGCAAAGGCATGGGTGACAACATGCAGTCACTGGGGCCAAGGTGATACTGCCAGTGTTTGTGTGATGAATATGCCTTTGGGTTTCCTTTCAATTTGAATAAACATTTTTAAAATCCAAATTTCATTTAGTAAATTAATATGCTCCGCACATAAAGAGCTATACTATTGAATGGTAGAGAAGGTCTCGGTACTTAGTTTCATAGTTGATAAACTAGCAAAGTAATGAGTGCAATTCAATGAAGGAAAATAGGATATTGCACTCGAACACAACAAACGCAGCTAAGGGAGATCAAGGGTGGGTAATCAGTGGCCACAGAATGGGGTGGAAGAAAAGGTAGTGAGGTCTCCAGAAATTAGTATTGGTTGGATATTTTAAAAGTGTATTTGATAAATACTTGAAAGAATAAATGCTTTTGTAAAGCTTTCAACAATTTGCAAAACATTGTGAATGTCCGGAAGTCAAAATGTAGTATGAGATTACCTAAAAAACTGGAAGAAGGACTGTTCTTGGAATTTAGACAAAGAGATATTGAAGTAAATTAGTTCTGAATACAAAGAGAACAAACTAAGGAGATAAACAATGAAATCATTTAAATACATATACAACTAAAAGCCACCACATCCCTCATTTTATGCATTCATGTATTCCTTAGAGCTCAGTCCTGGTGTAATGTTGCTATGTTAACTTTTGCTGAGTGACTTAGTTGCACAAGACAGTTGATCGTGGAAATTGTAGTGCAAAACCACGTCCCGTCTTTAGCTCTCTCAATTACAGTCCTCAGTTCACACTAAGTACACAGTGTGGGCTGATATGCGAAAAAAGGTTTCCTGCAATGCCAATTAAGTTAAATTTGGAGGACCCAGTCACTTAACCCCCCACCCCTCACCCCAGGGCTTAGCTTGAGCCCACTGGAAAGCATCTTGATCCCTAGATATCATGCATCCCTGCTTAGCTGACATGATGGCTCTCCTATGACATGGAGCCCTGCTGAGGTCACCAAACCCCTCCAACCACTCATAAAATGAGCACTTCCCTTTTCTGTGTCAACAAATCCTGGGTAATGCTTTTCATTATTTCACTGCATTCTTAAGAACAAAGGAGACCAAACCCAAAATAGTTGCAGTGTCAAGCTATAATAATAAGAGAGAAAAGTTTTTTACGTGTTAAATTAAGTACATTTGAGGGACTCATGTTTTACGATATACGATCATAACTACTTTTGTCTATCTTTATTTTAGAATTCTTAGTCGTCTCAGAATTTCTAAAATATACCAGTTCAGAAAGTTGAATGCCATTATTTTTGACATCTTTTTTTATTCAAAGCATATAAAAATCAATAGGTATATCCATTTAAAAAGCAATGTTAAGTATAGTTTATCTTGTAGGACATTTAAATCTGGAATATATGCTGTCTGGTGCTTTGAGATGATTTTAAAGAACACACTGATTCATTAGTCCCATCCCCACTAGTGGCAGTGCTTTACTGTCTTGGGGTGAACTTTTGGTATTGTGCTCCCCAATTTTGTTTGGGGATGAAAGAAGGCTCTTTTATGAGTTGTTGTTATTATTATTATTATTATTATTATTATTTAAAACACATTAGGGCAAGTTGGATAAACACCCACTTAAAATTTAGTACCAGGAAAAGCACGTTATTTTCTGTGAAATGCTCCATTTCATCAGATGCTGCAAACCATTGTAACCCATTGTGTTTCCTACTTCCCTAAACTGCTGGAAGCTCAGCATTAAATTTAATATTAAGTTATAGTAACTATTTTAAATCTCCCCATTTATATGCTTTCTGAGTTTCCATTTTAACAACCTTAGTGTGATCGTGCATTTCACTGAAACCTGCCTAAAGTATTTTCTGGAAGAAGGAAGAGTATAAGTTACTTTTAAAAAGGAAAAGAGACCAAACAAAATTCTATTTACATTGAAACCTATGGGTTATTTGAGATTAAAAAAAAACAAAAAACAAAGAACAAAAAAACCACAGGCCAATCACAAATCCTTAGACCCTTGGGAAAATTATCTCCACGTATTTCCTGTGTTCTTGTGCATAAAAATATTAATACTGAATTAAGAAAAGTAAGGAAGCCATTTGGAATGTGACTTCTGGATGAAAATCTACCTTCTGATCTGATTCTCTGCTGAATTTATTCCCAGCACGGAGAGCAGAAAAACACCATCTAAGTTAAGTTACTTTTTTTTTCTTTTTCTTTTTTTTTTTTTTCCTAAGACACTTCCAAGTGACAGCAAAGCAGAGCACTCTTTGCTCCAGTTTAGCACTCGGTATGAATACTTGCCTTGATACATGAGGTTCTAGGGATGAAAAACTGAGCCAAGGGCTATTTAAGCACCTTTACTAAGAAATGCTGGTTCTAGCTGCCTCCTGGCGGGATATGAAATGTCATGGAGTCTTTCAGATAATGATATTAGTACTCTAATATCTAACATTACAAATTCCAAAGGGCTGGAAAAACACAGTCAAAGAAAGCCAACCAAATTGCTCTAAAGCTTTAAAAATAAACATTTGGGTTTCAATTATGGGTAAAGCCCTGGGAAAGAGGAAAAGAATCTGCAGAAGTATTTAAATTAAACTAGTTTGCCCACCTCGAATCACATTCTTCGACCCGTGGCACAGATTGGTGGGGTTCTTAAACACATTGTCATTTGTGGCAAATGTAATTAACTTTTCAGAAGCTCTTAGGAATTGTGCTTAGAATTTGATGCTGAAGCCCAAAACTTCCTTTCAAAACCTATATAGTCAATGAATCAGTCTTTAACCCAGAGCCTGGGGGGGTGGGGAAGTGAAGAGAGATCACACAGGAATTTGTGGAATTGGTAACCAATCAGAAAGTCTCAGATAAAAACAGCTCACACTCAGTATGACTTAGAGACATTCTGGAAATTTCATTTTAAACCAGGAGCAAAGATATTTGAAATCCCAGTAATAAGTAAAACGGTTAAATTCCACTCATTCCTGCATCCGTGCAGAGCTGATGGCCTGGCCTTATCTAGGAACACAACACCCAGACACCAGAAGCTCCGATGCCTATCTGCCACCCCCGGAGGGCAGCCGGCAGTGGAGCAGGGAGAAATCTCCTCCGGGCCTTATCTTTTACGATGTGTGCTTTCTACCAAATCTGTCATCTTTTACTTCTTCCCTAACTGGAAATTAAGAAGCAGGGCCCTCCCAGATGGCAGGGCTACTGATGCCAACAATAAATACATAAATGAGATAAAAGCAGGAACAAACAAAAAAGCATCCATTAAAACAATCTCCTGAAATGCACAGCTCCCCTCAACTCTCTCTAATTGACAAGACTTTTTAAGTCAAAGGTAATATTCCAGAGTTTTGAGTTTCTTTTTAAAAAGCCTCAATATATACTAATATATTTTTTTAAATAAGAATATTTCATCTCCAGCAGAGGTATCTGATCTTTTGGCTTCCCTGAGCCACATTGGAAGAAAAAGAATTGTCGTGGGCCACACGTAAAGTACACTCACGCTAATGATAACTAATGAGCTAAAAAGGAAATCCCCCCAAAATCTCATAATATTTTAAGAAAGTTTACAAGTTTGTGCTGGGTCACATTCAAAGTCGTCCCGGGCTGCACGTGGCCTGAGGTCCACAGTTTGGACGAGCTTGATCTATATAGTAAAGAATATGTACATACATAACCAACTAATTCTCAAATAGAAGTACATATTCTTGTAATACTAAATCAATGTCATAACTATTAATACAAGAATGTCACTGCTTGACTGTGTTTTTATTGTAATCTACAGCCATGATGTTTCTTTGCCATCAGGAATGTGGTAGAAATCTTTGTTATCTGGCACAAGGATGAGAGAAATGACTGCTTTATGTACCCTGAAATGAATTTAATTTAGCTGCTCATTCCGTGGCCTGTCCATGTCCTCTCCAACCAGACCACCGCCGCCTTCTCAGACAGAGAGGAACTCAGAGAAGCAGCTTGTGTCAATGCATCAAACATCCCTAAATGCTAACCCTGCTGCTTCTCTCTGTAGTAGCCCCCCTCACGTTTCCCCTCAGTGATGTTAACCTCAAAGCACATCTTTCTCACCTCAGACCTAAGGGAAGTGTCCAACAAAATGCAGTTCCTTTTATTATAAAAAAAAAAAAAAAGGCATAAGATGCTAACAAACACATGCTGTATGGTTTTAGTTGAACTTTAAGTTTCAATTGTTTCGAGGATGTATGGCTTTCCCGTGAACTGATAGCTTTTAGCATTGCAGTCCTGAGGCCCACCTGTACAGACTTGCACAGGGAGGAAGACACGTGGCATGCAGTGATGCTCAGGCAGCAGGACCTGTGGGCATGTGGCCTTCATCTGCATGGTCTTCATCAGCTTGGCCTGCACATTGAATACCAGCACACATGTATTTGATGGGTAAACACACAAACACCCAGGGACAGCCATCATTTCACGTGTAGAAACCTACAGTGTGCCGTACTTTCTCCGGTCCCCTTCCCGATCCTCTCTCTCCATTTCTGTGCCCTCCTCTGTGACCCGGAAGCTGATGTCTGTAGAATGGCATGGACCAGGGCATGGATTGTGTTTGACTTCCACGTGGTTTCAGCCGATGGCAACCCCTAGCTGCAGATCAGATGTCCGTCTTCCTCAGTCAAGGGCCACAGCTCCTGTCCCATGATTCTATGGCTCTTGCTGCGTTCTCTAACCACCTCTGTCTTTGCTTTTCAGGCTTAGAGATGGCAATGATTTCCCACTGTTGCAAGCCTCAGGGGTGTTTCCCTGCCCCTTATTAGTTTCTCTGCCCACAGCTTTGGATAACTTCTCACTAAACAATTCGCAGCTACTACTTTTTAGTGTTATCGTTTTCAGGCCCATTACATTCAGCTGTGTTGCTAGGAGGCATAATTGTACTTAATAAATGAATAAAACAGATTTTATTTATTCATCTGGTCTCTCCATCTCCCCCCTCCTTAGTCCACTGTCTTATGCAATATTGAAATATGAGGGTAGTAAATAGAAACTACTAATATCATGTATTGAGTACTTAGGTACGAAATGTTTTGCATATATTATCTCATTTAATCCTTATTATCACTCTAGAGGATGAGGGTTATTATCCCCATTTTCCACACAAGGAGATGGGCACAGCAATGTTAAGGAATTTGCCCAAGAGCCCACAGCTGGTTGTCTGCAGGGAGCTAGAGCCCGTGTTCTCCCCTCCATGTTGCAAAATCCCCCAGTGAATGCTGGGCTTGGAGCAGTTGTTCTTAAGTCTAGACACCTTTCCTGCTTCTACTCTTCATGTTTCCTTCCTAACTTCTGCTCTCTTCTATCTCATTTCCGTGATTTCCACTCTTTTACTTCATCCCTCTTACCTTCTTCCCTTTTCTGTTGAGCTGGATTATCTCCTCTTGCACAGCACAGAATGAAATAACACCAACAGATTGTTTTAACAGTAAGATGTAGCCATAACAGATTATGGTTCTTGAAAGTTCTTGATGCTATGGAGAAGGCTGAATCCTAAACTCCCTGAATTAGCACATACCTTCTTCAATTGTGTTTCCAGAGCCTAGCTCAGGTACTCAGCTCACATTTGAAACACATTTATTTAAGACATGCAATATTAAGTTTAGAAAGCAGGACATGCAGATGGCACATATGGTATGATCTCAGCAAGAGAGCACGCGTGTAGAATGAAGATTGGAAAGAATATTCCCGGTTGTGTCAGTAATTGCTTTGAGATCATGGCTTTTCAGGTGTTTATCTGCATCTTCAAACTCTTCAATGTTTTTTCAAATTTTTCACACTGGGCAACTGCTACTTTTTTTTTTTTAGGCATAAAAGTAACCAAAATAAAGCAAAAGGTTTCCATATAACTGGATAGGAAGCCCTGATTCTCCTGGTGTGGCTGGACTCTGCCCCTAGGCAGTTTGTCTGGGCCCAGTATGAACACCTTTTTTGGAATCGAAAGCACTGCATCGCAAGGGGCCTGTGAGGTTATCCAGTGGGACCCGGAACTGCAAGCAACGTAACCAACATCAGGCAGAGAGCCTGGGGAGACACAAGCTAAGGACCCCATCGCTGGGCTCCTACTTCAGGGCATTCTCCCTTTCTCTATGGAGCTACATAACCTAGAAGAATCATTTTCAAGTCTGGGGGTAAAGAATTTTTATTTCAACAAATGTTTGGCTGTGATTTCTGTCCTTGAGGTCAGATACTATTAAAAAGTAGGCTGGCCAGACATACTATTTTAAATGGGACAGAAAACAATGGTATGTCCCATTTCAAATGGTACTTATGGTCAGCCTAGTCCACTGGGCTACACTCAAGGTGTCAGTAGGCCGACCGTATGGATCAGTTGAAACGGGACAGTTGTTTCTGTTCTGTTTAAAATGGTATGTCAGGTCAGCCAATTAAAAAGACAATAAAATGTCTGGTACCTTGGGGACCAGAGTAAAAGAAACCACTTCATTATGCTTCCAGGAACAGTTGCGAATGAGTGGCAAGGGGTTCCGTCTTAGGACAGAATGTCAGGCTGCAGGGTGAACAGACAGAAAGGGGATGATCTGGGCCTCGGGTCCTCCTGCTGATGGCTTCTTATCTACACCAGCCTCTGGGGAAAGAATGTAGCTGCCCGGAGGGAGGCTGGGACAGTTGAGAAACTACTCATCTGCTGCTACATTAGTCACAAACAGGAAGATTTAGCTGAACACATAAAAAGTTTTTGACATTTGATTACATCAGTTGCATCATTTTAAGAAGAATTTTGTCCCTGAGAGGAAAGGACCAATAATTTAGAAATGATTACCTGTTGTAACGCCCTGACTATGGACCTTCCTTTCCTAGATGCGCCCTAGGCACAGAGACTGCAGGAGCTAGAGGTGGACAGCCAACACTTGATTCAAAAGCCAAACACACATGGGAAACTCAAGTCAGGGACAGGGGAGTGACATCCATAGGCCAATGGTGTCTTTAACGTCATGGACTTGAGCGAGTCTCTTTTTACTCAAAGAGCCGTCTGGTCACGAACCAGAAAAGATTTTGCAAACAAGCTCTGATGTATCTTTAAATAGGGTGGTTATTTTCCTGCTGGAGAATCTTCCCATTTTTGTTTTCTTCCTGATGTTACCGGAGAAGGGGCTCTTCTCCGTGCTTGGTGTTCTGAACAAAGAATTGAGCGACACACGAAAATAAAATGGTGAAAAAGTAGTTTATTAGAGAAGTAAAGAGTATACTCCTAAGAGGTAGGAGTGGTCTGGAGCAGGAAAAGGGCTCAAGAGCCCCGACTAATGAGGCCTTGGCGGTTTTATTCTCTCTAGTTGGGAGGGGTTACACCTATCTGGGCGTGGGACCTTTGGATTGGCATTTTTGATTGACGGGGGGCCCATTACCTCACCTTTTCTAACTGTGCATGTTCCTTCCCAGAATTCAGTCTGTTACAATGATATTAATGAACTTCCAGGCATATGTATGATATTATGATGACATAATGAGGCTTAGGTGAAATGAAGGTTGTTGTAGCTCTTACTGCGCAGGCGTTAGGGATTGACTTAAACTGGGGGGCTTTTTGTGCCCCGTAACTTCCTCGTATTAATTAACTTTTTGCCTGGAACTCCCTCCTGTGCTTTCCTGGACTGGGGCAGGGATCACTAGTGAAAGGGTGGTATCAGGGTGGTGACTACTTCAGCAGGGCGAGTCCCATGGGAGGGGTCCCCAGATCCCTCTTCTGTCTCTGCTTTCTGCACTTTTCTCTTGAAAGATGTGATCCCCATAAATCTCTACGGCAGCGGTTCTCAACCTGTGGGTCACGGCCCCTTTGGGGGGTTAAACGACCCTTTCACAGGGGTCCCCTAAGACCATGGGAAAACCCATAGCAGATATTTACATGACGATTCATAACAGTAGCAACATGACAGTTATGAAGTAGCAACGAAAATAATGTTATGGGGGTCACCACACCATGAGGGACTGTATTAAAGGGTCGTGGCGTTAGGAAGGTTGAGAACCACTGCCTGTGGGAAGTTGAGGGACGAGAGGTCTCATCTTTTCTATCTGCTTCCTACTGAAGTGGTCACTGTCCCTACCCAGTGGGGATTCACAGAGCTTGCCCCCTATCTGGGAGACTGTGCTGACTCTTCCGGTCAGGATGGGTTGGAAGCCTTGCTGGGGTATCAAGTGTTATCCCCATGCAAGTAGATTGAGGAGAAATTAATTCCCTTAATAGTTTTAAAAGTGTTGGTCAAAGAAGCAGGCCCCAAAGCCCCATCGCTGGGTGGTTACGTGATGGAAAGTCTGTTGAGCCCGCGGCCTGTTGACTTCTGGCCTAGCTGGTTACTCAGGTGTCATCACCTATCCGGAGTCCGGAAAGGCCTGGAAGAGATGCTGACCGGCAGTGCTTGTAATCTGCAAATTGGGGACACGAGTTACAAGCTTCGGAGTAATTATCTATGGCAGGATGTAGGGGCATTCTTATGACTCAGGTTTAGGGACAGTCTATCGCTCAAGATTAGGAGCAGGGAGAGTTGATCAAGAAGACGATAAAGACTATGGACTAGGAAAAAGGTGAAACTGGAGGCCGAAGAACTAGGGAAAAGGAGACTAGAAATTTCTACAGTGGGGGGAGGGGGTCTCCTTCATTTGGCCCCTATCACTGGGGGCTCCTTTCTTACTGTATGTGGAACTGCAATAGTTCCACATACCATGAAAGTGATGCAGGATATTGGTTAGTGGGAAAATATAAGGAGCCACATTAAGGAATGAATTGTGCTATGGTTTATCTAAATTGTCTTAACTAGGTCTATTAGATCATAGAAGCTTCTGAGGGTAGAGATCATTTTTCAAAATTCTATGTTTAGTTTTTTACTATATTGTTGTATCCAAAGACAGTATACTCTAAAACAAAATCTGCTTAAAGGAAAACAGAGCAATTGAATTCACTGCAATGGAGTATTTCTGAAGCTCATAAAAGGGTCTCCTTTCTACTTGTAGCAAAAAATTGTTACCCAAGTTTTGGAAGTCTGGAAAAAGAATGTGTTAAGAAAAACGTGAATTGGTTAAGAGATTACATTTTGTGGGGTATAATGTGCCCCCCGAGTATAATGTGCTCCCACGTTTGCAGCCCAAACTTTCAGGGAAAAAATGTTTTGTTTTAATTTTTTAATTCAAATTTTTATTTGTTTATATTTAGGCACTTGTGGGGTTTTTTGGATTATAAAAGAATGTTAGCATTTATTTTTTTAAAATACTAGGGTACAAGAAATTTTATGTAACACTAACTCGTGTGCATAAATAAAATACTTTAAAACATTTATATAGATATGGAATTAGTACTATGGGTTAGGTAGGAAGTTAGTCAGGAGTGACAGGAGGAGCAGAAGGTCATCACCCAGATCCACACCCTGGGGACTGCCCAGGACACAACCCCTGGACAAGTTAGCCCTGTGCATTATCAGCTGCTTCTAAATTAAAAAGATAAAGTCATCAGAAAAAGAATGCAGGACAAGGAATTCACCCTGGCCCATTATCAGCTATCCTCAAATTGAAAAGATAAGGAAAGGGGAAATCGCCCCACTTATTGCACCGTTAGTCCTATTTCCCAAAACCAGGTTGTTATGCCACTTTGGTTCTTTCAGAAGGAGCACAAAAGTGAAAGAGGGGGAGGAACTTGCACCCATAGATGTTAAAAACTCCCAAATACCATAAGGAGAAGCCGCTTCCCTTTCTTGGGTCAGGGAGTACTTTCTTCACTATAAACTCTTGAGTACCTTTTGCTTTCATGAACTCTGTCTCTTGACTGACTTCTTTCCTCAAAGAAACAAGCGTGGAGGAAAAAAAAAATCACCATTTTCCGGTACCACTATCCATATATGGTGTGCATTCTTATCTTTCCCTTACAAATTCGGGGCAAAAACCATGTGTATTATATATGGCAAAATACAGTAATTTTAAGTTTAGCAAAACCAACCAAACAAAAGAATAGAAAAATCTCCCAAAACCTTAATGGTTTGGTTGATTGGAGTTACTATGAATCAAGGTTTAAATGTAACTTCTTTTTTGGTCAGTTTAGTCCTATAGATATTTATATAGTTCATCCTATATGCAGGAATTATGCAGGCTATGCTGGAAGAAAGATGAGGAAGATGAAGTCCTTGCCTTCAGGGGGCTCACAGGTTAGTGGCTTCTAAAGCTATTGAAAAAATTTTCTCACACAGATAAGCATGCATTACCCTCAAGGCATGCATTCATTTTATACAATTCCATTCATCTTTATACAAGTCAGGTCATTAGTCATGTCATAAATGCTTATTAAATCAGTTCTCTATTCTGAGCTAGTGCCTGCTTGACCTCTCCACTTGGTTTCAGGACCTGGAACTGAACTCTGATTCTCTCACCCACACTTTGTTTCTCCCACCAGGTTGCTTATCACCTTAAACAGCAACTCCACCTTGCAGGGCTTCAGGCTCACAGGAGACAATTCCCTTTCTTCAAAACGTCTGCTGAAGGTGATGGCTCTGCCCGTTCACTGTGGCCATGCTCACTTCCTCTCAGCTCATTGCAGTCAGCTCCTGACTGGTGTCCCTGTGTCACCCCACCCCCCAACATTCTACTCACAACACAACCACCAGAAGTTGGATCACAACTCATCTGCTCCGGTAGCTCCCTATCTAACTTAAAATAAAGCCAACATCCTTTCAGTATTTTTTCAATGACTTCTAGGTCGCTGCATGGTCTGATTCCTTCATCCTCACACACCTTCTGCCACTCCCCCGGTCTCCTGGCTGATCCTTGGAAACACCAGGCCCACCCACTTCAGGCCTCTTTTCCCCCCTCTCTCTAGAATGTTCCTTCCCTATATGCACATGGCTCACTCTCTTCCTCGGACACTGTGCTTAAATGACAATTCACTAGTCAGACCCTCCCTAACCAACCCACATAAATAGCGCCCCCTACCCCTTGCCTACTACTCCAAATCATTCTCATTCGAGTTTATTCTCCTCCTATAGAGCTAATAGGCAGATACACTATATATTTACCTGTTTATTTGTAGGTTGTCTTCCTTCCCTTCCCTCATTCCATCCCACCACTCGAATGTAGATTTCTGTCTGTTTTGTCCCCTGCTCTGTCACATGTAGTAGACTCTCGGTTAACGGGCACTCATGGGGATTGCTAGGTGCCGGATAAATGTAGGTAGGCTCTCTGTTAACCGGAACTCAAGCAACTGGCACTTTCAAGCAACTGGCAAAATTATCAGTTGCTTGAGTTTCGGTCAACGGAGAGGCTACTGTATATTGCCTGGTCCCAAGTCTAAGAAGTATAGAGCAGGGCTGGTTGTTCTACCTCTAGAACTCACAGGTTCTAGTTTAAGTCCATGAAATGGGTATATTTTCTTATCTGTTGTTCCTTTCATATCAATGGAATTTTGGATTCTAATCATTTGAGAGTCATTGCCTAAGATTCTATTTTGACAATTAAAAAATTACAAAGTCTAATTAATAACATCACACTTTGAGCCTTCATTTTCCAAATGACTTCCCCAAATTTAACCTAGTTTAAATCATAAAAGTGAGGTGAGCCCAAAATAATGAATCAGGTAATAGTGATTTGTCATTAAGTTAGACATTAATAAAGTAAGTGCTATTAAGGCTGAATTTTTTTTTACGTTCACAAGGGTATTGGATAGCAGTTCAGAGTTCAGGTTCTGGAGTCAAATATCTTTAGACCCATTACATGGAACAGTGGGATCTTGGGTAAACAGACCCACCCACACCTCAGTTTATTCATTTCTTCAATAATAATAATGGTGCTAAACACAGTGTGTTATTATGAAGATTAAATGAGGTGATATAAAGTTCTTAGCACAGTCCTTAGGGATCACTTAATAAATCTTTCTCAGTGTTTCTTCGGTTGCCAGCTCACATTATCTCATGGTTTTGAAACGTGACCTTACCTATCCTTTTCCAAATATGACTTGACATGGCTGTAGGTTACAATAAAAAATAAAGCTACATGACCAAATAGAAATTGGAAAACAGCATCAGGGTGAAAGCAGGTACAAATATGTTAACCGAAGTCCATCTGATTTTCCTGACTGAGCTTCGTGTTAGACCTTGGACTTGGTGGCACCCTGGACTCCAGTGTTATAATTCTCTTTATTGGAAAGCAGAAGGGGCACCATGAGCTCCTTAGAAGGAAACACGTTTTGTTTTCTTTCTTTTTCTGTGTGTGTGTGTGGGGGGGGGGGGGGGGGGGGGGGTGGTTCCCTGGCTGGGAATCAAATTCAGGCCGCAGAGTTGAGAGCGCTGAAGCCTAGACACTATACCACCAGGGAACTCCCTGAGACATGTTTTCTGACACTACATTCTGGGAAGAACTTGTAAATTAGAATTCTATATATAGCAACTAGTAGTCCAGTGGAAATTATATTTCGATTCAGTCCTACTTTACTGTAAATGTGGAAGAGAATTTTTTAAGGTTGTTTGTGACAGATATGAGGTAGCCTAAATAAATGGTCTAATTCTGGCATCCAGAGTAAAGCAGAGAGACCAAACTATTAATTTTATTAATGACAATTATGATATTGGAGAGTGTGGCTCTTATCAACAGGCAATCCGGGTTCCTAGTACTGAATCTCAGAACCTGAGAGGTTTATGTAACTAGTCCTGGGCCGTGCTGGGCTCCCACAGGGCTCACGTGTGGAGATCTGTCCCTGTGAGACACCCACAGAGACAGTGTAGAATGTCTGTTTTCTGTAGACAAGGTCACTTCCAAGACAAAAGGCAGAGAGCAGACAGGGCTACACATACTGACCCAGTTCCTTGCCCCTGACTCATGAATAAAATAGGCACTTCCTGCTTCCCTGGAGAGACAGCATGTCCCCACAGTGAAGCTCCCTCACCTGTGAGGACAGAAGTAATGTCCCTGCAGAGTTTCTCATGGTGACCTCCAATAAAAGCCAAGAATATCATACCCAGTCAAGAATTTCATACCCAGAACAGTTTTGGGGTGTTCTGACTTGATCCCAGGGGAGAATATAGAGTCCTTTCAGGAATGGACAAATAGTTCAGATAGTCCTCCCTTTCCATGCATTTATTAAATGACTCCTCTATGTGAAACATATAATACACAATGGTGAGCAAATAAACAGACACTGAGCACACAAGTATGTATTGCAAACAGTAATCAATGCCTTAAAAAAAAGGCACAGGCAACCTTGGGAGTGTGCAGTGCGGAAAGTGTGCCACTGGAATTCCCCAGACTCTTTCCTGAGGACATACACTTTGAGCTGAATTTTAAAGGATGCTTACGACAGGTTAACAACAACAAGGGAGAGCGAATATCACCTGCAAAGGCTCAGAGGCAAGAGGAGTGTGATATATTGGAGAAAGTTACAGAAGGCAATGGGCAGGAGAAAGTGGGCAACAAAGATACAGAGAGACAGGTGGGGGGCTGATGGTGTGGTTTTGCAGGTATTTGCGGGGGGATTTGATCTTCATTCTAACAGCAGTAGCTTTAAGTAGAAAGGGTAACGTGATCAGAGCCTCATGCTCACACTTTGATGGGTACTGATTAGCAGGCCAATTCCAGCTTTTTATACTCAAATGAAGATCTCACACTGGTGTTTCAGGATCAACGCCTTTCCTTGGGAAACCAAATTTCCCAAAGACAAAGCATTCTGCTAGGTGGATTGAATTGCTTAGCTTAACTTTATAGAATTTTCCAAACTTGTACGAATATCCAGTTGGATCCCTGTGTGTTCCAGTTTCAGATTTTGGCAGAGAAGATTTGGACTTGAATCTTTTATTTCAAAATATATTATCAGTGTTTGATTTTATTTTTAGCACATCTTTGAAAAAATTAAATATTGCTTACAAAAGTACATAAATTTTGGAATGAAAACATAAAGTATATCTGTGACAAAAGTGTGACAAAGGATATCCAAGGACAGGGGTGGGGCAGGTACTTGCAGTGGAGCTAAAGCTCGAGCCTTGGTATAACAGGGGGCGGGGTGGGTCTCACATAGTCCTTTGGAATGTGTGATTCTGAGCAACATGGATGTCTGCTGCGTGTGCTCTGACTGCAAAATGTACCTCCGGCAATTGAAAGTGCTGAAAAGATCATTTAACTGTGTCATTAGTAACATTATGCCATTATTTCAGGCAGTAATTGAGTCACTTTAAAGATCATTCCAGGTTCATGCTCATAAAATGTTTCATTAGCACATGGAAACACATTTTTCTTTTTTAGTAGGTGGTTGGTTATGCATGCAATTAAAAGTGTTTTAAATCATGATGGTAAAAATAATAAGGAATCGAAACTCAAATGTTGTACGCTGTTTGGAAGTATCTTATCTCTCTAGAGTTTAACCCAATTAATCTTGATTCTTGGGAGTAGAATGGATATGAGTATATAGGTTATGCAAGAGCTTTTACATTCAACTCACACAGCTAGGCAGGCCATGGGCTGTAATAGAATCCCCTTGGAATAAAGTTCTAACTAAAGGTGAATGAGAGACACAAACCATCTCAGCTTCAAGGCAGATTTACTCAGGAAATTATAGGATCTGCAAGTAGCTCTTCATGAAAGCCTCTTGCACTTTGAGTAAGAGGCTCATTAAATTTTTAGAAATATCAAAGAAACCATTGGACTTTTAAAAAGGGGGACAAACAGCCAACAACTATTTGTACTCTGTGTCTATCATTCAGCATACTTCCTGTCCATCCAAGCTTCAGGTTACCTGCAACTGCATGAGAATGCCTTTTACATGCATACCCCAGGCACCGATAACAGAGTTGAACAGGATCGGGCTGAGAATGAAGGGCATGCCTCTAAAAATCTATTCTGCAAGGGAACATCAGTCAGCATCCTTTGTATCCTTTGTTCTCCACCAGCTCCTAACTCACCTAATTATTTTAGCTGTCAGTCCGCAGGTCTACAGAGCAACATGAAATACACTGTCACGTGCCTTGGGAAAGATCATGTTCGCTGTGCTCACCCCGTCACCCCTTCCCTGACTGCCTGTCTAATAAGCTTGTCCAAAGTGGAAATTCAAGTGTTTGGACTTGACCCATATGTAGTGAATTCTGATTTCTTTTCATTTTCCAAAATTCACCCTCTACTTTAATAGAATGCTACCCTTACTTACTGTCTAGGTTAAAGACCAACTTACATCTGGGTGTTCCTTATTTTTATATGGGATTTGAAAGAACAATTTGTTAACACATTTGTTTTCGTTGGTTTCTTATTTGACCTTTTGTCAGTTTTAACCCAGGTCATTTTCTAATGACCTTTTGTAAGGGTCATTTTCAGATTCTCTATGAATTGACCCAAAGAAATATTATTATACCACATTTACATACATATGCATTAATTGAAGTTTATCATTCAAAGACTTTTCCAGGTATTTTTATATTATGTCTCTTCCCTCAGTCTTCCACAAGACTTTTTCCCTTTGTTTTCCTTACTTCTCTAGGAGTTTTTGATTATTCAAGTTTCTACAACCATTTCAAACCTTCATTAAAATCATTGTATTGACCTGACAGAGGTATTTTCTACTCAGGATGGATGTCTCAATCAAGACTTCAGTTTCTTACCTGCTACTTTTTATGGGTCATAAGTCAGCTCTTCCTAAATTTTCTTTCCAAAGGACCAGAGAGTAGTATTAGTTGATTTTTGTTCCTACAGTAAAAGGACTTTACTATTTGTGGTCAGAATCCATTCTGAAAATAAACGTAGGCTTCTGGTTTTGTTTTGGTTTGTGTCCTACCAGATTCTTGTAAATATTGTGTATTATTATGCAAAGTTCCATGGACTGACTGAGATAGACAATTCTGTTTTTTCTTTTCTGAGTTTGCAACATAAATACCAACTGTGGTAACAATTAAAAAAAAAACAACAGACTAAAACAGTCTGCTAAGGGTTAATGTGACTCTGGCTCTTAATGCTTCAGAAAAAAAAAAAAAAAAGCAAAAAACAAAAACAAAAACCAGCCTAGTGTGAACAAGGAGCAGAAGGTACCGAAGACACCCCCATTTGTGTAGACTTGGGAAATGCAATCGCATATCCCTGACCTTGACCTTCCGCTGTTGCGGTGTAATAGCCAGCTTATCCTCTAGCTAAAGTAGCTCTCATACTAGAGCACTTGCTTGTTTTATCTTTGTGAAATTAATGGTGCTGGTCCAGTCCCATCCCAGGATACAGTTTTGAGGTTGCAATGCCAGCTGGGAGAGCAGGACAGGAGCAAATTCCAAGGGAAGCCCCGGGGTTATCTATCGCAAGCCCGCTTATGTCACATTGCCAATTTCAACAGAGCTTGACCTCGGGCTGAACTCCACTTTGCCAGGCTATAGAGAACTAAGCCAAGCAGCTATAACAAGCATAGGCTTTCCCAGCCCAGTGGGAGCCACCTAAACAAACCTATATAGCCAGTTCCCAAGAGAACTTTCTAGTTGTTTATAAATAAGGTAATGGTATAGTCCCTAGATTTCTGGCTTGGGAGGATTCAAGTCGTGTTGGTATGCCAGAGCACCCCAGGTACCCCCAAACTCTAGGTCTACACTCACCAAGATTATCCTATTCTTTTCTTGGACCACGGAGAATCCTGAGACCCAGGCAAAGAGGGCAGTGACCCCAATTTACTAATGGCTAATGGAAGTCCAACTCTTTCTTTTCCCCTGTGGGGATAAAAAATTGGTTTTCAATCTGACATCCTAAAGTGGTAGCTACTACCCTTACCACGTGCCAGAAGTTATCATGTTGCTCCCAACAACACGTTTGTACATATTAACTCATTCATCCTCAGAACAGCCCGTCAGGGGCACGCTATAATAAACTCCTTCACAGCTGGGAAAATTCAGGCACGGAAAGGGCAAATCACTTTTCCAGCTACCCAGGCAGGGACTGATCCTGAGGAGTTGGCACACAGGGTCTGTCACTTTACATTCATTCCGTAAAACCACAGGTCGTGGAAGAAAAGGGAACTGGGCTCAGGATACTGGGCCAGGTGGGCTGGGCAAGTCTAGGCGTTTCCAAATCTTTAAGTCCACAGGAATGGGAGAGAAAGAACAAAAGGGATCACAGCAAGGGTTCTCAGCAGAATTCAGAGCTGAGGAAGATTAGAAGGTGGCATCTCCCTCCCTCCTTGTCCTTGTCCCTAATCCAGCTTGCAGGCAGATTGAAATTGCAAAGCATTCCCATTTAGAGGCTTGGCCCTAATTACGTTAAATTCCTGCTGACCATCAATTCAGACTCTCTAACCAGAGAAACTAGCCTATTCTGTGTAAAGAATGTTCTTCTTAGCCATGGTCTACCTGTCTGGCTATGTCCCACCAACCCCCACCCTGGGCACCCGCCCCTGACCTGCCGTGCTCTCTCACTGCCATGGGAATGCTAGCAGTGGGATATTCACATCAGTTGGCTCTTCTCCACAAAGAAAGCTGATGTTTCTAGGGTGACTTTGATCTCCTATGTGGTCCAGTCACTCCCCAGTGCCCCTCAAAGACTCAATTCTCAACGCAATGTTTGTTTGTAAGGACATTTTACTATATTTTGGGTCTTCAAAAATTGGTGCCATATGTGATACACCAAACAGAGTTGCCACTTTGTTTTCTTAACTACTTTCCTACCAAAGACTCACCTTTCTATTAGGAATAACCCCCATTCAGGTAATCAAGCATGCAGGAATCTGCTTATCAAAGGCCAAGAGAATGATTCCCACTATCACCCAAGTCAACCAACTTTAGGTACTGCTAATTAACAATGCCTGAAAAAAGAATTTCTCGCACCTGAAGGTATACAAGTGACCTGAGGAACTCAACTGAAATGTAGGTTTTGATCCAGCAGGTCGAAGAGGAAGCCTCACACTGAATTTCTAACAAGCTCCTGGGTGAAGCTGTTTGTGTGCAGAATAGACATTTTCAGGGCTTTGTGGTTTGGTCATTTCATGTCTCTGCATGCAGGTTACAGGATCATGCTGAATTGGGCTGAAACAAATGTCCACTCTATTAAAACTGGAACAACGATTAGAAGAAGAACTATAGTCTTTCTGAGGACAGCCACCCCATCTGACCCCAAATGCGCCGACAATGTGAGGTGCCATTCAGCAGGGAGGCGAGACCTGAGGGTTTGTGGAAACAGAGATCCCCATTCAAATTCTAGCTCTGGAAACTCCAAGAGTTGTCCTGTTGGGCAAACGACCGAACCTTAACTTCCTTAACTGTAAAACAAGTGAGAGTGTCATGAGCAAAAAACCTCAGTGAGAGAGACAACAAGACATAGAGGTAACATTTGCACATTTCACAGTTGTGCCTGGGACAAGCCCTCGGTGGACCCCATCAGGGTGTCCTGGCACTAAAGGTTGTCATCCTCCCAGGAGGAGAACCTGATTCTTGAGGTGCTATCGATAGGCTGACCAGATGTACCATTTTAAATGGCACAGAAAACCTCAGGACTGCCCTGTTTCCATCAGTACATATGGTCAGCCTACTGACACCTTGAATTTCTACCTTTAGGTAGGCTGACCAGACTCACCGTTTGAAATGGGACAGTCCTGTTGTTTTCTGTGCCATTTAAAATGGTACGTCTGGGCAGCCTACCTGAAGAAAGCTCCTTCATAGTAAGAAAGCAGGGGCTCATTTATAGGATCGTGTGACAGAATTCCATTTGGATTTCCTCTGTGAGGCATCCCTACCTTTTTAACTGGTGACAGAAGTACATACGATCATGGACAACTGGTACTGGCTGTATTCTGCTGTATCCACTAGCTGGTGGTGGCTTATTGTCCTACATAGGAAAAACATGCTTAGAAGACATCGTTTAAATCTTGGGAAAACAAAACTATTCTAAAGCCAGGTTTACCTCTTTCAGTTTCTTGGCTGAGTGCTTTGCCAGTCTTTAGAAAATGTTTCCTACCTGACTTTGTTTTCTGCCTCAGGATGTGTCTCTACGTCAACAGCACTGATTAACGTGATAGGTGAAGCTTTATTCGCCCAGCCATCCAGCTGGGAGTCCTGCTAAAATGCACATTTTGGTTTAGGAGTCTTGGGGCAGGACCTGACATTCTCGATTTTCATTTAAGTCCTGGATGACGCTGGTGCTGCTGGGCCCAAGTCCCCACGCTTTGAGGTTGGGTGGTCCCACACCAGCCCTTGCTCTTGCCAGACTGAATTGCAGACATTTTCAGCCATTGCAAAGGCCCTCCTCCACAAGAGCCCTCATCTACCCGTGCTTCTCCCTGGCTAGAATTCTCAGCTGAGTGCCTGACTTTGATCCCCACTTCTCAACCCCCCCCCACCCCCCGGACCCCCTACCTGCCTAGTCAGTATTTGGGGCTGAGTCTCTCCTGACTGATTTGTGATCTGTCGCCCACACCTGCAGCCTGGCACCTTCGCTGTCTCACTGGAGATTCGCCAATCCTGCCCTCTGCCTCCTGCCCCGTGCCGGCTGCCTGCTTGCGAGGGCCCACGGGCCTGCTCACCCCATCATGGTCACCTCAGCAAGAAGAAACAAAGTGGGCTGTCCTCAGGGCTCCCAGGACCCGTTGTATGTTTTGACCTCTGGAGGAAGAAGCCTACAGAAGCCTGAAAAACACAGACTTTTAAAATTGAAAACAATCTTAGAGGTAGCTTGCTCCGAAGTCGTCATTGTGTAGGAACATCAACGTCGATAATAAGCATAAGGAACACTTGCTGCACACTGTATGCTCTCGAAGCTTCACATCAACCTCATGAGGTGCAGATAATGATTATGCCCATTCTGCTGGTGATGAAACTGAGACATGGAATGAGTGGTTAAGTAACTTGCCCAGGATCCCTCAGCGATGCAACCGGGTTTGTTTATTCCCTGCTTGTGCGCCTCACGACACTGGTGCAAGACTTTCACCCAAGGGGAGCTGGGCGCTTCTCGCTGCCGATGCACAGCAGTATCCGGGATGACGGTCCCCGTCCTCTGGCTCGGTTCTTTCTGCTGTGGCCATAAGGTGGCCTTACCCTGAAGCAAGCTTAATGTCGCATGTTCGTGGCGCTGAGTCTTGAATTGGAGTACAACTACAATAATGAAAAAGATTTATCTCACAAAACATTTACACGTGAATACATAATAGTAAGGAAACAATATGTGAATCGCATGGCAACACAGACGAAAGGCTTGACTCCACCAGCTTCTTTCTGAAAGATCACTTCGGCTTTCCCATGATGCCTAAAATTTTTGCTTGTGGTACCAATACCAGCGACACAATGTCTCCTCGATGACACAGCATTCTTGACCGCTGTTCTCACATGTAAGGTATGTCTACCTTAACTTCAGGTGTTGGAGGTCACATATGAAAAAGAGCTTCCTGAAACTGACTAACCTTCTTAATAAAACAAGCTGGCTTTTTGTAGTGCAGACACTACTTCAATGTCAAGTTCTTCCTTAGGAACTTAAATTTCTAGAGTTGTGGAGTCGCTATTGATTTGTCCAGGTTTGTAAGAGGACAGGATTTTCATGGGCTAAAGGTAGGAGCTTTTTCCTAATGCTCCTACCTTCAGCCCATGAAACGCCTGTCCTCTTATGTAAGAGATTACGTAAGTAGTAAGAGATTATCTGAACTAGTCAGAGAACCCAGAATAAGGATTGTTGACCAACACGCTACACCAGCACATATCCTGCTGAATATCCCAAACCTATGGAATGTCTTGACAGTTTGGTTAGCAGGCCTTGGGGGCTGTGAGGATGGAGGGGTGGGGAAGGGGATCAGAAAAGATTTTTATCTATCCTTTCAAAAGCCCTTCATATTTTCTTTCTCAGAACTGAAGTTTCTTCAGGGCAATGGGATCTAATTAAATTTCTCAGTTGCTTAACAATAGTTTCTTTTATATTTGCTATTATCTGTGTCCACCCCTGCTTCACTTAATGTTTCATCTCACAGGGCCCACGCCTGGCCTGTGTATCCCTGTGCCAGCACCTAGCTACGACTGCAGTACGTGTTTCTGTCCCTCAGCGAGGAGTCAGGCTACGGCATTTACACGCCAATACAGCTACAGAGTCCAAAAACCTTAGACTGGGGCAAGGCCTTTGAGAGTGTCGAATCCAGAAGTTTTCAAGCTGTTCTACGGCAGTGCTTTGTAAGCAGTAAAAATCTTTATTCAAAACAAATCCTACTCAGCCACCATCTACAGAGAAGTCAGGCAGGGGAGGCTCGGGGTGAAACAGGGGGTAAGTACAATCTCACCAGGCCTCTCTTGATTCTTATGTCCCTGAGGTTCTTCCAAACTCCCAACAACTCTCCAGACGACTGTTTGAAACCCTCTAATAGTGCAAACTTTAAACTCAGAGAATGTCTTACCAAGACCGGGGGGCTCATTAGTGTCAGTGTTTGAATAGTGCCTATGTTTTCTGTCACCTTGTCTAGAATTTCTAAATATTTAACTTCTAGCTTTTTTGAAGAAACGCCTCATTTCTGTCCAAGGTCAGAACTGCTCATTTTAGCTACTTAGCAACTTCTTACTCAGCACAGTACTCAAGAATGCTATGGAAATATCCTAAAGCCTGCGGGCAGAGTTTATCTAAGGAGCTGACTTTGGTCCCTTATGTCCAAATTATTAGGTTGAGAACTAGCTATTATACGCTAGTGCCCGTAATTATTCATTTGGATGGTGAAACAAAGCCAAAACCAAGGCTATGCTAGGTCCATTATGTGATAGATACATTTAAACTATATTGGAACCTGTAGAAATTCAGAAAATTTTCTGTCTATAGACAGAGCTCTCTGCTTGAATACATGCAGGGGGTGGGAGGTCATCTGCAGTATTTGCAGCTGCAAACATGGAGTTTAAGCAGATGTTGGACATGTTGGCCTCCACGGGTTGGCCTTTATTAGCACTATGAGGAGGAATAAAGGTCCCTTATGACAAATGGTAATAGCAGTGGCTGAAATACCACAACCACCACCCTGGATGCTGGCAGTAGTGGCCTAGGCAATGGTAGAACACAACAGAGCCCTCATATACAGCAAGTCATTGTGCTCAAAAGTCCCGTGTGTTGCTTCACAAGGGCCGCACACAGAAGGTATTGTTTGGACATTCTGAACACATCTACAACCCATTCTAGTTCACGACAATAACTTGGTTAAAACTTGAAAGCTTGACAACAAATGTCTCTGACTTAATGGAAGATGACACTATGGAGGTGTATGTGTGAACACGTTGTCTGATGAAAGCTACTTCTCCTTGGAGCCTGTGTGTCTGTCCCTCCCTAAGGTGACACGTGACAGCCCAGCTGATCGGATGGGTTCTTGGCTTTAATACACTAGATTCATTCCCAGTGTGTCTAAGAAAGCTGATGACCACGTGTGACACCAGAGGATGTGGCCAAGAGAACCAGTTGAGTCAAGTGAGCCCTGGGCAGTGTGGACTCCATCTCAGAAAGCTAAAGGTGGGTCTTCTGCACTGGGCTCAGCAGGATGTGTTAGAACTTGCTTAAGATTCCCAGGATGTAGGCTAGGGCTGTGCTAACAGAAAATGAGATGAAGAAGCAGAAGCCATACAGACTTGGGCTTGTATAGTTCCTAAGTCTGCAATAACTAAGAACTGCTCTGTCTGCACTGTTGGTCCCCAAAAGGGACAGGCCAGCAAAGGTTTCAAGTCTCCAAAATGTCCCAGTGGCCTTTGCTTCCAAACTTCAGGAAACGTTTGCATTAAGAGGACCCTTAATTCACCCTGTTTGAAAGCAGCACAAATTTAGTTTCTTCTCAGGAAGAGGCAGGAAATTGGGGATTCTCTAAGGACCCTTTTAGAAAATTGAACATAGAACCTTTTATCAGTGAATGCATAGACAACGTTAGCCCACAGCCCTCACATTCATTAGAAGTACTTCAGGGAGAGAAAATTAATGATAATCCTAAGTACATAATGACTTGCTGGAGACCAGAAGGCTCCGCTGTGATGGTTTGACTGGAGGCTTGCCCTGCGGTAATGAAAGATGCCGCCTGTGTGCTTGACCCTGGTCTTGGTTCATTCTTCAGAGTAAAGAGCTGCAAAGTTGGTGTAGACTATTTAATCGCTTTCCTGGTAACTGAAAGTGACTCAGATGGGGATCGTTGGTAATAGTGTTGTACTTGGTCATTATAAAAAGGAAACCTCTTGCTTTCAATATTTCTTCCCAGTTTAGACATAAAATCTCACAGAACCCTAGGATAATATTGTGCCAATCACAAAATAACGGGTTATTGTACAAAAAGGACTCAAACGGGTGCAGCCTTCCTGTTAGAGCATTTAGTTCAGTAGCCTGCCTGAAGACAGAACCAATTACATCCGTCTAGTGTATGAGTAAAATTGATGCTTTGCATTTTCTAGAACTTAAATTTTCCAGCTATTTCCGAGAGTTTGAAATGTCTTTAGTATGTACTGACTTTGTCTTCAGTGCTGCACTTGGAATTGTTTTAATTCACTTCTGTATACCTAAAGCTTAGCTGGGTGGTTGTCACACATTAGACTTTAAGTAAATTTTTTAGGGAAAAAAATTTCCATGAAAGTGATATCAGAGTCCATTCCCGAAAGCGGAGAGGGAGGGAGAAGCAGTGTGGGGCTCACTTGGCACCTGAAATGGGGCAACGGCTTTGTGAAATCCTTGTACGTTGTTTAAAGGGGAGACTGGAGACAGGTGAGGGTTTCACAGTTCTGTTGAAATACCTGACTAAGGAGGTATTTTATGGGGAACAATGAAGCCACATCGTAGATCTCCTGAGGCAACCTTCTGTTGCCTGAGCTGGTTGACTCATCCGGAGCTGGGCTAGGCCATTTAATTGTTCATCTCTAATTACTTTTGTCTGTATTCTTGTCTTTAGAATGTATGCAGGTTCATAACGGGCAGAGTTTTCTGTACTGAAATCAAAGGCAAGCTAGGTGGGAAATGGGGAGGAGAAGGAGAAGGGAGAGGAAGGGAGAGAACAGGGCGGGTCTGGCATTTCCTGTGTTCTGTGGGCACGTTGGGCCCACTGTGGCACAGCGATGCCCACTAGTTCCTCAGCAGCTGAGACCTTGGCTGGCCCAGAGCCACCTTTTTCAGGGCTCAGAGTTTGGCACTGTCTGGAACCTCAGAAATCTGCTCACTTACTTCTCCCAAGGGCCAGGGGCCTCTGCGGTTCAAGAACTAGCGTTTAACAAACAGGGAAGGAAACAGGAACAGCTGTTACTATTTGTCTTGTTGATGATAACCATGCCGACAGGTATGAGGTGCTATCTCATTGTGGTTTTGATTTGCATTCCCCTAATAGATAGTGAAGCTAAGAAGATTTTCATGTATCTGTTAGCCGTTTGTATGGGAGAAGGACCTTGGGAGAAGGTCCTCTGCCCACTTTTTAATTGGGTTGTTTTTTGTTGTTGTTGTTGAGTTGTATGAGCGCTATATATTAGCCCCTTATTGGAGCTGTTGTTTGCAAATATCTCCTCCCGTTGGGTTGGCTGCCTCTTTGATTTGTTGATTGTTTCTTTTGTTGATGGCTTCTTTTGCTGTGCAGAAGCTTTTTAGTTTGATATAGTCCCATTCATTTATTTTTGCTTTTACTTCCCTTGTCCTTGAAGTCAAATTCATAAAACCCTCTCTGAACCCAAGGTCCATAAGTTTAGTATAAAACTTTTGCTTTCTTCCATGCAATGTATTGTTTCAGGTCTTATGGTTAGGTCTGTGATCTATTTTGAGTTAATTTTGGTAAATGGTGACAGGTAGCAGTCTAGTTTCATCTTTTTGCATGTGACTTTCCAATTTTCCCAGCACCATTTATTGAAGAGGCTTTCTCTTCTCCAGTGTATGCTTTTAGCTCCATTGTAAAAAATTATCTGTCCATATATATTTATTTCTGGGTTCTCAATTCTATTCCATTGGTCTATGAGTCTCTTTTTCTGCTGATACCATGCTGTTTTGATTATTGACACTTGTAGTATAAGTTGAAGTCAGGGGGTGTGATATCTCCAGCCTTATTCTTTCTTCTTAGGATTGCTTTGGCTATTCAGGGTCTATTGTGGTTTCATACAAATCTAATTTTTTTTTGTTCTATTTCTTAAAAAAATAAAATGTCATTGGGATTTTGATGGGGATTGCATTAAGTTTGTATATTGCTTTGCAGAATATGACCATTTTAACTATGTTGATACTCCCAATTCAAGAACATGGAATATCTTCTCATTTTTGTCTTCTTCAATTTCTTTTAACAATGTCTTAGAGTTTTCAGTGTATAGGTCCTTTACCTCCTGTGTTAAGTTTATTCTTAGGTATGTTATTCTTTTTGTTGCCATAGAAAAAGGAATTGTTTTTCTCATTTCTTTTTTTTGAAATTTCATTGTTAGTGTAAAGCAATGCAATAAATTTTTGTATATTGATTTTGTATCCTGAAACTTTATGGATTTTTTATTGTTTCTAATAGTTTTTGTGTGTGTGTCTGTGTGTGTGTGTGTGTGGACTCTTTAGGCTTTTCTATATAAAGAATCATGCCTTCTGCAAAAAGTTACAATTTAACTTCTTCATTCCCAAACTGAATGGCTTTTATTTCTTTCTCTTGCCTGATTGTTCTGGGTAGAACTTCAAATACTATGCTGAATGCAGGGGTTAACAGAGCCAGTCCTGTCTTGTTCCTTATTTTAGAAAAAAAGATGTCAGTGTTTTAAAATTCAATATGACATTAGCTGAGGGTCTGCCATATATGAGTGTAGAAGTACTTTCCTCTATACCCATTTTATTAGCATTTTAATCATAAATGAATGTTTTATCATGTCTAATGCTTTTTCTGTATCTATTAATATAATCATATGATCTTTATCATTTATTTGGTTTATGTGGTATATCACATTGATTGATTTGCAGATGTTGAACCATTCTTGTGCCCCCTAGAATGAATTCCACTTGATTGTGATGTATAACCTTTTTCATGTACCATTGTATTCTATTTGCTAGTATTCTGCTTAGGATTTTTGCATCTGTACTCATTAGCAATATTGGTCTGTACTTTTCTTTTTTTGTGTTACCTTACCAGGTTATGGTAGCAGGGTAATGTTGGCCTCATAAAGTGAGTTAGAAAGTAGTGCCTTTTTTTCAATTTTTTGGAAGAGTTTGAGGAGGACAGGTATTAAATCATCTTTAAATGTTTGGTCAAGAATTCACTAGTGAAGTCATCTGGCCCTGGACTTTCGCTTTTGGGGAAGTATTGGATGATTTTTTCAATTTCCTTACTGTTGATTGGTATATTATATTTTCCAGTTCTTTGTGATTCAGTCTAGAATATTTCTAAATATATATTCCTAAAAACTTGTCCATTTCTCTAGGTTATTGAATTTTGTGGCATGTACTCCTTCATAGTATTCTTGTATGATCCTTTGTGTTTCTGTGGTATACATTGTAACTTCTCTTTCATTTCTGATTTTGTTTATTTGTGTCTTTTCTCTTTTTTCCTTAGTGAGTCTAGCCAGGGGTTTGTCAATTTTATCAATCTTTTCAAAGAACCACCATTTTGTTGCATTAATTTTTCATTGTCTTTTTATTCTTTATTTCATTTAATTCTGCTTTAATTTTAATTATTTCCCTTGCAATTATGATTAGAAATATTTAAAGGAAAACAAAAATGTCCAGAATCTAATAAGGTAAAATTAATAATTTATGCAATAAAAAATTGCCAGGCATTTAAAAAAGCAGGAAAATATAATAAAATAAATATAATAACAAAAGATAATAAAGACACATAGTAAAAGACAAATCAATTCATCAATTCATCTTACGTAGAACAGATACAGATATTAAAATTAGCAGAAAGGAATATTAAAACAGTTATACCTGTGTTCTATACCTCAAAATTTTAAGTAGAGACATGGAAGACATCAAAAAGACCTTTTCCAAACTTTTAGGAAAAAAATTATAATGTATGATATTAAAATATAGTGTGTGGTATTAATAACAGATTAGACATGTCAGAAGAAAAATATTAGTAGGCCTGGGGACATACCAAGAGAAATCATTTAAAATAAAATGAAAAGAGATAAAAGGAATACAAAATTGAAGAGTGCATCAATGAATGGTAGAAAAATTATGAGTCAACTAATATATATGTAATTATAGTCTCTGGAGAGGAAGAGAGAGTGAGGAACAGGAAAAACTAATACTTGGGAGAAATAATAGCCAAAAATATTTTTTTAATTAGATGAAAACTATAAACTCCAGATCCAAGAAGTTCAACAAACTCCAAGCACAAAAAACTTTAAGAAAATTATGTTGCATTTCAGTCAAATTGCATAAAATCAATACTAAAGAGAAAATCTGAGAAGCACCCAGAAAAAAAAAAAAGGCAGGTTATATATGGAAAACAAAGGTAAGAATCACAGCAAATTTCTCATTGGAAAGAATGCAAGTGATAAGAAAGTGGAGCAACATCTCTAAATTATGGAAGTAGAATATATACAAAACTGACAATTTGAAGTTCTATACACAATGAAAAAAATTATTTGAAAGTGATGGCGAATAAATTTTTTTTCAGACTTACAAAAACTAAAAGAATTCATCACCAGCAGAATTATACTGTAAGAAATACTGAAGGGAGTCCGTCCTTCAGGCCAAAGGAAAATGATGCCAGAGGGAAATATATTCCACACGAAGGAAAGAATAACACTGGAAATGGTAAATCATGAGAAATATAAATTATTTTTCTTTTATTTAGATCTCTTAAAAAATAATTTACTGTTTAAATAAAAAAAAATTTTTTTTGGTATGTTACTGTTTAAATAAAAATAATAACAGGATGAAGTTTTAATGTGTGAAAGTAAAATGTATGACAATGGAATAGAGGCCAGGAGAAAAGAAAAGTATATATATCATTAGGTGTAGTACACATGAAGAGCTACAGTATCATTTGAAGGTAGACTGTGATAAGTTAGAAAGGTATACTAAAACCCTAAAACTACCACTAAAATCACACAATAATTCAGGATAATCTCATCGACCCAGGATTCTTAATCACCTCTGCGAAGGCCCCTTTTCCAAATAAGGTAACATTCACATGTTCCTGGACCAGGAAGTGGACATGTCTCTGGGACCACTATTCAGCCCAGTACAGCAAGGTTCTCATCTGAAGGGTTGACATGGAAAAGATCTGCTTACAAACTCACACATTCGTTGACAGGATTCAGTTCTTTGATTTTGTTGAGCTTCTATTTCTTGTTGTCTGTTGACTAGGGGCTTCCCTTAGCTCTGAGATGACACCCACAGTTCTTGGCCATCATGGCTTCCCCCAAAATAGCTTTTTCATTCTTCAAGGCCAGCAAGAGAATGAGAGACTTCAGTGATACAAGTGCTACAATCTTATGTAACATAATTATACACTTGACATGCATACATCCCACCACCATTGCCATATTCTATTGGTTAGGAGCAAGTAACAGATCCTATCCCATTTATGCAAGAGTATGAGTGGAATGGAGGTGGCTCTTGAGAATCTGTCTACTGCAGTCTGCCCTTAGGACTTCCATGATTTGAGTCCCTTCCATATATAGTACCCACCAATCCCGAGGAGTCTAATCTGATTATAGCAGTTTCTCCAAACTCAGAATTACATTATCTGAATCAGGCCAGGTGTGGGTGAGGCACATTGGCCATAGTTCCTCTATCAATCTCTAAAATTAAATAGGCAAGTTATCTTTCCCCAGTGTATCCAACAGACAATGGTGAGAGAGGCACAGGACAGTAACTAGTGACATTTTGGTTCAAGCAAAGGGAAGAGAAACATAAAACAGGAATAATTGGTTCACAGCAATTCAGAAAATGCTGAATTCTTTGATTTGATTTTAAGGTTTGGGAATATTTCTCTATGACTCTCAGATCTGCTTTTTGGGATCTTAGTTCTACCTTCTGTTATATTCGTCCTTTTTTATGTTATTTTTTCATCACCATGTATTCAATGCCCCTTCTATCTTCCACCAATATCCTTCCTTTTTAAAATGAAAGGTAGTGCATTGTGATATTGTGATTTATAGTAAGAAATACAAGGGCTGTCCGGAAGGAATCCAGCTATGGAACATAAAAAATAGAGGCATTTGTGGCTAGATTTTTCTTGGACAGCCCTCATACATACTTGATTTTTTTTCCAGTTTATAGCTCCTAAAGTCCCTGGAATTTCCAAAATGATGAGAGTAACAAAGGTGCCTTTTGTTATGCTAATGAGGCGACTTTTGGAAAGTCCCTAGGTAACCAAAGGGTGGGAGCTGGTTGCCATGGGAACTGACCATGTGATTAGTGTTAAAACTTTTAGCTCCATTCCTCAACATCCTGAGAGGGGAAAGGGGCTGAAGATTGAGTTCATAACCAACCAATGGTTCCATAAGTCATGCCTGTGTAATAATGAAGCCTCCATAAAAACTCCAAAGAGAGAGTTTGGAGCGCTCCAGGGCCGGTGAGCACATGGAGATTTTGGAAGAGTGGCATACTTGCAGTTGAAGAGAGCATGGAAGCTCCAGGCCCTTTTCTCATACCTTGCTTTGTGCATCTCGTCTATCTGGTTGTTCTTGAGTTATATCCTTTTATAATAAACTGGCAATCTTCTAGGTAAAATGTTTTTCTGATTTCTGTGAGCCATTCTAGCAAATGAATCAAACCCAAGGAGGGAATAATCAAAACTTCCAATCTATAGCCAGGCAGTCAGAAGCACAGGTGACAACCCAGACTTGGGACTGGCTTCTGAAGTTGAGGAGTAGGCAGTCTTGTGTGTCTGAGCCTTTGTGGGATCTGATCTTGTCTCCAGATGGATAGTGTTAAAATTTAGTTGAATTTTAGGACACCCACCTGGTGTCGGAGAACCCTCCCCCTGCCCACGTTGGAACTGGGAGCAGAATAATTTTACACATTTGTAATTGAATAGTTTTATCAACTTGCTTCTTAGCAGTAGAATTTGGGGTTACAAGTCTTTTCTCATTTTGTCCTCTGTGTTTTCAGTCCAACTTGACAATATTCTTTCTGAAACATTTTACTCAAGAACTTTGTGGGTTTTCTATGAATCCTTCTGGGGTTTCCTCCATTAGAAAAAAGCTGCACTCACATATTGTTTTGAAAAGTCCAGTTTCTACCTCAGACAATGCCATTACGTTTCCTAGAGGATTATGGTTTGACTGAGAAGATCTGTAAGCCATAACCTTAATCTCGTCAAACAGCTCTTTGTGGAACTGAACGCTCTGACCTTTTGATCTTTTTGAGATTTTAGTAGAAGATTGTAGAATCACTCCCTCAGCTTCTTCTCTGGAGTGCACTTTTCTGAGCGTGCTTGGAAGCTGTCTCTCAATATTAGCATGTTTTGTCATTTGAAGAGGCTGAGAATTTTCAAAATAATCATCTTTTGGTTCTTTTTAGTTTAACAGTTTTTTTTCTCAATTTATTTATCTTATGACATATTGTTTCATAGCAGTGCAAAGACATCAAGTGGCACTTCAACATTATGCTTGGAAATATCCTTAGATAACTAAGTTAACCACTTACATGTTCTGCTTTATACGTAATTGCAGGAGACAATTGTGCTAAGCTTTCTGTCACTACAAAGGATCCTTCTCCCTCTAGTTTCCAAACACGTTTCTCACTTCTTTTTGAGTTCTCACTGGCAGCATTCTCAATGTCCAGATTTCTATTAACAGCCTGTTTAGGCTTTCTCTATATGCTCTTCGAAATTCTTCTGGCCTCTGCCCACTGCCCAGTTCCAAAGCCATTCCCATATTTTTGGGTATGTGTTATATCAACACTCCACTTCCACTACCAAAATCTGTATCAATTATGTTATTCAACATAAGAACATTAGCACAAACTTAGCAGCTGAAAACATAGCAAACATTTATTATCTCTCAATTCCTGTGGGTCAAGAGTCTGGGCCTGGTTTAACTGGCCTCTTGGCAATCAAGACTCACATCTGGGGAGAGATATGCTTCCAAACTCATGCATTTGTTGGTGGAATTAAGTTATGTGTGACTGTAACACTGAAGAGTTCTGTTTCTTAATGGCTGTCAGCCAGAGGTTGTCCTCAGCTCCTATAGGCAAGCTGAAGTTTTATGTCACATTGGGAACCAACACGACTGTTTGCTTCCTCAAACCCCGCATGGGAGTGGAAGATCCCAGTAAGATGAATGCTACAATTTTTATGTAGTGTAAATACAGAATTGTGTACACATAACAATATACACCCCATCACCTTTGCAGCATTTATTGGTTAGAAACAAGTCACAGTTCATCAAAGATAGGAGATTACATAAGACTGTAACTACAAGGAAGCAGGGATTCAGAAGCCACCTTAAGATCTGTCTACCACAATGACCAAGTAGTCTTTATATCCAGAATTCACGGTTGGTTTAATATTCAACAATTAATCTATGTGATTTTCCCATATTAAAAAACTGTAAAAGAAAAATTATTGGATCATCTCCATAAATATAGAAAAAAAAATTTACAAAATCTAAAACAATTCCTGATTCTGGGGATAGCAATGAACTTTCTCAATCTCATGAGGGGCACCTGCAAAAAAACCTTGAGCTAACATTATACTTAATGGTAAAAAACAGAATGATTTTCTCACAGGATAAGGAGAAGGAGTAAAAGTGAAAGAGAGAGGTAGATAAAAAGAGAGAACATTGATCTGTGGGACAATATCAAACAACCTTATATGTAGTAAGTCCTTACTTAATGTTATTGATTGGTTCTGTGACTTTAGGCAAAGTGATGTACAACGAAACCAATTTTACCATAGGCTAATGATATAAACAAGAGTTAAGTTCCTATCACATCTCATCAATGTTATAATGAAACAACATTGAATGAAATTATGTTATTCAAGGACCCACTAAACATGTAATTGTAATCCATGAAGGAAAGGAAAGACATAATAGAACAGAAGTAATATTTAAAGAGATACATAGAAAAATTTGAAAGATTGATGAAAGATATAGCCCACAGATTTAAGAGGCTCAGCAAGTTCAATACAGGATAAATATTATACCAAAAATAGACACATAGACATAAGCTAGTCCAACTACTAAAAATCAAAAATTAAGAGCAGATCTTAAAAGTGACCAGAGAGAAAAATGGAGTACATAGAGTAGAACAATCATATAAATAACGAGTGACTTTTCTCCAGAAACAAGGGAAACATGAACAAAATGGAATTACATTTTTAAAATGTCAAAATATAAAACAAAAAAGTATTGACTTAGAACTTTATGTTTATGTAGAGTATCTTTCATTCAAAGAAATGAAGGTCAAATAAAAACAGTTTTACACCCAAAAAGCTGAGAGAATTCATCTTTAACAGACCCACAGTATAGGAAATGAAGTTAATGACATTTTTCAGACTGAAGGGAAATGATACCAAATGAAACGCTCAATCTCCTGGAAGGAATTGAGACTACCAGAAAGGGCAAATACCTGGGTAAATATTAGAGGCTGTGTGTGTGTGTGTGTGTGTATGTGTGTAATTAATTATGTATTTACAGTATATGTGAACATGTAACACAAGACAATAGGAGCATTTGGTATAAAGAGGTTAAATTAATTTACATTTTCATAAAGTTCTTGTATTATTCAGGAAGCACTATGATATTGTGCTAAAACAGTGAACTTAAATATGCATACCGTAATTTGTAGAGCAACCACAAAGAGCTATAGTGTAAAAGTCAACAGTGGAGCTAAGATAGAATACTAAAAATTATTCATTTCAGGGATAACTAAAAAGTAAAACTATAGGAACAAAAACACATAGTATAAATTTAAAAAATACCAAGATTGTAGGTGTAAACCCAACTATATTAGTAACTAACTATAATGGTTTTCTTCCTTCCTTTCCTCCTTTCTTTTCTCCTTCCTTCCATCCTCTATTACCCTCTCTCTATGACCCCCTCCTTTTTTCCCCCTTCTCTCCCTCTGTTTTTCTTTCCTTCTTTTAGTTTCATCTTATTTTTTTTTTCTTTCATTACTCCTCCCGACCAACACTCTTCCTTCCCTAAATATTCTTTCCCAACAGTAAGGCCTATCAGTCTATGCATTAGGTCTTGAAATGCAATGGATTTCCTCTTGCAGTTGCAGTTAGAGTCCAGTTGAATGACCTGTCTGCCTTAAGAAAGACCAAGTGTCAGCTGGCCACCCTATTTCTACTTTATTTTAAGCAACTGGTTCTGTATGATACATGTAATAAAGACATAATCAAAGTCAGAATGTATACAGTCAAAAACAGAGTAAGAGATCATGGTATCTCCCCTGCCAGGTAAGTATTGTATGTCAAATATAATGATATTGCAAAGTCTTCTCATCTTCTTGTTCTGAGAATGGACATTCTCTTTATAAACATCCAGGTCATAACTATGTCAAAAACAAATGACAATTATCTCAGCAAAAGTGCTGGGCATAAGATGAGTGGGAGGTGGGTTGAGCCTCTACCTACACTGCCTGCCTCCTGGACCCAGCTCTAGATTGCCCACTCTGTCCTGTATTTTACTAAAGGACTCATTTTAACACACTTGTTCCCATGGTGACATTGCTTGCAGATATTTTTCAGATCCTGGATTGGAATAATTTGAGCAAGTGATATATTCTTAATGTTAATTCTGATGTCTGACATCAATTTAAAGTTATAAGATATATATATCTAAAAGGTGAACATTTTCTTTTTAGGAGTGATGACTGCAGTTCCAGTAGGTGACATTAGTGCCCCAGTTGGGAGAATGGGGCCAATCAATAAGCTTGCTGCAGATTTAGCTAACTGGTATGTTAGAGGAATAATTTAGTCATTTGTCTCATATATTTCCTACCATGTGAACATTGACGCACACACAAAAGAGGACATATAAAAAGATGCTCAACATCACTAATCATCAGGGGAATGCAAATAAAAATTACAGTGAGATACCACCTCACACCTGTCAGAATGTCTATCATTAATAAATCAACAAATAAAAAGTGTTGGTGAGGACTGAAGAAAAGGGAACCCTCATGCACTGTTGGTGGGATTGTAAATTGGTGCAGCCACTATGAAAAACAGTATGGAGGTTCCCCAAAAAATTAAAAATAGAACTACTTTATGACCTAGCAATTCCACTTTGGGATAGTTATCCAAAGAAATCCAAAACACTAATTTGAAAAGATATATGCACCCCTATGTTCACTGCAGCACTGTTAAACATAGCCAACACATGAAAACAACCGAAATGCCCATCAATAGATGATTGGATAAAAATTGTAGTACATATATACAATGGAATATTACTCTGCCATAAAAATTTGCAACACATGGTTGGACCTAGAGGGTATTAGGCTAAGTGAAATGCTCATAAGTCAGACTGAGAAAGACAAATACCACATGATCTCACTTATATGCGGAATCTAAAGAAAAGAATAAATGAACAAACAAAACAGAAACAGCTACAAAGAATAAATTTATGGTTGCTAAATGGGAAGGTGTTTAGAGAGATGGGTGAGAAAGGTGAAGGGATTAGGAAGTACAAATTTATAGTCACAAAATAGTCACAGGGATGTGAAATACAGTGTGGGAAACATAGTCTATAATGTTGCAAAAACTGTGTAGAGTGTCAAATGGGCACTAGACTTATTAGAGGGACCACTTCATAAATTATATAAATGTATAACTACTACTCTAAACACTTGAAGTTAATATAAAATAATATTGAATGTCAATTATAATTAAAAACATATCATCACGAGATGTAAACTACAGCATAGGAAACACACCTATAAGGTGTCAGATAGGGTAGGTTTGTTGGGGTTCTCACTTGGTGAGCTGTGCAAATTTCTAATCACTATGTTGTTTTGTATACCTGAAACTAATAATAAATAAATAAATAAATAAAGAGAGATGATGATTAAAGACTGGTCACATTCCTATTTTAATGTGATAGATAGAGTACAAGCTTTGGAAATGAGATCTTCTAGAAATAGTTTGGTCTGTTTTAATTCTGGTTTATCTTAGTAAAACCAATAATTATTTTATAAGATTGCTGCTCTGCCTTCATATTGAAAGCTTTTCCGATATATGTCAGATAACTTACTAATGTATAATGCCTCTCCTTTTGTCTGAGAAAAAAACTTCAGTGGTCAGAATTAAGAAGGGTGAAGGGCACCAGGGAGTTAAGTCCTGATTCCACTGAAAACTCACATTATAATCTTGGACAGATCTTTCAATTTCTCTGAGCCTCGATTTTCCTTCACATAACTTCTGTTCAGATCTAATTCCTGTAAAATGGGAGTACCCAAATATAGTCCTAATAGTGCTAATTTCTCATTTTCATTAGGAAAGGAAACCCCTTTTGTGGAAATGGAGTTCAATTAGTGTAATTTCAAACCTCTCTCCAGTCCTTGACTCTCTAGAAAGAAGGAATGCAAACTATGACACATTTGGGGGGAAATGCCCGGGCCGATACAGTTCAATTTTCTTTGTCGGGGAGCGGGCCTCTCCCTAGATAGAATGAATTTCCATCTGTTCCTCCAGTGCCTGGTGCTGCCACAGGGATGGGAGTCTACGCCAGCTCAACATTGCCTTACTGAAGGGATAATTCTAGGCTGACAAGATGTACCGTGTTAAATGGGACAGAAAACAACGGTACTGTCCCCTTTCAAATGGTACGTACGGCCAGCTGACACCTTGAATTTAGCCCAAGGAGACTAGACTGATCATTCATTCCATTTGAAATGGGACAGGACCATTGTTTTCTGTGCCATTGAAAACGGTATGTGTGGTCAGCCTATTCCAATTCTGGAGTTCCATGAGCAGGCCAGTTGGCTCTCACACTAAACTACCTTCTCCAATTTAGCAACATCAATAACAAAAATGATATTTTAGACTCATGTAATCTATTATTTTATTTTTCAGTGTATACAATCCATGGTGAAATGGAGTGATGCTGTCTACTGGAGGTTTCCTTGGAACCTATCTTACAGAGATCAGTGGAGACTCCACAGAACAGAGATGCAATACAGCATAATGTTTAAAATTATAGGCTCTGATGCAAGTCTGTCTCAGTTTTAATCCCGATTTCAGCCCTTCCAAGCTGTGTCTTTTAGGCAAGTTATTAAATCGCTGTGCTTTAGTGTCCTCATTTGTAAAATAAAGGGGAAAAATAGTAGCTGTCTTTTAAAGTGATTTTGCAGATCATTTGAGTCAGTATATCTCACACTTTGAATAGCACCTAGCATGTCGCCAGTACTCAGTAAATGTCAGTTATCACTGCTGACTGTTATAGTGGCGTTACATACAATACCGACATCAAACAAGCATTGAAGAATGCGTAGATACAGTATCAACACTGTAGCGGCTGTTATAGAGGAGACATTTGTACTATTTAGGGTAAGCAGGTAGAATATACAGATAATGGTGTAACAAATCCACCCAAATATTCAGGGGCTTAGAAAGGAAGTATTTTCTCTCACGTAACTGTCCAGAGAAATGAAGACGTAGTGTATACAAAAGCTTGTACACAAAGTTTTATAGCAGCTTTTATCAGAATAGCCCCAAACTTGGAACAATTCAGATGTATTTCAGCGGGTGAATGGTTCAGCCAACGGTGGCACATCCATACCTTAGATGGTTACTCAGCAATAAAAAAGCATGAGCTATTGATACACATAACCACTGGGATGAATCTCCAGAGAATTAAGCTGAGTGACAAAAATGGCGATCCAAAAATACTATATTCAGTATGACAGAATTATAGAAATGGAGAACACATTGCAGGTTGCCAGGGGTTAAGGAAGACTGGGGGTGGGAATGAAGGGAGTGTGGCCATAAAAGGCAACCTGAGAGATCCACGTGGTGGTGATGGGAATGTTCTGTATCTTGACTGTATCACAATTTCCCAGTTGTGGGGCTGTATTATAATTTTTCAAGATAGTACTCCTAAGGGGGACTGCAAACAGGGTATCTGGGTCTCCCTGTATTATCTCTGACGACTGCCTGTGAATCTACAATTACCTCCCAATAAAAAGATTAATTTAAAAAATCTGCGATTTATTTCCTAAAAACAAACAAAAGACAGAAAACATAAGTTGTATTTTAACTCCTACCTGGTTTTAGAAGACAGCTTCAAACTGTTTCTGAAAAGAAACTTCATTGGAAAGCCTATTCTCACTGGAAAAACACACGCACATTTGTAACAATTCGCGACGGTTTTGCTCATACCATTCATTACTCAACCCACTATCTGAGGTCAGTCTAGACTATGTTTGCTGTGGCAAATGTCATTTTATTCAGAGCTGACAGCTCTCCAGACCGGCAATCAAATTCTAAAAGGCAAGAAAGTGACCCATTGCCAGCCTCTGGGACAGGCTGACCAGACGTACCGTTTTAAATGGGACAGAAAACAACGGTACTGTCCCGTTTCAAACAGTACAAAGGGTTAGCCTACTGACCCCTTGAATTTAGCCCTGTGAGATTAGGAGGACCTTATGTGCTGTTTGAAACAAGACAGTACCATTGCTTCCTGTCCTCTTTAAAATGGTACATCTGGTCAGCATACTCGGGGGAGAAGCAGAAAGGTGGGGTACCCATCACTCTTGACTTTCATGGTCATTTTGTGGTTTGTGGATCCAGAGTCTTGGAGGAATTGTCTGAGGGACAGTCCATCAAAGAGAAGAAATTCTGATGTTCTTGGGGCCAAGTCTCAGGGTTTGCAACTGGCCCACGAAGATAAATTGAGGGAGACGGTGTGGGGCCGACTGGCTCACCTGCTTCCTCTTCTACCAGCCGCCCTCCACACAGGTCTTTGTGATATCTCTTCCCCTTCATGGCTCCTCTTGATATTCATTTAACCAGACACTCCGATCTCGTTAAAGAGTAACCATTAGTTCAAACAATAGTCACTGAGCACTTGTATTGTGCCAACTGTTAGCCTGCAGGCGTGATGCAAGCGGCTCTGACATTTTGCCATCATCCCCTTCCTTAACTCCATCACGTACCTTATGTTATTTGTGTGCCTTCTATGACCAAGACATTATTCACAACATTCACTGATCCTTAGGAAGTCAGTACTCTCGGATACTCATCGTGTCTATGGAGAAACGCGTGCCTCAGAACGTGAAGGGTGCCCAAGGTCACACAGGAACTGTGAGTCTGATCCACACTCTGACAGCTCTGTTTCCTCTGGCTTTGGCCACTGATACTCTGAACCTGGAGTTAGGAAATCTAACTGAGCTTTCCCTGCACCAATTTCGTTAAATATAATTCCAATCTGTGGCTTTGACTTTATGTCCCTTTTGTGACATTTGCCTCTGTGTAACTCTGAACCCCATGCTGATGATTTTGGATTTATCACTTGAAGACTTGATGTGTTAACCTGGTCAGCAAGCTAAGGCAAAACTTGTAAAGGTGGCTTGGGGATTTTTGTCACTACTATTTGCAAATTTATTGCATGGAAAAACCCGTGAAAGTCATTGCCCACCAATTTTTTATTCATAAGAGTGAATACAAGGTCTCCCCTCCCCACTTGTCAGCATTGCCATTCTTTCTTTTCCCCTTTCCAAAGAAAGAACAATGAGAATAGCTAATATTTAAAGACATTGCTGTCATCCTTCACTTAATTCACTGTTGAATACTCTGATAGGGTTGTTGTTGTTGTTGTTGTTGTTGTTATTATTATCTTTATTTAACACACAAAGAAACTGAAGTTTAGAGACACTACATATTATCCCAGGGTCATGCAGCTGGAGGAGGCAGGATTTGAACTCTGTTTGTTAGTGTGACTACTGCTCTGCACCAACCTACCTGCAGAAAACTGACAGGCACCAATCGAATCACTGCCAAGCTGAGTCCTGGGCCACACCTTGACGCTGCTTAGCCATGTGAACTAGTGCATCAGCAGGAAGGTATTACTGATTTCTTTTGATGCAGTTGTTAACAAAAAAAGCTTGTGAAAGCTACTAGCTAGTTTTCAAGAGTAACAATCTTCTCATAGAGATACAATAATGAAGAGCTTGGGATCTAAGATCTGACCTTGTGTACTTGAATCTCTTCTTCACTGCTTACAACTCCGTGACTCTAATGAACCAGGTTGTTTAGCTTTTCTGCATCTCAGTCTCCTCCTCTACAAACAGGACCACTAATGGTACCTATCTCTAAAAGTTGCACAGGAAATTTCTAATTGGACTTCAGTCTATCGTTCTTTTAGTTTATGGAGCGTTTCCGTGCTGAGTTTCACGGAAGGTCAAAAATGGATCATTCGTTTTCACAAGCATTCTCAAAACTGTAAGTACCTTTTCATCACATCCCCTTAAACTAGTCTCCTTTCCAGACTAAACTGTCCTAATCTTGGAAATCTTGCTTCCTTCGGAGCTAGAATCACAAGTACCAGAGTAGAAACAAAAACACTCTCTTCAGCATTTATGAATACAAGTGCTGCAAAGTGCCCATTCTCAGCAGAGCCCTTCCTGTGGACAGACAGAAAAATGAAGGCAGAGAAGTTCAAAGCCTCAGAGCTGCTGAATAAAAACAAAATCCCTTAAAATTACACTGATGGTTCTTCCAGATAAGCAGGTAATTCTTCGAGGTAATTTGGAGAGACTTCAACAGTGTTTATTACAGGTTCACTTAAGAAAGCCAAACATTCAGCCCTAAAAGCAATTTCAAAGCAAAACTCTAAACAGTATTTTTGAATAAGGAGGGAATTACGTGTACAGTCTTACCTCCCAGGGGTTTTGAAGGATTAATGAGGAAAAATTAGAAGCTATGAGGAGAAACATCACTAGAAGAATGACAGGAAATATAAGAAATTCACCATAAATTAAGACAAGCTGACAGGGTAGAATGTCTATAATGTGATTTTTTAATAGACATTAAACAAATACCTGTAGGTAAATGGACTTGGTGTCCAATGATAACACAGTCCTCGGGAGGCACGGTCCAGTGGAGCTGGAATCACTGCAGAAAATGGAAATTAGTTCAAGTACACATAACCTTCTTTTCTTCCTTGACTCTAAGTGTCAAAGGAGTGTTAGTATTTGCCCTCAAAAATACCTTAATAACTCCTTGGGGAGCAAGACAGATTATTTTATTTCTTGAGAAAAAATTACATACAAAATATCACATTCTATGATACTATTTATGATATTTCACCCTAATGGTGAAGAAAAGCTCATTACTCCTTAGTTAGAAAATATTAAAATGTTCAGCATTCTTAATAAGGATGAACAAACAATGGGTGACTCTAAGGCCTTTAATAAATATAAAATATAGACAGACAGTAGGCTCTCAGTTAACCAGCACCCATGGGACTTGGTAGAAGCTGGATAAATGGAAGTAGACTCTCCATTAACTGGCACTTAAGCAACCGGCACTCTCAAGCGTCCGGCAAACTCTCAAGAAACCGACAAAAAAATGTTTGCTGGTTGCTTGAGTTCCAGTTAATGGAGAGTCTACTATTTTATATTATTCTAAACTTTCATGTGAGTTCCTTAGGGGAAGACTGAAAGGTGGGCTGGGCTTCTCCCTCAGGAATGTTCTGGGGAAAGCATCTCCATGAATAACTTTTGGATCTTCTTCCAAGGGTCCATTGTTTTGAGGCCTCCCCTCTCCATCCTAGTTTTTGTCGTGATTTCCCACAGAGAGCTCTTCCCTACACATAAGAAAACACTGTAGTTGTGTGTGTGTTCTTTACCAAGGGCAATTGTATATCACCCATGTGAATCAAAGCTCAATATTTAAAGGTCTGAAGCTCCACTCTCTCTGAAGTCAGAGGTTTTAGAGCCAATATAGTGTAGTTAGGAGCACCCAGACTTTGGAATCAAAGTAATGTGGGTTTGAATACTGCCTCAAGCCTTCACTAGGTAAATGGTATTAGACAAGTTACGCAGCTTCTCATCTTCAGTTCCCACCTCCTCAGTAGGGTAAGTAATGAATGCATAGCAGGGTTGTTGTGATTAAAAAATGAGATTATTTATCTAAAGCACCTCCCTTGGTATATGTGTCATTGTTGATATGGCTGTTGTCATTATTCCAGCTCAGAATACTGAGGCTGTGGGGGTGCTACAAGCACTAATTGTCCTTGAGCAATAGGTTAGTGACAGTGTTGTCCTGGAGTTGACATTTTCTTCTAAATGATGACATTCTTTTTCTTCTAGTGCCAGACTTATTGGTTCCTTTCTTACTGGCTGCTCAATACGTGAAACTTTGTTATAATCATATTTGTTGTAGAAGTACAGAGTTTTGGAGCTTGTCCAAGGTCAACATGTCAATGATAGTCACCAAAGATGAGGACCCCACTATATCAAAAATCTAGTGCTTTTCTTTAGTGATATACTTAAGAAAAATTGAGAAAGAAACACTCAATCCATAGAATTTTACAATGTGATCTCTCTCTCGCTCGCTTGCTCTCTCTCTCTCTCTCTCTCTCTCTCTCTCAGTTCATATTAGGTTTCTACAATGAATTTTTAAAACTGACCTGGCTGATGTGAAGCCCTCTTATAATCAAGTGCTGTACTCAATTACAATACTGATAAATCAGAACTGTATTATTTCTCTGTGTGAAGAATGCTGGGTTTCCTGAAGAAATACTTCACAAAAAGGGAAAATACTCCTCTTCCATTTATAATAGTTTTTCCTTCTACTTGACTAAATAATAGAAAGTGTAGTTTAGAGGTGCTTCTTGAAGCATTATCAATTTGGGAACAAGGTTCTCAAGCATAAAATATTTGTGGGGGAGTTCCCTGATGGTGTAGTGGCTTAAGGCTTCGGCGCTGGCGCTGTCAGTGCTGCGGCCTGGGTTCGATTCCCAGCCAGGGAGCTACCCACATACCAAAAAGCGAAAAAAAAAAAAATATTTGTGACAGTTCTCACTATGACAGGTAAAAGAGAAGATTGATAATTATGTGTTTATTTGAAAGTGACTTCTCTCCCATGATTCAACATATTATTTTGTTAGTGTGTGCACTGAATACCTAGAATCTCTTTTTTTTTGGGAAAGACAAAGTAACTTGTTAGAGGAATACTATTCCCTGAGATATGGCACATCACTGAGTGGTTACCCCCTAAAGAGAATAGAAAAGGAAGTGGAGAGAAGGTGAGGAAGGACACAGGTGGCTACAACCTCATGGATTCCACTAACATTATTCCTCATAAAATGTTGTTATTGTCTCTACTTTAGGAGAAAATAAGTATAAGAATTAAGTGGCATCCAAACTTTTTTTTTTTTTTTTTTTTTTTTTTTTGCTTTTTGGTATGTGGGTAGCTCCTTGGCTGGGAATCGAACCCAGGCCGCAGTGCTGACAGCGCCAGCGCCGAAGCCTTAAGCCACTACACCATCAGGGAACTCCCGAAACTTTATTTTTTACTATGCCACTGCTTCCCTGGGTGGCAAAGAAAAATACATATAGTGTTTTGATATCTTTGTTTTAACAAATGACTTTAAAACTTTCACTCTTACAATGGATTTTGTAATAGTTCCCTATTGCTGCGTAACAAATTGCTGCCAAACTTAAGAGCCTTAAAACAACAAGCATTTATCATCTCACCATTCCTGTTGGTCAGAAATGCAGACTCGGCTTATTTGGGTAACACTATTTTAAAGTCTCTCCAAAGGCTGCAGTGAAGATTTTGGCTGGGCTGCCATTTCGTCTGAAGGCTCAACTGAGACAGAATCCCCTTCTAAGCTCTGCTATGTGGTTGTGGGCATAATTCAATTCCTCCCCGGCTGTTGGGCTGAGGGACTTCCTTTTTTGCTGAGTACTGACCAGTAAGGCCACTCTCAGCTCCTTGTCTCATGGGCCATTTCGTAGGGCAGCTCTCAACATAGCAGCTGGCTCCTGTCACAGGGAGTGAATGAGAGAGAGAGAGAGAGAGAGAGAGAGAGAGCGCAGACTTGCCAGACAGAAGCTACTGTCCCTTTTTTACCTAATCTCACAAGTGACATACTGATCTGTTTGCTGTGTTGTATTCATTAGAAGCAAATTTCTGGGTCCAGGAGACCCAGGGGATGGGATTACCTAAATACATGTAAGAGATATGGATCGTTTGGGCCATTTTATGGGCTCCCTCCCCATAAATTTAGTCATAGCCAATCTGAGGGATCACAGAGAGCCAAGCTTCTTGGTCATAGAAAGTTTCTGGAATTGCCCCATTTCCCTTTAATAGAGCAGCATTTATTTATTCATTTATTCAAAACCACATTTAGGAAAATTATTTACTCATTTGAAAACATTTATTGTGTATGAGTGATTTACTAGGCACTGTAGAGGGTGCTTCAAAAAGGCCAAAGATAGATGTGTTAACAATTCAGGTGGCATAAAGCACCTTTTAACAGTGAAGTCACCAGCTGCACTGACGTGTAAAAGCCTGTGCAGTGACAACCACACCTGCACGAAGGCAGAGGTGGGGCCAGAGTTCCACCCCCACACACCGAGCCCCTCTTCCATCAGCAGAAATCTTTGGAAAGGGCTGTAGGGTGGGAAGGAGATGATCTGTCTACTTTTAATCACCTTTGAGGAAAATTACATGAAGTTCTCAACACTCTTCCTGGGTAAATGCAAGGGGTCAATCCTGTTTATTATTTTCTCCGGGGCCAAAAAAGTGGGATGTGGTTCCTGTGCACTGGGAATGGAGACGGATCTTCCCTGGCACAGGCTTCCACTGCCTGGTGGTGATTCTTACGTTATTTCACTGTTATCGAAATCTAGACCTCTTACTTGACGTTTGCATGTGTCCTGCTGGTCTCCCCACCTAGACAGTGAGTTCTCAAAGAGCAGAAGTTACATCTTAACCTTCCTTGCATCGAAACAATTTCCATTAGCGTAGAATATATGCAAAAATAATTTACACGTGGATGCTTCTTTCAGAGAGGCCTGATTTACACACAGAATCAATTTAGGAAAAAGCAACTTAAGATCACCAGTTGAAGAGGGGAGCACAATCTTATTTACACTCCCTCCCTTTTGATTCCTTTCTCCTACTCTTGAGTCTTAAGTTAAATTTTTCCTGCTCCTTAACATTATTTTTTCCATGTATTTCTTTCTGTCATTCTCTGTCCAAACAGAAGCCTCTGCTTCTGCCACAGCCCCATGTGGAGGGCAACGGGCATCAGGGTCTCTCTTAAGAAGACAGCAAAGAGGGCCTACCTGCCCATCCAAGAGTGCCCATTGCCCTGTCCAGAAGCCCATGTGTAAGCTGACTCTTTGCCCTTCCTTTCTGTCCTTTCCAGTATTTTGCCCTTTAAACACAGGGACACAGGTCTGCTATAGTAGTAGTAGATATTCTCAAAGTGGATAAAGATATTTCAGAAATATCTTTATCCACTTTGAGAATGTGTTTCCTGTTTTGACTTGTTCACTAAATATATATAATTTTTAAATTATAGGTTTACGTCAGGAGGACAATTTAGTCAAGTATAACTTTCTTCACAAAACACGTCCTGGTTGCAGCACATAAAGTGTGGAATGTGTGCCAGCTCAGAGAATGCTCGGACCCGTCATCCTCTCCGCCACCCCCACCCCCGTCCTAACCTTTTAAAAACATACCTCTTTTCTGTCATAACCAAGTCTATAAAAGGAGCTGTACTCTAAGCAAAGATAGTGGGGACCAAAACCCCTTAGCTGATGTCACCCAAAAAGAAAAGAAAATTCAAATCCTGTTATAGAGATAGCAAATTCTTTTAGTAGAAGGACGTTTTAGGTCTGAGTGGCTAGAGGGACAAAGTCATTTCACCTGCAGTTCCTTAGACCGCGTGCTTGTTAGGGGTCTGAGTTTTTAAACAATGACAGAGAGAAAAGGTGGGCTAGAAAGTTGGGCTGTGTCACTCATTGTATAGGCGTACACTCGTCCAACCCCAGAGTTGGACATTTTGCTCTATTTCTGGAGTGTTAATTTGTGAGATCAAAAGAAGAGCTTTTGACTTGGAATTCAAAGGCATAGGCTTTAAAATTTGGGCACTTACCTCAAATTGGAAAACAACCAAATAACTTAAATGGATTTATTTATTAAAAGTTAAATCAAAGCAGAAACATATAAATAGGTTGACGTATATGCAACACAGATGAAAGATAGACTTCCACTATGTCATAGGTTGGGTTTCCTGGAAACAGATTCTGCCATGGAGATCTGTGTGCAAATAGTTCCTATGGGGAGGGAGTGCCCCAGGGAACAATACCTGGATGGAGTAAGTGACAGAGGAGGCAGAGCTGGGCAGAGGGAGAAGTTGGGTTCAGTCCATCCCTTAGGGGCTACTAGAATCGGGGCGACCATTCAGAGTTGTCACAAAACGGGAATAAGGTCAGGTTTTAAAATCCCCTTCCCACCTTTCTCACTGCCTTTGTCACTGGGCTGACCTAATGACCTAATGACGGGGAGAAGGGGAGACATCTTGGAAAACACAACTCCTTTTAGGCTAGGGGCAATTTCCTGAGAGGCACTTGGCTGTGAGCCTATGGCAGCCTACATTCCCAGCAGCTGAGCGGATTACCTCAGTCCTGGAAGGGGAATTGGGGCAACATACCACAGAATTGACTACACACTCTATTTTACAATGAGAAAAATTGAATCAGACAAAAATCTGGGAATTGAAACAGAGATAAAGTAAATATTCATATAATTTAATTGTTATATATAACATTAAAGAATATATGCAAACAACATAAAAACAACTAAAATGTAACTCATAAATGAGTAAAAAGGAACCAGAAAAACTCCAGTGAACTTTCCACTGTAAGCAATGGTGATGAAGACAATGATTTCTGAATAGTGTGTGTGTGTGTGTGTGTGTGTGTGTGTGTCCTTCTAGGCAATGGTTAACAGGAAGACACTTTCTTTTCATGCTAAAATTAGGTGAAGTCAGTGAGATGCAAGTGAAATTACATCTTCAAGATGTTTTATAGAGAGCCTTCACCAATGGCATGGGTGGGCACACACACTCCAAATGTCCAGTGTTTGGCAGTGATGTGTGCCAAACAATTAGAAACAGAAAAACAGCAGCAACAAAAGAGTTGATGAAGTCCATGTCAGTAAGAAAAATGCTTTTAGATATTTAAAAATTTTGACTTTCAGTAATTGCAGACAATTCAACGCAGGACTCTGTAATTAGTGCATCAGTCTCAACACATGTTCAAGGGTAAGAAGCAGAAGCCGATGCATGCCGCAGATCAAGGACAATGAAGAAAGACTATTTGAACACAGTCAGGACAGACACCATTGGGAGTAATCCCCAGGAATTCACCAATACATGGGAATTAGGAATTGATAATTTCTACCAGAACGAATCAGCTACTGCTATTTTTGCCTTAGATATTTGGTATGGTGTCTGATTTATTCAATGGGGTACATACAGCTCTTCTCAACAAATCTGTTAGTATTATTCCTAAAGCCCCAAGTCCAAAGAAACTTTTGGGAGCAGGGGCGGGTGCTAAAAATAGGTAAATTCACCTAATATTTGTTTTCACTCTTCTGGTGCCCCAATGGGAAAATCAGAAAAACAACATGTTTCAGAAAATGACAGTTATTCCTTTGTGGGGTAACCCACCTGCCTGTTATGGACTATTTTCACACAATCACACCAAAAGGGAAAGAAAAACAAAAGTAGGACTATATATTGGAAGCAATTATCATTCTTATTCAGCTGATTTAAGCCCTGGGAAGTTTCTCTAATCACATCCTGTTACAGAATTTTATTTTATTTCCTTCACTGATGATGTGATTGTACATTGACCTATAAGCTGAAAAATGACAAGGACAGCTTCAGTGTTTCAAATAGATTCCACAGTGACAAGTACTCTTGTAAGAAAAACAGAGTGTTCTACTGAGGGATCAAAGGTCAGACTCCAGAGGCTTGAAATGAGAATTGTTTTTGTCACACTTGCTTAGAGGCAAGAGAAAATACGATAGCCTGGATTCTCAGCCACTCTATTCAGATGGCTGGTCTCCTAACATCCTCCCTCGTGGACATCATCCTACCCCTGTCTCTAGACTGGGAAGGTCCACCCACCTGGACTTGCAGAGACTACAAAGGAGATTGAATTTCAAAAGCAAGTTCATTGGGAGTACGAGTTGCCCTGGATCTGGAGTCAGAAGTTTTGGCTCTGGGTTCTAGCTTTATTACTTGCTGGTGCCCTGTAGCACCGGCTGGGGTTCCGTGCCTACTCACTGAAGTCCAGGATGCCACTGTTGGCTGGGAGAAGGAGCGGGTGGTAAATCAGGATGAAACAAAAACAATGCAAACGTGAAAAGGACTTTATAAACTGCGGCACTCAATGCAAAAATATTAGGTGATGTTATACATCTTTATCTTTGTTTCCGGAGATATTTGCTGAATGAGTTGTGATGGATATTGAAATTTCACACTGAGGAGGAGAAATACGAAGGGATAAGAAGTTCCCCTTTAGCCTTGTTGCCCTCTACCCCATCCCTGACTCAGCACTAGCAGCCATCCATCATAATAAGGAGCAATGAAATGTTTGAGCCTGGGCTGGTCTTCCAACACTGTGACCAGTTGTGATTTTCCCTAGAGATCATAGTTCCAGCTTTCTCTTTTACACAGACGTTCCTCACATGCCTTTCGCTAGGAGAGGGCACACAGGCACAGAGAAAGGACAGAGAGCAGAGACCCCAAGGACAAAATTCACACTGTAACCTGGGTCCTCAAATCGTTGAGATAGGAGTTCTAATCCCAGTATTCTATGAGTAGGATGGATTTTCAAGAGACAATGAAAACCAAAGAATTCTTTACAATTTTCAGTTCTAAACCAGCACAAAGGGTGAGAACCCTCACTTGAAATATCTGCGCCTCTTAACTCCTGTCATTTCACACTCATAAAAACTTCCCTTCCCAGAATCACTTAAATAGAACAACAATTATGACTAATTTTACACCTAGGAAGCCTCAGAGGTTATTGGAGTTAGAAAAATAGATTTCTTCTCTAACCCAAGAGAGAGGCAAGACTTATTCCGTGGGAGCTCCTGCTTCCTCCAGAGGGGCCCTGCACTGCCCAAGGTGCCTTCATTCACCATGACAGGGGGAACCACAGAAAGAGTCCAAGCCTGGAGGGTGAGTCCTGGGTTCTAATTCTGACTCTGCTGTAGCTCTGACCTTGGGCCACTTCTCTTTGACTTTTGTGTTCTTTGCAGCAGACAGGGTTGGATTAGATTCCAACAGTGGTTCTCAAACTTTGTTGCCCAAGAGATAAAAGCACTCTAGGGGAGCTTTTAAAATTTCAGAGCCTGCCTGGCACTGCTGTGAGAAGATCTGGGAGTGAGACTTGGACAAGGGAAGATCTTGAAGTTCTCCAAGTGATTGCTCTGTGCAACCCCGGGTAAGAACTACTAGTTCAGATTAGTGGTTCTCCACTCTAGCTGTATAGGACAACCACTCCAAAGGCTTTACAAACAAGAGCTCAGAGTCTCACCATCGAAGCATTACAATAGAACTCTCTGGGGTTGGTCTCCGACACGACATGCTCTCAGAGATCACCCGGTGATTCTAACGTGTAGCTCAGTTCATATACTTCCAGGATAGATATCTTCAAGGACGCTCCTTGATTCAAGTTTCTAAGCTCCAAACCAAGAACCCATGCAAAGTTAAGCAACTGTGTCTGACTCTGAGGAACAAGAGAATTATGTCTCCCCACATCTATGTCCTCTGGGCCTTGGCTCTTGATGATGAGGAACAACCTCTCAAGACATGGGCCCCCCCACCCCATCCCCAGAGCCATTAAACCCACCGTCCCGTTAGGGATTCATTTGTGAACTTGTCAGGTTGGAGCCTAAATGCCTGGGTACTCTGTGAGGCTGGGAATACAGATTCTCCCGATACCTGAGCTAAGGGACCAGGCAGTGTTCTGTTCTCTCCCAACCACCAGGTGCTCACCGATTATTAATAGATAGTTTCTGCCAATCTCTTGGCTACTTTGACAATTACTGGGAAGTCTGGGAGATTGTTCCTCAGACATCTGGTTCCAGTCCGAGGTTTCCCCTCCCAGGACTGTGGCTGGGGCATGGTGGGTTGGTTCGTGGGCTCTCCACCAGCCCCTCCCAAGATCAAGTTCTAAGTTGTTCTTCAAACACAGAAACAGTGTGCAAGCCCTTCACCCAGTCTCTTCCAGGCTCCAAGACCTTTACATACAATTATCCCCACAGCCTCTTGGTCAACAAAGGCACTCAGAATAGGCTAACAAACACACCTTGGTGCGATGGTCCCCAAGATACTGTTTGGACAGAGTGTACGTACGTGAAGAATGTGCCAAATTTTCATGAGAGTGGAAAGTAAGGCAGAAACATGTAGAGTAGATGTTACAGTTCTTAATTGTACATGTGATAAACGGAACCTTTACGTGATTAGAAGAGGAACCAAGATTAGAACTCAGGACTCTTCACTCTCAGTCCCAGCTCTTTCTACTGTGTTGCAACTTCTGCTTCCTGGGCTATGTAAAGTTTTTACTTCTATATTATGGTGAGGTAGAATAGAATTTTTTTTTTTTTTTTGCATCAGGGGTTCAGGACCCATTATAATTGTATAGTCCATTTGATGTGCATATGCAAAAGTGAAGTTTTCTTGCCAGTGAATCTATAACTTCCATCAGGTTCTCAAAAGGGTTGGTGTGACCAAAAATGTTAAGAACCCTGCTGTGTACTTTTGTGATGGGACTGAAGTCAAGTCTAGGTGACATTTTTATAGATTGTAAATGGCGGGGGTTGGGGGGGAGCATATCACTAGGAGAGTACAAGATTGTTCTATCATTAACCTTGGGCAAAGGTTGACCTCGATAGGAGAGAAAGTGCGGAGACTGTGCCCTGGTCAGTCCCACTACTCCCCACGCTGTGCCCAGCCCACATTCTGTGACTTCTAGGTCATCTTTATGGAGGTAGAAGGTGAGTGAGAGCAGGAAGGTAGCAGTGTGTGTCTTGGGCACTCAATTTTTCCTTAGTAAGCTCACTTAGAGATGAGAGAAAAGCCACGATGCCCCAGGAGACTCTTTCCTCCTTAACAGTAGCGAGGAAACAATAAAAGAACGCTGTAACCAGAAGTGGTGATATGTGTGCATATGGGGAGACTAGAGAGCCTCAGAGAGCCCGAGGAATTGTGCTCCTGGGAGGTAGAGGCAGAGCAAGGAGAGCAAATGAGCTGAGTTTTGACAACACTCAGTCTGTAAGATAAAATGCGCATGCACACAAGCACACACATGCAATCCCTCTCTCACCCAGAGGGACTGACTACATGATCAATTCTGGATAGTCTGACTAGATGTTCCATTTTAAATGGGAAAGAATACAATGGTACTGTCCCGTTTCAAAAGGTACGAGTGGTCAGCCTACTGACACCTTGAATTTAGCCCAGTGAGACTAGGTTGACCACACGTACCATTTCAAACGGGATAGTACTGTTGTTTTCTGTCCTGTTTAAAATGGTACAACTGGTCAGCCCGGCTCTAGAGTTACTTGGGGAATACTTTTGTTTTTGTATCGGGTACACACCACATATGTACACGCCTACTAGATAAAATGTGTTTCTGGGAGCGGCCAAATCATTCAGCAGAGGATCCCCACCCTCAGTCCTTGGGAATCCGAGAAATCTCTGTGGGGTGGGAAGGGAGTTTTCACGGAAAAATGTGAGTCTTCAAGTTTTACTCTCCAAGGTGATCTCTGGTCCTTCTAATCCCAGGACTCTCAGTGGAGCTGACACTGTTGGCCACTAATCTGTCATAATCACAGGAGAAGTGGCAGGTGGGGTGACAGCCTTTGGAGCTACAGCTTCTCATCTCTAACTCTGGGCTTCAAGGAATAACACACCTGCACCTTCACATCCCTCAAAGAAATGGTTTCTTCTTTTTTTGTCCTACTGGAAAAGAATAGCGCTGGCACTATACTGTACACCACAGAACAAGGCAGCTTTCTTTTTGTTTCCTTTCAGTTCCTCGGGTGCTGCTTGTGAACTGTTTTGCAACTACTGTTTCCAGCTGGGACAGAGGAATATACAGACAGCACTATATATTTTTTAAATATTTACTTCATTGAAAATAAAGATAGGTATCTCGTAGTTTCTTCTCATAAACCAAGTGATTTGTGTTTCCAAGTTGGGACATTTCTTGTTGTCTTTATAAATCTGACACATGGATGCTTTTCTACCACAGATTCTTCCTTTCATTTTTTTAAAAAACAATTTTGGAGAGAACTCTTCATGTCCTGCACAAAAATTGCTTTCTAGTAGATTCGAGTCACAGGGAGAAGCCACAAACAACTGTTGATGAGCATAATGGAAGATGGATGTGACCACTGGGCGATCACTTTGAGGTTGTCTTGATGAGTTGGCAAAATCCCAATGGGACCACTGACCAGAGGAGACCAAGGAGAACAACTTGACCAGTGGGATGGTAACCCATTCTCGAAGCTCAGAGTTTCAGCTCCAGAGAGCCTCCTCAAAGTTTGTCTCAATAATTCCAACCCCGTCCTTTATGCCCTCGGCCCTAGTGTAGTACTTGCTTCCTCCAGTTTCTGTGACACTGGCAGGGTCATTCCTTTCTAGCAGGATAAAAGAAGAAGAAACCACATACCGAGGAATGTGAAAATGCAGGTGTGTCATTCCTTGAAGCCCAGAGTACCTGGAGATGAGAGGCTGTAGCTCCAAGTGCTATCACCGCACCTGCAACTTCTTCTGTGATTGTGACAGGCAAAAGGCCATCAGTGACAGATCCACTGAGGGTCCTGGAGTTAGCAGGACCAGAGACTACCTTGGAGTGTAGACCCAAGAGCTCACAAGCTTGCTTGTTTGCAGCAGCTCTACCCCAGAGGTGAAAAACATTGTCGTCCTTTATGGTGACACCTCACCAAGATGTTTTTTTATAAACCTGGGAAGAAACTGAAAGAAGCTCTCACACCCTCCACCACTGAGGAAGCTGGGATGCAAGGTCACATGTTCTCACTTCTGGAGGGACACGAAGCACCGACTTCTGCAAGTGCCCCCTCTCTGCGCTGAGGAGATTGTGCTTCTTTTCCATACCAGCCAGGTCCAGGAGCTGGACCACAGCATTAGTCTAAGAAAGAATTTACTATAAAGAATTGTTAACTATATACGAGGGCTGTCTGGAAAAACCCCAGCCATAAATGCCTCTGTTTTTTTCATATTACGTGGCTGGGTAATTTCGGGACAGCCCTTGTATTTTGAAAAACTAAAAAGGCAGACACCGAACTCTTGGGCAGTAAGTAGACAGAAACCGAAAGCAGTAACGACTCCCCTAGGGCTGCGGGAAGAAGGGGGAGGCTGGGGTTATTAAGACTGAGCGCTGTGGGGTTCCCTAGTGGAGCAGCGGCTAGGCTTCCGCACTCTCAACAGCGCGTCCTGGGTTCGATCCCCGCCCAGGGAACCAACCCCCCCGCCCCCCCCCCCCAAAAAAAAAGGCCCGAGAGCTTTGAGGAGGCTCTGCGGAGCCGCAACTCTGACCTTGGAGAACGGGATACCATTCGGCTGCTGAAGCTGTTTGTCAGGGGCGACTGGCACTGGGAAAACTGCAAACCGGACTCTCCACCTGCTGCCGGAAGGGCCAGGAACCGGAAGCAGCGGAATGAGTGTGCTCCTTCCTCCCTCCCAAGTCTCCCTCCAGCACCCCCTGCTGGCAGCGCGCGGCAGCCTGCCACAGGCAAAGCAGTGGAATTGGCCCCTCCCCGCCCGGCTTCGGAGGCCAAGGATTGAGGCTGAGACACAGCGGTTCAGTACCTAGTACTCCCGGCCGAGTCTGCGTCGTTTTATCATTGACCCACTCTGCCCCTCCTCTGATCCACCATTATGACCCGCGGAACTGGTTCCTTTTGTTTCCTTGAAATGACTACGCTTAGGTGGGAAGTAGAGTTGGGAGATGTATTGTTTTGGGGACACCACTGTGCCTCTGAGCCAGGGTTTCTCGACCCCCACACTGTTGACATTTTGGGCTGGCTGATTCTTTGTTGTGGGGGTGTGTCCTGTGCATTGTAGGATGTCGAGCAGCATCCCTGGCCACTCTCTACTGGGTACTTACAGCAACTCGGCCCCTCCTGCCCCCAGTCAACCAAAAACAAGACCCAAAACCTCTCTGGGCATTGCCAGTGTGTTCCCTGGAGAACAAAACTCCACCAGCGGAGAGTCACTACTCTAACCGCCCTCAACATTGTTAGCCTGAATTTTCTGACCTGAGGATTAGAACAGTATGGAACCCCATCATTAGCATACTACTTTCTAGTTTTCAAAGCCTCTTCTAGGCTTTATTTAAACTTCTTTGAACAGCCCCAGAAGACAAGGACAGACAGACATTATTGTCTCCCTTGTACAGGCCACCAAAGTGACTCAGGACCCGCTCACTCCCGGGGCACCCTACCTCGGCAGACACTACACTACCCTGACAGCCCTCATCCTCAAAATTTTAGAAGGAAAAGGGGTGCTTGGACAGCTGACTGGCAGAAAAGGAAACCTTCCCCCCTCCTGTCCCCTAGCTACCAATAACGTTTCTTTTATTCTTCTTTTAATGTGTCCAGCTGTTGCCAGGAATACCATATAAAACATCTTTATGAAGTGAACACAGGTCCCAACAGTTTATATAAGCTGGCTCTGTCAAGGGCACCAGTGTTTCTAATTAGTGCCTGCGTCCAGCATTCCATGCACGCCTTACCTGCACCCTGTCCCTCAGGTTTTGACTTCTGGCTAACCTGCACAGGACCCTTGTACTTATGACTAATAAACGCTCCTAATGTTTCTCACTGGGTCTGGGAAAGCAGGAATAAAAGTCACTTCCCACTAGCTGTGTCCCAGCCCCAATGTGGACTATTCAAAGCAGGCATCGAGGAGAAAACTGCCTTGCCCTGCACTGTCCAGCCAGCAGCTCTAGCAGACAAGCGCCTCTCTGTGGCTGGGCATCCTATTAGGAGTGGTCACCCTATGGCCTTTGGGAGACAGCGAAAGAAGACCTCTCATTACCTTGTAGAGAAATTCATTCTGAAAATGCTGGGCAGGTAGCTTCACACCCAACTCCCCACCCTAAGGCATGCCTGACAGTGGAGAGTGAGAAAGCCATCATTGGACAGGACAAAACAGGAACACATATGAAAATAAATTCTGGGCATGCATGTGCATGCACGGGGTGCATATGTGTATGGGTGTGTGCATGAGTACGTGTTTGTACGTATTTTTCCAGGACATCTCGTGCGGAGCTAATGGAAACCAAGGTTCATGAAACTACAGACCTTCTGCAAACCCTGTGATCTGATTGGCTAACTTCCTGACTGATTACTTAGAATAATGTGTATTAGAGCTCAAAGGAAACTCAAAGATCTTTTTGCCCAACTTTCTCTTTTTACTAGTGAAGTTAAGATGCAGAGAGATTAGGTGGCACATCCAGTTTCACATAATCCACAGCAAATGAGTGGGAATACCCAGAACTAGGATCCCCGACACCACCCTTCCTTGCCCCTCTCTACAAGAGCCATGGCTGGAGTGGACGGCACCAACTTGTGTAGGCTGGCCCTGAAGAAAGGGACTGTTTGGTTAGTGTCCCTCCTCCCTTCTCTACCAAGGTTGATGGTCACTGGCTCCCAGCCCAGAAGATAAGATCCTGGCCACTGGGAGAGTCCGACTCTTGAGTGAGAAATCATAAATTGTCACCCTGTCCTATGTTGCTAGTAGGAAATAAAGCTAGGAAAAAATACCTAGATGGGTTATACAAATACATAGAAATGTTCAGACAATGTACCATATTTTCCTCTACTTATGGATGGGAACATTTTAAAAATAAAATCTAAATCTAAATCTTTGCAGCTCAGAAGTCATAACTAAGTGGGAAGCTCTGTATTGCCAAGGACTGTGCTACAATTGTCTAGAATTTTCCATGGCACTTAGCATAATGCTGGAATGGAATGTTGGCCCTTGTTAATTAAATGACTGGAAGCATGGTGTAAAAATGAAGGTGGAAACTTTTTTAAATGACAAGTTGACATCTAGAACCAGGTCCTTCCAAAATAGTAAGAGGATTTTCCTTATCTCTTTGCTGACGATCACAGCACGCAGGGCAGGTAGGTTGCCTCGAGCAGAGGGCATATTCCAGGCGGATGACCGACGGGTTTGTCCTCCGACTCCATACAGGGGTAGGGGATGTTAGTCAGTATGAAGTTTCTCAGTGATCCTGAGAGATGATGAAGAGTGTTTCATTGGGAGTCATTTCAAAAACTGCGTGACCCAAGGAGAATCACTAGACTTTTCTAAAGCGAGGATAATGAAGTCAGTATTCATATTCCAGGGTGGTTGTAAGGATGAAACCAACCAAATGAGATCACGCAGAGCACTGGGCAAACTGTAGTGTGCTGTCCAAAAGGTGCTTGTGATTAATGTGGGATTGGAGTAACGCCACCTAAATTCAGGGAAGTGGGCTCCCTGTGCACTGGAGGTTTCTCACGAGCACTTGTATTCAGGCACGACGCAGCCACATGGTGACAGCTGAAAGTGCTTGAATTTAGGAGGTGTCTTAAGTGCAAAACAAACTTCCTAATTCAAATATAAATTTTAGTTAATGAAATCATAAAGAATAAGGACCAACTAGCTAGTGGTGGGACTGGAAGTGTAAAATAAATATTAAAAGTTCGCTTATGAGGAAACCAACTTACAAAAAAGAACAATTAGTTTATAAAAGGAAACCAAAGTGTGAAACATGGAAGAAAATGAATGTCCCAAACCCTAATTCCCCAGAATTAACCACCTTTATTTTGGCATACTTGTTTGCAGAATTTCCTCGAGATTTTCAGGGTATTAAAAGTAATGGCATAGATGATGCTGTGGAGGTTCAAAATGAGTCACCCCAAGAGGTACCTCTGAGGTGTGCAGATTGTTTTCAGCTAAAGGCATCTTTATTGTCCTGCTATGAGTCTTTGAGGCCCCCAAGGCACCTGACCTCATCCCTTGCTCAGGATGTCTTATATACCCACGTTCCCTTGCTGTCTCTGAACCTCTCCTGCAAGTGGGGTGTCTGACTCTCACATGTACATGGAGTTCCCATCTATATGTATGTATTAAATTTGGTTATTTTATCTTTCTAATCTGCCTCATGGCTATTTGATTATTAGACCAGCCAAAAGGATTTGGGGGGCAGGGGCAGAGAAAGTTTGTTGCTCCCCCACACTACATAGGTAAGGCAATGCATGAATGTAAGACACAAGTGACTGAAGTGAAGGACATATTAAGCTAGGTACGAAACCTTGTGTTGTGGAGGAGAAGTGGGCCAGAATGTCTTGGCTCAAAGGTGAGCCTACAGAAGTGACAGGAGCACCTCTGATTAACCCTTCAACAGGCACCGGCATTGGAGACTTGTGCAGCCCCTGCTGGCGACCACGTGTGGACTCTTCCAGAACAGCTTCTCTGCAGAACATCTGCTTGTCTTACTCGGATACTTACTTGCCTTAGTGCCGGGTCCTTGGAGTACCATGGAGTACGAGCGTACGATAGTAATCTGTTTTAATACTAGTGCTACTGAACTCTTCCTGCTTCACCTCCTCACTAGTTTTGCCAACACAGCCATCTCCATTTTACTCCTTGCATGTTGAGCAGGCCCTTTGTAACCCGGAACCTTTACAAAGCCCCTGATGCCAGGAGGGCTGGAAGAAATGCAGACCTCCTTAGGCTGGGAATGAGAAGTGGCTGAACTGGCCCTGCCCAGCAGGAAGGGAGCAATGGGGAGGGGAGGTGTGAGGTCCCAATGGAGGAGCAGGGCAGGACCCGGGCTTCTGTCGGGTCCACTGGAGTGGCCTTCATTTCATCCGAAGGAGCCTCCGAGGCAGCTACGTGTTCCAAAGCCTCAGGTAATGCTGACTTTTCCAACTTCTGGCTGCCTGGAGTCATCAATGACTTTGCTTTGCTCTAATTAGTACAGATAAAGCATTGCTAACGTGTGACATACTTTTTTCACTGAACCAGTGTTGCAATCTTGTCCTGCTTGCTTGGAAAAAAAATGAAGAACAAATAAACCTAGAAAAATCACCCCGAGATTACACTGTGGCCAAAAGATAAAAAATAAAGCATGAAGTTAGAAATAATATCTAGCACTTTGAAGTCTAAGACTATAGACTTGAAAGACAAAATACAGAATAAACATACACATTCGTATATACTGTAATGTGCAATATCTAATTTGTACTAGTGTATTGTGGGAAAACAAAACAAAACAAAACTCAACGAATGGAAACTTCTCCTAACGTCTGGCAAAGAGCCACCCCTGCACTCCGATTTGGGAAAGAAGACTGTAAACAATGTGGTGGTGTCTGGTTTTATGTTACAGATTATTTGTGGATATCTAACTTTGATTATAGTTTAGCTTTTTAGATTTTTATCAGAGAAACAAATTTCAAAGAGCCCTAGCATGCAAATGGTGGTGGAAAATCTTGTAAAAACAAACTCTTGGGCTTCCTTAAGCCTAAGAAAACCAAAATAGAAACAATGGACAGGCTGAGGACCCCCACCCCCACCCCACCTCACCAGCCGGTTAATTTCTCCGGGTTTTGTTCTGTCTGCTGAGTCTTTGCATCCTGCCCACAGAACATTTGCCCATTAGGGTGAATTGTGGATGGTGAAGCCAACATGAGCGGGAGGGAAGAGTTTGCTTGGTGGAAACAGAGAACTAAGCAGAGACAGAGGCCCATTTTCCTCTCATACAGTGAGGTGTGGGTCACTTACAGCTGGACACAGAGCCAAGGGCACACCACATGTCCCCGACTTGTGTGATGCAGAGAAGGTGTAGGCATCAAAGTAGCACTGAGAAAGAAGAGCAGTCACAGAAATGCGCCTGAAAAGGGGACGTGGTATAGCGGAAGCCAGCACTGCTGACCCACCTTGCTTGCCGGGACAGCTGGGGCAGAGTGAATGGGATGTGCAGCCATTCTTGCAGGGGGAACCCTGAGTGCTGCCTTTCTAGCACCAATGGGTTCCGACCGTTCCCTGGGTGTTCCCCTCCAGGGCCTCTGACCTCACTCGTTAACGCACACGATCTGAGGGCCTATCATCTAGCCTTCATGGTGTCAAGCATGGTGCCAGGGAGAGAGGGTAAGAGTGAATTCGGGGAGCAGGTGGCAAGATGAGCTCTTGCTAGACTTTGGGGCTGTCTGGAGGCTCTTCCAGATAGATGGCTGTTCCTAACCTTTCTCCCACTTTGCCTAGTCGTCCCCCATGAACCAATGCTTTGACATTCTCCCTCCCGGTCCCAACAACATCTCTCTGCTTCTCCCTTCCTGGGAGATCTGCAGACTTTCCAAAGACAACCATGGGGTAAGGCGAAGGGAGAGCAAACCGTGGGCTCTGGTGAGAAGAGGCTTGCTGCTGAGGGTCACACCTCATGTCTGAGACAGTCCCAGCCTAGTGGTGGCTGCCCTGGCCTGGAGGAGCCCTAAGAAGAGAGTGAGCTCAGCGTGCACAAATCTCGGCAGAGATCGCCGATATGGGCCCTCCACCTGGCTCTTCTTCTGGTTCTAGCCCTGTAACTCCATCAAGTCCTATCACCTTTCTGAGCCTTAGCCTCCTCATCTGTAAAATGGAGCTACTGATCCTTGCCCTGTCTGTGTCCATGAGACCACGTAGACAGGCTGAGCAGAAGTGCTGTTTTAAATAGGGCAGAAAACAACTGTCTCATTTCAAATGGGACGTGTGGCCAGCCTAGTCTCCCTGGGCTAAATTCAAGGTGGCAGCAGGCCGACCGTATGTGCTGTTTGTAATGGGACCATACTGTTGTTTTCTGTCCCATTTCAAAGGTACATATGACAGCCTACCTGTATATAAAAGTGCAGTCAACCCTGTTATGGAAATATTAGGGGTTATTAGAACACGAAAAGCCTGAGTGGCACCAAGCTCCCCAAAGTGGTCCCGTACGTACGTTCTCCCAGAATCTGGAGAACCAGCTGGGCCATTGCTGAAAGCAGCGCTTCACCGTGTGGCCCATCCCAAAGGGGCAGGGAAGTAGCCCATCTGGGAGGCGGGGTGGGATCCCTAGCAAAGCCGCCATCCCCCCACTTCCTCTCAGGATCGTGAGGAAGTGCCTCCACACATCTTCCCGTGTGCCCACTTCCAGAGGCTGACGTTGCCTTTCCCGAGGGAGGGACTCCCATGAGTCAGTGGGAGCAGGATCAGCTGGAGCTTAGTGGTTTGACGTGAGGGGGACCTAGAGGAAATAATTTAAGAAGATAATGAGGGAGATTTTTTTCCTGTCTGGAACTGAGGCCCGTGGGTCTTTGCAGATGACACTATATACTCTCATATTCAGAAATAAGTGCAGAAACGGAGCCAGGGTTGTAACCTGTCAGGACAGTTGGCCAGACTCAGACCCTCTTGGGGTGATGTGGAGCTTCGATGTGCTCAGCTTTGTCCAGGGCCCAGGCCCAGCAGACCCCTGTGACGGCCTCCAGGATGCACCCCTTTCTCAGCACCCCGTAATCACGCACAGCCGGGGTCCTGGCTAAGTCTGCACTTCCTTGGTCTCCCATTCTCCCCTCCAGCCTGTCAGGTTTATCCCCAATTGTTCAGAACACAATTACCTTCCGAACTAAAATCGTAAGTGAATTTCCACTGAGGTAGAGGGCAATTCTTTGTGTGGCACCCTCCTGCTCAGAAATCATTTTCATTTTAACAAATGGCTTTACCCCAAAAGGTGACTAATTTCAAAATTCAGCTTTCAGAGCTATCTGTCCCAGAATTTGTACTACCTAGGAAAGAGAGTAATCAAAATGATGGACTGTAGAATAAAATCTAGCAAAATTGAGTTCAGTCCCTTCACTTCACAGGCCCTAAGCTCAAGGATTACTGGATAGGCTGACCAGATGTACCATTTTAAATGGGACAGAAAACAGCAGTCCTGTCCTGTTTCAGACAGTACACATGGTCAGCCTAGTCTCACTGGGCTAAATTCAAGGTGTCAGCAGGCTGACCCTACGTACCGTTTGAAAAAGAACAGTACCTTTGTTTTCGGCCCCGTTTAAAACAATACGTCTGGTCAGCCTGTTACTGGGTGGATAACTAAATTCATGAATGGAGCCACAGAGCTGGAGCTCTCACTAGAGACCATCTAGGGTTCGGGCAATGCCCTGATTTTCTAGATTAAAGAGCTGAGGCTCACAGAGACGGCAACCTACCTAAGTCAAACCACCTGATCCCTAGTGCCCTCTGGCTGAGCCCCGCTCCCCTACTCCTAGGCCTGCGAGAGAGCCCTGACTGAGGTGGAACCCTGGCTTGGCCCCTCCTCTGGGCTCCCCCACGCCATCTGCACAATAGTGCCAAGACTCGCTTTGAGGCCTGAGGGCAGCTTTCATCACTCCCACGACTAATACGGGGGAAGCATCACAACACGAGTCTGGGAGAGAAGCCCCCTCACTTGGTTCTCACGATTCCGGTTTCCGATTCCTTGGCCGTCATCCTATCTCTGATCAGTGTCCAGTAAACAGAAGAGAGCCTGCTTTATGCCATCACAGATTAAGTGACACCAGTTAAGGGCTCCATCTTTCACTCTTTCTTTGAAATGAATCCTCCCTCCCATCACTGCTTTT